>CM014089.1:2394387-2685944 GCA_004119915.2 Collichthys lucidus
TAAAGGTGGTATTTGTTGGTATGAAAGTGGTATTTGTTGGTATTAAAGGTGGTATTTGTTGGTAGTAAAGGTGGTATTTGTTGGTATTAAAGGTGGTATTTGTTGGTATTAAGATTAAGGTGGTATTTGTTGGTATTAAGATTAAGGTGGTATTTGTTGGTATTAAAGGTGGTATTTGTTGGTATTAAAGGTGGTATTTGTTGGTATTAAAGGTGGTATTTGTTGGTATTAAAGGTGGTATTTGTTGGTATTAAGATTAAGGTGGTATTTGTTGGTATTAAGATTAAGGTGGTATTTGTTGGTAGTAAGGTGGTATTTGTTGGTATTAAGGTGGTATTTGTTGGTATTAAGATTAAGGTGGTATTTGTTGGTATTTGTTGGTAGTAAGGTAGTATTTGTTGGTATTAAGGTGGTATTTGTTGGTATTAAAAACATCAGAGAAGTCATGGTTGGAAACTGGGTTCAAACAAAGACTTCATCAACTGATCAGATCAATGAACCATATAACAAAGTCCGTCCATACATCGTCTGTAACCGCTCATCCTGATCAGGGTCACGGTGTGGGCGGAGCCTGGACACGCCCCCAGCTCACTGCAAACAGATCTACATCAAACTTTGTGTAACAGAAGAAATACTTTTCATGTTGTATAAATATCTAGTTTTCTGGTCGAGTAAACTCGCTGTGGTTTCTCGGGTATGAAAGTGGTATTTGTTGGTATTAAAGGTGGTATTTGTTGGTATTAAAGGTGGTATTTGTTGGTATTAAAGGTGGTATTTGTTGGTATTAAGATTAAGGTGGTATTTGTTGGTATTAAGATTAAGGTGGTATTTGTTGGTATTAAAGGTGGTATTTGTTGGTATTAAAGGTGGTATTTGTTGGTATTAAAGGTGGTATTTGTTGGTATTAAGATTAAGGTGGTATTTGTTGGTATTAAGATTAAGGTGGTATTTGTTGGTAGTAAGGTGGTATTTGTTGGTATTAAGGTGGTATTTGTTGGTATTAAGGTGGTATTTGTTGGTATTAAGATTAAGGTGGTATTTGTTGGTATTTGTTGGTAGTAAGGTAGTATTTGTTGGTATTAAGGTGGTATTTGTTGGTATTAAGATTAAGGTGGTATTTGTTGGTATTTGTTGGTAGTAAGGTGGTATTTGTTGGTATTTGTTGGTAGTAAGGTGGTAGTAAGGTGGTATTTGTTGGTAGTAAGGTGGTATTTGTTGGTATTTGTTGGTAGTAAGGTGGTATTTGTTGGTAGTAATGTGGTATTTGTTGGTAGTAATGTGGTATTTGTTGGTAGTATTAAAGGTGGTATTTGTTGGTAGTAAGGTCGTAGTAATGTGGTATTTGTTGGTAGTATTAAAGGTGGTATTTGTTGGTAGTAAGGTGGTAGTAATGTGGTATTTGTTGGTAGTAATAAAGGTGGTATTTGTTGGTAGTAATGTGGTATTTGTTGGTAGTAATAAAGGTGGTATTTGTTGGTAGTAATGTGGTATTTGTTGGTAGTAATGTGGTATTTGTTGGTAGTATTAAGGTGGTAATTGTTGATGTCAGATGTTATTTATTCTATCTCCTGAACTCTTCTCCTCTTTCTAACACTTCATCTGTTCCTCGGGTCTTCAGAGAAGCTGTAACAGACGAGGAGCATTCTAATTAAAGAACGCCTCACCTCATTTATATTTATATATATATATACTGTATATGTGTATGTGTTTTACAATAACAAGACTTTAAGCAGAGAGAAGTAATGTTGTCCCTTCAAACACTGAGTGTTTTAGTGTGAGAGAGATAATCAAACCTTTACCTCGTGAAATATTTGAAAGTTTATGAACTCTGTCTCTGTGACAGTCTGTCCCTGACGGATGCTGCAGTCTGCGTGTTATCTGGACAAAGATACCAGGTCACTGTCTATTTCTGAACATGGCACCAGAACCGAGTGTCTAGACAGTCGACCGACCCGACTCCTTGTCTTCTGTTCCCGGAACATAAATATTACCTTCAGATTTGGAGAGAAACTCGGTTTCTAATTCAGACCTGAGAGTCTTCAGACGAGCCGAGAGTCTCCAGAGATGTGTTGAACCTTCACTGCCCTGCAGCACTGCACTCGCTGAAAGAAACAGAGGACTTCAGGTTTAGATGCTGCCCATGTTAAATGACAAACTACACAGCAGTGAATACATGACACCAGACAGACATACTGTGTCACGGCTGGAACCCAAATGCACGAATCAGGAGACAAAGTAAAAAATAAAGAAAATATTTTATTATCAAAGTAAAACAGAAAATCACTCACTGGGAGGAAAACACTAAATATTCTAAGAAAACAAAAACCACTCAAGGAGGGGAAAATCTATGAAAACACAAAAGCTGGACAAAGTAACAAAGCAAAAACCTGATAAGACACAAACACGAGACGAGACGAGGAGCTGGTTCTCTGGCACAAAAGACAAATGGAGCCGCAGACAATATAAACACAGGTGATGGAAACAATCAGACCGGTGACACATGAGGAAGTGACCTGAAACGAGAGGGCAGGTAAATTTCAAAATAAAACAGGAAATGACAAGACAACCTAAACATAGCGAATAAATAAATACAACATAAAAACAGCCCAAATTTGGTGGGAGTAGATTTTATACTTTTGTTTACCCATGTTATGACTAACACCTAACGTCTGTGTGAAGTCAGATTAAATGTTCTGAGTGTTATTAACCATCCAGCCAAATTTGAATGATTAAAAATATCAACAACTTTATGAAATCAGGTGTCAGAATCAGGTAGAAATTAATTCTCAGCTCCAGGACTGTGGGGGAGTTTAGAAGCGACTGAAACGTGTCGACGAGTTCAGAAAATGAACATGACTAACTCTGAAACACTCTGAGCTGAGATGAATTCATCTCTGTCTCTCTGCTCAGGGTGGCCTCAGCGTGTCATCGAGCCGCCCTTTAAGGACCGCCCACAAAATCCTGAAAACTGTTTGAACCTCTAACTCCACATTTCAGTCACATGTCGTTCAAAGTGTTTTCACGTGTTATTAGAAACTATTGTCCAACATATTTAATGTGTTTGGAAATAAATCTCAGCCTCGCCTTGGCACCAACAGGCTCGGCTCTGTGAAGATGTTTTGGACGCTCTCCATGCGGTCTTCTCGCTCAGAAGCATTTCACAGGAAATGAAGGCAGGCGATGAAGCAATGAGGCAGACAGACACATTTTAATTCATTAAACTGATGATTAAATCTGAATTAGGACACAGTCGGCCGCTCCGCTCCACAGAATAAAGCAGAGCTCTGGTTTAAGAGAGGACGTGTTGGACAATTGAGACGTGAACAACATGTATCTCTTCTTCTTCTTCTTCTTCCTGTCTGCGGTTTAACCGTGCAGTGAAGCAGTGATTAACGCTCTGCGGTGACAGCTGCCACGGGAAACCTGTCCATGACCACAGATGATATTTACAGGTGTGACCTTGGTGTGTGTGTGTGGATTCACTCAGCAGATGACAGTGTGTGTGTGTGTGTGTGTGTGTGTGTGTGTGTGACAAGACAGCTCATCCTCACAACAAGTGTGTGTGGCTGAAGCCTGACACGAGTTTCGTTCATCATCAGCTTAATGCACCAACTCCATTTCTTTAGAAATAAAATAAGAAACTCAGGCAAGAAGAGGTTTGGACATTAAACCGACCTTCGCTTGCCTCATGCAGAAACATCCAGGCTGCCGTCTTCAGGTTTCATTAAGCTCTGTTTGTTTGTCACATTATAGAAATATCACAACTTTGTTTACAATATTTATTTCTGCTTAGTCAGTGACCGTGGAAACAGCTGTGCAGTCCGTGTAAAGGCAAGGCTGAGATTTCTTTCAAACACATTAAATGTGTTGGAAAATAGTTGCTGAAAACACGTGAAAAGAAGGTGGACCAATGTGGACCAAGGTGGACCAAGGTGGACCGAGGTGGACCGAGGTTGACCGAGGTTGACCAAGGTGGACCAAGGATGACTAGGTTGACCAAGGTGGACTAAGGCTGACCAAGGTTGACCAAGGTTGACCGAGGTGGACCAACGTTGACCAAGGATGACTAGGTTGACCAAGGTGGACTAAGGCTGACCAAAATGGGCCAAGGTTGATCAAGGTTGATCAAGGTTGACCAAGGTTGACCAAGATGGACCAAGGTTGATCAAGGTTGACCAAGGTTGACCAAGATGGACCAAGGTTGACCAAGATGGGCCAAGGTTGATCAAGGTTGACCAAGGTTGACCAAGGATGACTAGGTTGACCAAGGTGGACTAAGGCTGACCAAAATGGGCCAAGGTTGATCAAGGTTGATCAAGGTTGACCAAGGTTGACCAAGGTTGACCAAGATGGGCCAAGGTTGATCAAGGTTGACCAAGGTTGACCAAGATGGGCCAAGGTTGACCAAGATGGGCCAAGGTTGACCAAGGTTGACCAAGATGGGCCAAGGTTGACCAAGGTTGACCAAGATGGGCCAAGGTTGACCAAGGTTGATCAAGGTTGACCAAGATCGGCCAAGGTTGATCAAGGTGGACCAAGGTGGACCAAGGTTGATCAAGGTTGATCAAGGTTGACTAAGGTTGACTAAGGTTGACTAAGGTTGACCAAGGTTGACCAAGGGTGATTAAGGTTGACCAAAGTTGACTAAGGGTGACCAAGGTTGATCAAGGCTAAAGGGTGGCTCGATGACACGCTGAGGCCACCCTGAGCAGAGAGACAGAGATGAATCTCTATCAGCTCAGAGTGTTTCAGAGTTAGTCATGTTCATTTTCTGAACTCATCGACATGTTTCAGTCGCGTCTAAACGCCCCCACAGTCCTGGAGCTGAGAATTAATTTCTACCTGATTCTGACACCTGATTTCATAAAGTTGTTGATATTTTTAATCATTCAAATTTGGCTGGATGGTTGATAACACTTTCTTCTTTGGTGTTTAATTAGATTTTTCTTATCTTTCAGTCGTCTCTGATGAATTTCCGTGTGTTTATCTTTTTTTTTCTTCTTCTACTTCTGTTTTGCTTCTTTAACTAGTTTCAGACTCTTCCACCGCTCCTTCCATGCCGTGTTTGTATTCACAGATCCGTTCACGACCTCTGGGTGGCGCTGCTGCACATTTACACCCAGACACATTTCACAGTTGAACCAGCAGCACACACAGTGTGTGTCCTCAGTTTGTTGCTGACTGTGTGTCTGACTCTCAGCTGCTCTGGCACTTTTGTTGGTCGTGCAGCCGAAGCCGTTAATTATTGCAGCCGGTTCACAGTTTGGATAGCAGTGCTTTGCGGCTCCGCGACATCCCAACTGTCAGCTTAATCATAGAGCGGGGTCGACGACGACAAGCGGCCGCGGCGGGCTGGCTCTGCATCGCCTCGACCAACACTGCAAGAAATATCGAAGAGTAAAGACGACGTTCTTCCTGCTCTGCCTCCGTGACTTTAAACGTTTAATTGTGGCGTCTATGTTTACGGTTGAACACCACGTCTTCCTCGCTTTAGAGAACATGAAGTTTGATATCCGTTACATGTTGTAACTGCAGAGCCAACGCTGACATGAATCAACACTGATTTAGTGACGTATCCTTGTGTAGGTTCACCTCCCTGTGAGGAACATGGGATGTTTAGGTGGTGACAGCAGGTCACCTTAAAGCTGAGAGGCTGATGAACAGTAAGCTGCTCAGAAATCTCCCTGTTGTGAATATCTGTATGAAAGCCGTCATCTCTCAGCCTTTCTGACCGAGGTTAGCGTATCTGTGAAGAGGAGGCTCATGGGAACCCAGAGAGCCCGTTTTTACCCAGGTATCTTGAGGTCAGAGGTCACCGGACCCCCATGTGAGTTTCATCATTAAGATTTGACACGTTGGTACCAATGGATGCGTTCAGTGATCTGTTACTGCTCAACACTGGTTACACATGTTTGTGTTCTGCTTCAGCAAACCGACCAAAATGTTCAGCGACGCTGAAGCTTCAAGTCAACACAGGTGTAAAAATAACCTGTGTGTGTGTGTGTGTGTGTGGTGTGTGTGTGTGTGTGTGTGTGTGTGTGTGTGTGTGTGTGTGTGTGTGTGTGTGTGTTGTGTGTGTGTAGGAGAAGCCACTTAATGAGCAGCTATTTTCGACCTTCTCCAGGACAGGATGTTGTATTTGCTGTGACTGTATGGCGGTGGGTGGCACACATCAAATCAACACAGACAGAAACGGACCAGTAATGAGGCTCCGAGATTCAGACAGCACTTCTGATGGTGTGTCACTGTGTGTGTGTGTGTCACTGTGTGTGTTGTGTGTGTGTGTGTGTGTGTGGTGTGTGTGTGTGTGTGTGTGTGTGTGTGTGTGTGTGTGTGTGAAGAAACCCTCCATGAACAGCGAGCGGTCTTTGAAACACCAACAAGAGCAAACAGGCTGCTTCAAATTAAGAGATTTCACACGATGTCCTGGGTTTATTTTAGTGCTCACACACTGTACGTCAAAACTGTTCAGTCGGCTACAGCCCCACATTATAACTAGCTGCGTTACAGTCAGAGTTCAAGTTTACGTGACGTCCCTGCAGACTGTCTAAAACCTGGACGTAGTCTCTGTGACGTCCCTGCAGACTGTCTAAAACCTGGACGTAGTCTCTGTGACGTCCCCACAGACTGTCTAAAACCTGGACGTAGTCTCCGTGACGTCCCCGCAGACTGTCTAAAACCTGGACGTAGTCTCTGTGACGTCCCCGCAGACTGTCTAAAACCTGGACGTAGTCTCTGTGACGTCCCCACAGACTGTCTAAAACCTGGACGTAGTCTCCGTGACGTCCCCGCAGACTGTCTAAAACCTGGACGTAGTCTCCGTGACGTCCCCGCAGACTGTCTAAAACCTGGACGTAGTCTCCGTGACGTCCCCGCAGACTGTCTAAAACCTGGACGTAGTCTCCGTGACGTCCCCGCAGACTGTCTAAAACCTGGACGTAGTCTCCGTGACGTCCCCACAGACTGTCTAAAACCTGGACATAGTCTCTGTGACGTCCCTGCAGACTGTCTAAAACCTGGACGTAGTCTCTGTGACGTCCCCGCAGACTGTCTAAAACCTGGACGTAGTCTCTGTGACGTCCCCGCAGACAGTTTAAAACCTGGACGTAGTCTCTGTGACGTCCCCGCAGACTGTCTAAAACCTGGACGTAGTCTCTGTGACGGCCCCGCAGATTGTCTAAAACCTGGACGTAGTCTCTGTGACGTCCCCGCAGACTGTCTAAAACCTGGACGTAGTCTCCGTGACGTCCCCGCAGACTGTCTAAAACCTGGACGTAGTCTCCGTGACGTCCCCGCAGACTGGTTCAGGTTTTAGACAGTCTGCTCTGACTTAATCCTGGTCTGATTTCAAAACATTATTCATGGTATATGTGTGTGTGTATTTCTGTTTGTGTACTCTGACTTCATGGATAATTCATCAGCAGTCGTGACCTTCACACACGTCCGGCATGCATTACCTGAGCGCTCTCTCTGGATATACATTTAAAATGTTTTCTATAAACACATCGATGCCGGCGCTATAAAACATCAAATCCAAAGATATTTACTGCGTGGACAGGGTCAGGGTGACGTATGAAGTCACTGAGCGTTTGTCACGTTTGTCTGTCTGCAGCTTCCTGCTGCAAAATCAAGGGATGGAAGATTTACTTCAAAATAAAAGACTCTTCCTTTCTTTGACTAGGTGCAGTTTATATATTTATCTGCTCTTGACGTGCAGATAAAACTCTGTTCTCTGCTGTTGCGTAACTTGTTGGTTATGAAGTTTTGAAACAGTGTTGGAGGAGTTTGATAGCAGCAGAAAACACTCTCTCCTTTTCTCTTCTCTTCCTCCGTCAGCATCCTCTTCACTCTCTGCTCCTCTGCCATCATGTCCATAGAAGCTGCTGAGCCTGGTTACCTCCTCTTCTTCTTCCTGGTCGTCCATAACGCCTGTTGGTACAAACACTCAGTTCGTCAGCTTGGCGGTGACGAACTGAGCTAACAGCAGCTAACAAACTGAGCTAACATGAGCTAACAAACTGAGCTAACAGCAGCTAACAAACTGAGCTAACAGCAGCTAACAAACTGAGCTAAACTGAGCTAACATGAGCTAACAAACTGAGCTAACAGCAGCTAACAAACTGAGCTAACATGAGCTAACAAACTGAGCTAACAGCAGCTAACAGACTGAGCTAACATGAGTTAACAGCAGCTAACAGACTGAGCTAACATGAGCTAACAGCAGCTAACAGACTGGGCTAACATGAGCTAACAGCAGCTACAGCTGTCAGCAGTCTACTTTATGATCATAGAAGCTGCTGAGCAGCTCCCGTTCTGGCACGACACAGCTCCCGTCACTGTGGATTTTTTAAAGTTATGTCACACCCTGTTCACCAGTCGTCAACACAAAGTGATTAAAACACAGTTAATATATAAAATGAGTCACAATTCTACAGACGGCGCCTTTAAAACTGTCTGACGCCTTAACGAGGATTCACGAAACAAAAAGAGACGATGCTAATTCCGAACTTTAGTTTGAGTCTTTAGCTCGAGTGGACGAGATGTTTCTGTGTTGATCATATTCCAACGTTCTCTGATCACCAGCTTGAAGAAAGATGATTAATGCCGCGGCTCGAAGCCAAACAACCAGAACCGGCAGCCAAATGGACGACGAGCTGAGCGCAGCAGATTACAAGCCAGCCACTGGAGGAATGAGGAGGAGGAGGAGGAGGAGGAGGAGGAGGAGGAGGAGGAGGAGGAGGAGGAGGAGGAGGAGGAGGAGGAAAAAAGAGAAAGAAAGTCCTGTGGATGACTCATCCCCTCAGGCTGCCTCTCAGATATGATGCCAGCACAGTTGGTTATTTGCAGCAGGCTCGTTCATTTCCAGAGCCGGCCTCAGCCTCCGGGACTCCGCGGCATCGTCCGAGTGCGAAGAAATCTGCAGCTGCTTTAATCTCATGCAGAGGATTCAAACCTGTGAACACGAGCTCTGCCTGTTTTTAACTGTTTAATTAGGTTACGTAAGTTTACACGAGTACACGTACAGAAAATCACAGACGAGTTTCCTGCTGACACGACGTCACGTCAGCGTGAAACACGGTGAATAAATAAAACATAAAGTCTTCATCAGAAACGTGTTGGGAGAGACTCAAACAGCGATTAGATCCGATGTTATGAAATGAAATATTCATGCACGCTTCGTTTTACACGTCACGATTTCCTGGAAAATTATGTAATCAACGAAGAAACAAGAGTTTAATTAGTTCTCTCGAGTCTTTGTAAGCAGCGCAGACTGTCTAAAACCTGGACGTAGTCTCCGTGACGTCCCTGCAGACTGTCTAAAACCTGGACGTAGTCTCCGTGACGTCCCTGCAGACTGTCTAAAACCTGGACGTAGTCTCCGTGACGTCCCTGCAGACTGTCTAAAACCTGGACGTAGTCTCCGTGACGTCCCCGCAGACTGTCTAAAACCTGGACGTAGTCTCTGTGACGTCCCCGCAGACTGTCTAAAACCTGGACGTAGTCTCCGTGACGTCCCTGCAGACTGTCTAAAACCTGGACGTAGTCTCTGTGACGTCCCTGCAGACTGTCTAAAACCTGGACGTAGTCTCCGTGACGTCCCCGCAGACTGTCTAAAACCTGGACGTAGTCTCCGTGACGTCCCGGCAGACTGTCTAAAACCTGGACGTAGTCTACGTGACGTCCCCGCAGACTGTCTAAAACCTGGACGTAGTCTCTGTGACGTCCCTGCAGACTGTCTAAAACCTGGACGTAGTTTACGTGACGTCCCCGCAGACTGTCTAAAACCTGGACGTAGTCTCTGTGACGTCCCCGCAGACTGTCTAAAACCTGGACGTAGTCTCCGTAACGTCCCCGCAGACTGTCTAAAACCTGGACGTAGTCTCCGTGACGTCCCCGCAGACTGTCTAAAACCTGGACGTAGTCTCTGTGACGTCCCCACAGACTGTCTAAAACCTGGACGTAGTCTCTGTGACGTCCCCGCAGACTGTCTGAAACCTGGACGTAGTCTCTGTGACGTCCCTGCAGACTGTCTAAAACCTGGATGTAGTCTCTGTGACGTCCCCACAGACTGTCTAAAACCTGGACGTAGTCTCTGTGACGTCCCCGCAGACTGTCTGAAACCTGGACGTAGTCTCTGTGACGTCCCTGCAGACTGTCTAAAACCTGGATGTAGTCTCTGTGACGTCCCCACAGACTGTCTAAAACCTGGACGTAGTCTCTGTGACGTCCCCGCAGACTGTCTAAAACCTGGACGTAGTCTCTGAGACTGTCTAAAACCTGGACGTAGTCTCTGTGATGTCCCTGCAGACTGTCTAAAACCTGGACGTAGTCTCTGTGACGTCCCCGCAGACTGTCTAAAACCTGGACGTAGTCTCTGTGATGGTTTTAATTAAGTCTTCGTCTGATTGGCTCTCGGCTCTTTAATTTCAGCTGATTGCATTTTGGCTCTGCTGGATGTGGAAACTTGAAGTCAGCATGTTTGGATTACAGGAGCTGCTGCTGTCGACCAATCAGAGCGAGTCGACTGTTCGAATCCATTCAGTGAAACAAAACTTCATTCATCCAGAACCAGAACCAGAACCGACTGAGATTCAGCCACCACCTGACCTCCAGGAAAAAATGAGTCCCAGCAACAGTCAGACCACCATCTTTGTCTAACTGCAGGCATCACACACACACACACACACACACACACACACACACACACACACACACACACACACACACCCCGCCGGCATGCTGATGGTTGTGTAACTCATGATGGTGGCATGTGAAGTGCAGGTGGACATGCATGCGTGTGTGTGTGTGTGTGTGTGTGTGTGAGATAAGACTCCTGCAGCCTCTTTTATTTCCCAGCATGCCTCTGATCTGTCAGATAAACTGCAGCTGAGTTAAAACCTGCTCAGCATCAGGAGAATCTACTTCCTGTCCCACGGCTAGGACGAAGACGCAGAGCCGAGGTCAGAGCGACGTCGTCAGCTGAGCATCACGCCACGTTCACGTCTGATGGATTATCGAATCACAGAAATGATCTGAGACACATGAACGTTCTGGATGTTTTTCACGAGGGCGGCGAGCTGTCCGTCATCGAGAGCACGAGCTTCTGCTCAGTAACTCGCTGAGGAAACACGCTGAGGAAACTCGGTTCTCCACGGGTTCTTTGGAGTGACCTGGGACAGTCTGAACACCTTCAAACTGCCTTTTTCACGTCCACGCTCGTGATTCTGCATACCGTATTTTTCTGGCTATAAGGTGCATTTAAAATCATTTCATTTTCTATTAATTCTGGTTGTGTTGACCTCAAACCGATTTTATGTGGTACACATTACCATAGTCAGGAGCTTTGCAGAATAATACAGACGGCTTTCTCCGTCCCGATTGATTTACGACTCCATGCACGCCCGTCTCACCGATACTGTCAAAAAACCCAAGTGAAGCAAACGGATTCATCGTCATTCCAGGTGGATTAACTAAAGAACTCCAACCGCTAGATCTTGGTGTCAGAGTTAAAGTGCGTTGGATGACAGAAGGCGAACACACATTCACAACGCCGGGCGAGTTACTTTCACGAAGGCCGAGATATTGTGAATTAGTTGAATAGAGTTCGACACGTTTTGTTTCGCTTATTAATATTGCGCCTTATAGTCTGAAAAATAACTTTAATCTAAGCTGGAATAACGTCATCACGCTGAGCTCCAGACGTACACATCACTAAAAACCGCCTAACGCTGTCCAGGCCGACAAAGCTTGATGATGTCAGCGGCGTTCAGTCCGACCCTCTCGTTAGTTCGGAGGTCTGGAAGCCGGATAACGACGTTACAAAGACGAATTGAATCCAGGTTCCCTCCACCGCATTAATCTCCATCTGATCCGATGAGTTCCTCTGTCTCTGAGTCTTACTCTGGATCACGTTTGGCCCAGATTCAAACTGAGTCAACACAGCGCCGAGACAAAACAAGACCTCCATTCTTCTGCTTCTGTTCGCTCCGTCGACTGATGAGCCGTAATCCTGCAGGGGAATGAAGAGTCTGCTCCTCTGCCAGGCCGACTTTCCACACTTGATTATTACGAGCCTCTATAAGAGTCTGTTTGGTTGCAGAGAGGAGCTGTGTAATTATTAACCTTTATTTAACCAGAGGAAGGTGGCCGAGCTTTTACACTCTGTTTCCACCCACTCCCTCCTTCATCATACATTAACACCTGGCAGCCGGCCAGCACGAGCACAGTTCGCTCTGATTGGAGCCGAATTAGAGCGAACGAGCCGGAAACAAAACAGGATCAGTCTTTAATCAGAAGAAAAGTCAGAAGAAGGGTTTCATTGAATATTTATGACTAAAAAAGTAAAAAGTAAAAACATATTTCTGAGTTATTATGTAAAACAAAGTGTGTTTGTGCTATACTCAGATTTAATTGACCCTTTCTAAACCCAGTGCAGATATGCTAATGATTCATGTTGATTATTTAGCCAGTTAACCATCATTTAGCTAACGTTAGCTATTAGATGTAGCCACTTAGCGAACAACTGATACACATTAGTTAACTAGTTAGCCTAGCACGTAGCTAACATGAGCTTTCAGACTCCCTAGCTAACAACCTAGCTGTTAGCTAACAACTGGTGTAAATTAGTTAGCCAGTTAAATAGCATTTTGCTATCATTAGCTATTAAATGTAACTTCCTAGCTCAGGACTGATCTAAATTAGCTAGATACCTAGAAATTAGCTAACATAAGATGTAGCAATTAACATACATTAGTTAGCCAGTTAAATAGTATTTGGTAACATTAGCTAGCAGATATAACTTCCTAGCTAAAGATTGGTCTAAGTTAGCTAGCTGGCTACCTAGCATTTTGCTAACCTTAGCTAACTACCTAGCTAAGGATTGATCTAAATAAGCTAGGTAGCTAATTAGCAATTAGCTGACGTTAGCTTTCAGATGTAACAACTGATATACATTAGCTAGCCAGTTAAATAGTATTTTCTAGCATTAGCTAGCTAAAGATTGACCCAAGTTAGCCAGCTGGCTACCTAGCATTTTGCTAACATAAGCTAGCAGGGTGTACCCATCTTCAGCATGGGGTTGTATTTGCAACATAAGTTAGCTTAGCATGTAGCATATCTCATGGCTTTAACTTAGCGAGATGGATGATGAGCGACATCAGAAAATCTCTGTTGAGTGCCTTTAAATTTATGGAAAATTTTAAAATCCATCCTCCCACGTGCACATAATCAATATTCAGTAATATATTAAATGTAATGTTTGTGCTCTGGAACACATTAAGGATCAGACACAAGTCGTGAAGTCCTCTGAGAGCTCGTCTTTGTGGGGGAAATGGAGCAGAAACCAGCCCGCCAGAGGAATTAATAAGGTTATTACTCATGCTGCGCAAACAACAACACAGCGTGAACAAACGCAGATCAGGAATGTGGAATAAATCACCAGCGCGGGAAGGGAAGTGTAAGTGCTGGAGTATGAAACATAGGTAGCTGGAGCGGCTTGACAAATGAAGTGGTAAACGACCTTCACAGCACGGCGGCGGTCTGAGGCGAGGACGTGCAGATAACAGGCGGGAGAAGATTCAGATCAGAGGGAGGAAGCTTCAGTGCAGCGGGTCACAGGTTCAAATCCCCCCGAGGGGGTGAACCACACACACACACACACACACACGCTGTTCAATAACTGTGTTTAAGATGATCAACTGTTTTATTGTTAATGAGACGAAAGCTCGAGGTGGTCTTTAATGATTCTGGCTGTGTCCGAAATCACTCCCTAACCACTATGTAGTGCACTATATAGTGACCACGCCATTTTGTAGTGGTGTCCGAATGTTTAGTGTCCACTATATAGTGCACTGAATGTATCCCACAATTCACCGCGAAATGTAGTGAACATCCGATGGTCCCTAACCGAAGCAAGATATCCCATCATGCATTGCCAGAAGTTCTCTGGGCGCGGAAAGGAACATAAATATGGCAGATGGACGGGAGTCAGCAGGGGGTGTAGTTTGACGGAGGATGGTTTATTAAATTAATTAAAGAAAATGATATCTACTCTAATTAAAAAGGCGCTAATTTGACGACGTGTTGCTAGTCTTAGAAGAGCAGCGCATCTTCACCTTTTTCTCTCCCTCTCACTATTCTAGTTCTCCTCCTGATCATCAATAATTTAATTATTGATAAAACACAAACTATTTTATTTTATTTTGTTTATTTTATTACACATTTCAAAACTAGGCAAAATTGCTTTCTACGTTCATTTAGAAAAAAGTGTAAAACGAACAGCATATAATTAAACATTGCAGTAGATTACACTGTAACTTTCTGTTACTAAAGAGCCAAAATATAAAAATATGCAAATATAGAAAACAAAGAACAAAAATAAAACGTACAGGACAGTAATCAAAAGACTGTAATTTAATAACAATGCAGTAGTAAATGGACAAGTATTACGTGAGACGACATTAATGTGGTACGTTTTAATTATGCGACAGCAATGACGTAATTACCGGCGCCAAGAGAAGTGTCCGAACATTCCTTCTGTTAAGCTCACTATATAGTCCACTACATTTAGTTCCCTATGTAGGGAGTAGGGAATGAGTGAGTGATTTCGGACACAGCCAATGACTTTCTCAAGGTGGTTTAAGTGCACACAGCTCTAATATAGTGGCTGTGTCCGAAATCACTCACTCATTCCCTACTCCCTACTCCCTACATAGGGAACTAAATGTAGTGGACTATATAGTGAGCTTAACAGAAGGAATGTTCGGACACTTTCGGACACTTCTCTTGGCGCCGGTAATTACGTCATTGCTGTCGCATAATTAAAACGTACCACATTAATGTCGTCTCACGTAATACTTGTCCATTTACTACTGCATTGTTATTAAATTACAGTCTTTTGATTACTGTCCTGTACGTTTTATTTTTGTGTTTTGTTTTCTATATTTGCATATTTTTATATTTTGGCTCTTTAGTAACAGAAAGTTACAGTGTAATCTACTGCAATGTTTAATTATATGCTGTTCGTTTTACACTTTTTTAAATGAACGTAGAAAGCAATTTTGCCTAGTTTTGAAATGTGTAATAAAATAAACAATATAAAATAAAATAGTTTGTGTTTAATCAATAATTAAATTATTGATGATCAGGAGGAGAACTAGAATAGTGAGAGGGAGAGAGAAAGGAGAAGATGCGCTGCTCTTCTAAGACTAGCAAGACGTCGTCAAATTAGCGCCTTTTTAATTAGAGTAGATATCATTTTCTTTAATTAATTTAATAAACCATCCTCCGTCAAACTACACCCCCTGCTGACTCCCGTCCATCTGCCATATTTATGTTACTTTCTGCGCCCAGAGAACTTCTGGCAATGCATGATGGGATATCTTGCTTCGGTTAGTGACCATCGGATGTTCACTACATTTCGCGGTGAATTGTGGGATACATTCAGTGCACTATATAGTGGACACTAAACATTCGGACACCACTACAAAATGGCGTGGTCACTATATAGTGCACTACATAGTGGTTAGGGAGTGATTTCGGACACAGCCAGTATGTTTGTTAAACGTCGACGTGGGGCCGGCTGCAGCAGTGAGTGTGGCTGTCGTCACAGGTGTCTGGTTTCAGTGACCAGGTGACATTCAGCCCGCCTCAGGTTGACGATTTTTAGAGATTTCTATTTTTAGATAGAAGCAGGCTCATTCACCTGGGGACTGACTCGCTGTTTCACGGATTTTTTTAGTGCAATTTTGCATGCTTTTTTCTTTTTTTTTACAGTGTACTGTACAGTATAAACGTGCATTGTGTTCTGCGCCCTGATTGGCTAAGGGAGTACTGTACAAAATGCGTGTAAAGGGTGTATAAAGTGTGTGGTTAGCGGTTTTACGGCCTTAACACATGTAGAATAATTGTAAAACGTACTTCGCGGATTCTGTTTATTGCGGGTTATTTTTAGAACGTATCCCCCGCGATAAACGATGGACCACTGTATTCATGAGCTCGGGTTGTCGGGATTTACTAGATTATTTTTAGTTTGGCTGCTTTGACAGCATTAAATGTTTTACATTGAGTATTAGGAACTCCATCAACCGCTCGACCTCTACTCGGGAGCTGAAGCCAGTCCCGGCTGACATTGGGCGAGAGTCCAGATACACCCTGGACAGGTCGACACTTCATCACGGCGCCGACGCGCACAGACAAACAAATCAAAGTAAAACTCGGCTTCAGCTCACCTCTGGGTGTACTGAGTGTTTGCTGGATGAGAAATGTGTCTGTGCGTGATTCATGGACGAATCAGCCGAAGCAGAGCGGACACGGCGCTCGAATGAAGAGAGTGAAAGCTCCTGCAGAGCTGAAAACCTTCCCATGTTCCCCTCCATTATTCAAGGTAAGGCCTGTTTTAGCTCTGCAGCTCACCGCGGGGCGAGGCCAACGCACGGGCCGCAGCCTTGACGTGCGGTCACGTGACGGCTCAGGGCGTGGTCGCCGTCTTTAAGCAAGCACGTGCACATGAACGGAGGAGGGCGAGCCATCCCTCACTTCCTGTCATTTCGTCATTGAAATTACGGCGCCGTGGGATTGATGAGCTGTCAGGCGCGACCCTGGCGAGCTGTCGGGGATCCGGGCGAAATGGCAAACAGCTTCATTTCAGATAACGTACGCAGCCTCTAATGTGAAGGGAGAGGGCGAGTACATGAACGGGTGACTCGGTTTAACGGACACGCAGCAATCAAATCTGCTTAATTGGTAATTAGTTTGAGGGGATCCAGGAAACTGTCGAAAAACTGGTTCTTGATAAATGTTCTGGAAAACGTTTCTGTCCTTTAGAACGGTTTCTGTGCTGTTTGAGGTTCTCTGGGGAACTGAAACCCAAAAAATCAGTTCTTTCCCCTTTAAAGGTTCCTTGTTTTACTGATTACTGGTTCTCTAAAGAACCGACAGATAAAAGGTTCCCTCCAGAACCAATAAAGGTTCCCATATGGCATTACCATGAAGAACCACTTTAGGTTCTAACTCAAACCTTTATTTTTACTTTAACTTTTTATCCTTAAGAACCCTTTCTTGCTGTTTAAGGTTCTTTGGGGAACGGAAATCCAAAAAAACGAAACATTTTTCCCCTTTAAAGGTTCCTTACAAATCGAGTCAAGTCAAGTACTTCCTTAAGTAGGTAAAAGGTTCCTTGCAGAACTAATAAAGGTTCCCCTATGGCATCACCATGAAGAACCACTTTAAGTTCTAACTCAAACCTTTATTTTTACTTCATCTTTGACTTCTCTTGAG
This sequence comes from Collichthys lucidus, assembly GCA_004119915.2. Classification (NCBI taxonomy): domain Eukaryota; kingdom Metazoa; phylum Chordata; class Actinopteri; family Sciaenidae; genus Collichthys; species Collichthys lucidus. The sequence continues at coordinate 2,411,665 of CM014089.1, forward strand.
ATCCTTATGAACCTTGAAGAACCAACAGGTCAACTGTGTCTTGTAGAACCGCAAAGGTTCTACAAGACACAGTTTAGTGTAGTCCAGAATATAACCAGAACTTTTGAAATGTGACTAACGTGAAAGAGTCGTCTTGATTTCCAACTAACTAAAAGGTTTTGTAGCTGCCGCCGCCGTGTTCTAAAAAAAAAAAGGAACGCTGGCATCATGTTTGTTCTTCAGTACGTAAGTGAAAGTATGTTTGATCGTGTGGATGAATCACTGTCACGGTGGATTGAAGTCGGCATTAATCATAGATGTGCAGAGGCCACAGCAGGAGACGTCACATACAGAGCGCAGATATAATAATAACATGCCACAGAGAGCATGATGGGATACATGACGTATATGAACTTCCTTCTAACCTTTTACAGACTTAAAGCAACAATGATCCACTCTGACCTGTGATCAGGTGACCCATTCTGACCTGTGATCAGGTGACCCACTTTGACCTGTGATCAGGTGACCCACTTTGACCTGTGATCAGGTGACCCACACTGACCTGTGATCAGGTGACCCACTTTGACCTGTGATCGGGTGATCCACTCTGACCTGTGATCAGGTGACCCACTCTGACCTGTGATCAGGTGACCCACTCTGACCTGTGATCAGGTGACCCACTGTGACCTGTGATCAGGTGACCCACTCTGACCTGTGATCAGGTGACCCACTCTGACCTGTGATCAGGTGACCCACACTGACCTGTGATCAGGTGACCCACTCTGACCTGTGATCAGGTGACCCACTCTGACCTGTGATCGGGTGACCCACTCTGACCTGTGATCAGGTGACCCACTCTGACCTGTGATCAGGTGACCCACTCTGACCTGTGATCAGGTGACCCACTCTGACCTGTGATCAGGTGACCCACACTGACCTGTGATCAGGTGACCCACTCTGACCTGTGATCAGGTGAACGGTGTCTCTGTCATTCGTACGTCTGTTCTCACACTATGTAACTTTGGGCTCCGGGTCGGGAGAAGTACGTAACGCTTTACGGCACTAAGTCACACAGCAGCAACTATTTCACTGATTCTGGTGAAACTGGATCATATTTTATGGAGGAAATGTTTTCTGGTTTTCACCTCTGCTCAGATGTTCCGGACCACCGGGAAGAAGAAGAGGAGGTTTTGAGGCCCGGGTCGCGAGAGAATCCTGACAGGGAGCAGAGCTGGTGTCGTGCAAGAACAGGAGCTGGACGAGCAGGCAATGTAAGCGGGCTCAGCAACTTCTATGGACATAATGGCAGAGGAGAAGAGAGCGAAGAGGAATGTTGACGGAGGTAGCTAAGAAGAGAAAAGCAGAGAGTAAATCTGTGACATGGCAGGTATGGTTCATTGATCTCATTGGTTGAAGTTTGCACGATGGTTCATCCAATCACATGACCCAAAAATGGATTAAAATCGTCGCCACAACACAATAAGATGTTCATACATATATATTTGTCAGAGGTTAAATGAGTAATCTCATGTTATTGTATTTTATGGTTAGCTACACGTTTTCTGTGACAAATTGTTTTAAAATAGGATTTTCTTCATGGTGTTATATAAAAAAAAAAAATTAGTCCATGGAGTTGATTTTTTTTCCATGATTAAAGAGCATACAGGTTCATAAAGATATGCACAAATCTACCATGCAGTGGGCTCAGTCATGTAATAGATATTCTGTAAACAGATTTAATTATATCACATTTAAAGGAAAATCTTATCACGTTTTCACGTTATTCAGTCGTGATTCCTCATATGAACACGCGTATTTTTCTCTGACGTGCCGCCTCATTTGTACGCCGTGCAGAGCTCCTCGCCTTCCTCCTTCTGAGGCTCCAGCGGTGTGGACACGGCAGCTTTTACAATTTCCAGTATTTTTTCCACCCCGTATCAGTGATGACGCCCCGCTTACGAGGACAAATAAAGGGCATGTTGAATAACAGGCGGCTCTTAGCTGCTGCTTGATAGTGAGGTTGAGTTTTGGGGTGTGGGGATTTCAGTAATTCTGCTTTCCTGAAAGCTACAGTAGAGACACGACAGACGAAAAGCAGGAGGGTAAAAATAGACTGAATAGCAATGAGGCAACTTTCCTGTAGCCTGGAGCCATGCGTGAGTCAAAGTGGGGGTTGCTCCTCCTCATGAGGACCTCTCGCAGCTCCTCAAGGTTTAAGAGATGCTCGACAAGATGCGCATCACCTCCTCCGATATTCTTCCGTGTACGTTTTGGGTGATGTTGATGAATTAATCTGAATTAGTTTTAGTCCCCTGGGGCAGATCTGCTCTCAGGATTAATTTGAAGTTTACTGTTTGTGATGAACATTCGAGGGCCTGCGAGCCTCCAATTAGATTCATGATGAAGTTATATGACAAGAATATTATTAACATTTTAGTCTGTAAGTTGACGCTCTCTCTATGACTCAGAGTGATTTACTGAAGGTAACAGCAGAATAAAGCTCGGATTAGAGATTAATATTACAAATTAAAGGCACGCTGGCCTGAAAACAAACTCGAGTGTCGACCTGACTTAGCAGCTACGCTAACGCTTAGAGCGAGTGTCAGCGTCGCCCTTTTAGTGAACAGGACTCCTGAAGCCAGCGCTGACAACACGGCCTCCTACCGACGTGGTTTTCTTGTCGGGTTTGGCCCCTGGCATCCCAGTGGTCGTGTTAGCTCAGTTGGCTACACAGCTGACCGCGCTAACCACGGTTAGCGGTTCACTACTTAGCAATCTGTCAATCAAGTAATGTTAGCTAATGTTAGCAATGAGCTAATGAAAAAAAAAGTATTTATGATCAGGGCTCTAAATTAACACCCGCTAAATGTGGGTGAAAATACATTTTGACGTGTATTAAAAAAAACTCACTAGCCAGCTTGGCCACAGCGATCTAGTTCACGTGACGCGTGATCGCGGTTTCTAAGGGAACCCGCACAGTGCATGCTCTTACCGGGAGTGTTTACTTGCTCAGATTTGGACATTTTCCCGGTGTATGTTCTTCTAAACATGTTTCTACATCTGTAAATATGTTACGTAGTTAATTAGTTTCGCTTTATTTTATTGTTATGTGCAAAAAATTTGTCATATTAGACCCTAAATAGTATGTAAGGGTTAATGAGTAATGAAATGTTAGGATAATTTTTGTATGTACTTAAGTTCCCAACTTCATTGTAAGATTAATTTAAAACTAAAACAGTTGCTCTCATAATCTGTCTTTTCTTGCATGGGAAAAAATGTGGCTAGTGGAAATTCTGATTGGCTGGTAACTTCAGAAACTTACCAGCCACATTGGCTGATGATCAAAAAAGTTAATTTAGAGCCGTGATTATGATGTATAAAATGTAATTAAGGTTATAAAGTTAGCTTCACATGCAAGCTAATGTAGCTGCCTGTAGACTGTAGACTGCCAACATCAGCTACATCTTAAAACAACCACAACTATTACAACATTAGCTTGTATTATCAGTTAGCTATGTTAGCCTTTTTCTAAAACTAGTGATTTCCACAGCATTATGTTAGCAGTTAGCTACATTAGCACTAGCTTCAAACCAACTGACTCCTCACTGTTAGCTGCATTAGCTTTGTTATTAGCTCTATTTCTTCTGCTACTTATCAATGTTTCCATCATTAAGTCTGTAAATCACATCGGTATTGTAACGTTTGTCCCAGTCTGGACCGGTTGCTGAGCCTGGTTCTGTTAGCAGCAGTTAATTAGTGGTTAACTACTTTAGCAAGTGGTTGTACAGTAACTTTTTTTTTAAAATACCACGAAGGATACCTGAAAATAAAACATAACTTTGTGTCAGTGTTGGACAGATACTGGAGGACAGATGGGACAGAAAGGGCGACATTAATGAAGCTAAGCTAACTCATGCTAACATGTCGTAGCCCTATTATTGCCTCCACAGAAAGAAGGAAGCTAATAATTTCTCAGCTGTTGTAACCACCGTGAGTCAATGTGTGTGTCTGAGTGTTGGGTCCAAAGATGACTCATCTCACTGCTACACCAGCTGAAGCAGTTATAACACACACACACACACACACACACACAGGCCGCTAACCGAATCTGCCGTTAGCAGGCTAACAGGACCGTTACACGACCGAGTTGGTCATTCAGTTGGTGCAACTGTAGCTAACTGCTAACATAAGTTAATGCTATGGAACTCACTCGTTTTGGATAAAGGCTAACACAGCTAACTGATATTTGTAGTTTTGAGATATAGCTAATGTTAGCAGTCAGCTACATTAGCTATCTTATCTAGCTGGCTTGTATGTGAAGCTAACTCTAGCTAATGTTATGACCTTATTTATATTAGTTTAGCCACCTGCTAACATTAGCTACCATCACTTGATGTAATGATTGCTAAGTAGTGAACTGCTAACTGTGGTTAGTCGTGTAGCTAACTGAGCTAACGTAGCTCCGGGATGCCAGGAGCCAAACCCGGCAAGAAAACTACTGTGATAGGCTGCTGTGTTCACTGTTAGACTGGACACTGCCGGTTCAGAGGTTCTGTCGCCGTGTTCACTGTTAGACTGGACACTGCCGGTTCAGAGGTTCTGTCGCTGTGTTCACTGTTAGACTGGACACTGCCGGTTCGGAGGTTCTGTCGCCGTGTTCACTGTTAGACTGGACACTGCCGGTTCAGAGGTTCTGTCGCTGTGTTCACTGTTAGACTGGACACTGCCGGTTCGGAGGTTCTGTCGCCGTGTTCACTGTTAGACTGGACACTGCCGGTTCTGAGGTTCTGTCGCCGTGTTCACTGTTAGACTGGACACTGCCGGTTCAGAGGTTCTGTCGCCGTGTTCACTGTTAGACTGGACACTGCCGGTTCAGAGGTTCTGTCTATGTGTTCACTGTTAGACTGGACACTGCCGGTTCTGAGGTTCTGTCGCCGTGTTCACTGTTAGACTGGACACTGCCGGTTCAGAGGTTCTGTCTCTGTGTTCACTGTTAGACTGGACACTGCCGGTTCTGAGGTTCTGTCGCCGTGTTCACTGTTAGACTGGACACTGCCGGTTCAGAGGTTCTGTCGCCGTGTTCACTGTTAGACTGGACACTGCCGGTTCTGAGGTTCTGTCGCCGTGTTCACTGTTAGACTGGACACTGCCGGTTCAGAGGTTCTGTTGCCGTGTTCACTGTTAGACTGGACACTGCTGGTTCAGAGGCTATGCACATTTGAACACGGGGACTATGGAGACTGACTCACTTCTGGAGCCAGCCTCAAGTGGATGAAGACGGTTAAGACAAGGAGAGAGAGAGAGAGAGAGAGAGAGAGCACACGCGCGCGCACGGATACAGAGGTGACTGTGACGTCAAACCGGAGCCCAGCTGACTCCGCGCTCCACGCGGCTGCAGCACGCGCTTTAAACACCTAAGAAGAAGAAGAAGAAAAGGAGGAGTGACGCGTCTTCTCCTCCTCGCGCGTGGACGTTGTTTGTTGTTTTTTTGGACTCTTTCCACGAGACGTTCTTCCTCGCGCGGTCTCAGGATTGTGACGGAGGACGCAGACACCTCCTCTCCTCCTCCTCCTCCTCCTCCTCTCCCTCCCTCCTCCCTTTCTTCCCGCCCTCCCTGTCTCACTCACTCCAGCCAGGTGTTGCATTCAAGCTCGAGCCCCTCGTGTGGATGGAGAGGCGCGAGGAGGACGGCTGATCCGCGGACTGTTGAGGAGCTCGCGCACTCGACACTGAGAGAACCTCTCGAGCGACAACAACAACAAGTTTGGAGTTTTTCCGGCTCCCGTTAACGGATTTTTCTTCTTCACCGGATTTTATCCGACCGTGGCACGCGCACATCACGAAAAGAATGGCAAAGTAACCGGAACCAGCTGTGCCAACGCCGCGCGTGGAGGTTCGGTTTAAAAACACCATCACTCTCCCGCCTTTGCACCAACCCCACGAGGACCCCTCACGCGGACCCCGGCTCTCCGTGACGCCGCCGCGGCACCCTGATGGTGCGGACGGTCGGCGCACGGTGGCTCGCGCTGCTGCTGGGATGATGATGATGATGATGATGATGATGATGGTGGTGGCGGGTAATCCGGGAGATGTTTTTCCACTCGTGTCGGATTTATGCGCCGTTTCTTAAGTGGAATCGTTCGCGTGACGATGACCTCCAACCGAGAGAGAAGCACGCGCCCCCCGGTTCGATGCGCACGAGAGGAGGACGTCGTCGTCGTCTCCCCCCCAAAATCGCTGAGCTAACTCACAACCGGGAAGCAGAGGATTATCTTAACGGACACAACCGATAGGAGACGGACACAGCTGCGATGGAGCTGTCCGAGGTCCGGTGCTCCAGCGCGAGCGAGGAGCTGTACACCATCAACAAGACACCGAGCAGCAGCAACAGCAACAGCAGCGGCAGCGCGCGACCCAAACGGCTGCTGTGGCAGGACGCGGTGCGGCACATCACCGAGCAGCGCTTCATCCACGAGCAGGGCGGAGGAGGAGGCGGAGGAGGAGGAGGCGGAGGAGGGGTGGTGGTGGGGAAGGGCACCGGGCCGGACGAGCCGTGCGACCCGAGCCAGGGCGCGCGGAAGCAGTCAGCCGGTCGGACGTCGGTGGGAGACCGGCACAACAACGGCGGGACTAAAGTGTTCCCGGAGCGCGCGAGCAGCGACCTGGGCTTCCTGCAGATCGACTGCGCGCCCAGCAACTCCGACTTCTTCCTGAACTGGGGCTACACGTACCGGGGCGTCATCTTCCCCACGCTGCGGAACGCCTTCAAGTCCCGAGACCTGGAGCGCCTCTACCAGCGCTACTTCCTGGGCCAGAGGCGCAAGTCGGTGGTGGTGATGAACATCCTGGACGTGGTGACCAAGCTCACCCTGCTGGTGCTGCACCTCACCCTGGCCTCCTCCCCGATGGACCCGATCAAAGGCACGCTGCTGGGCTTCTTCACGGGCATCGAGGTGGTCATCTGTGCCTTAGTGGTGGTGAGGAAGGACACCACGTCGCACAGCTACCTGCAGTACAGCGGCGTGGTCACCTGGGTGGCCATGGCCACGCAGATCCTGGCGGCCGGGCTGGGCTACGGGCTGCTGGGGGACGGGGTGGGCTACGTGCTCTTCACCCTGTTCGCCACCTACAGCATGCTGCCGCTGCCGCTCACCTGGGCCATCCTGGCCGGACTGTTCACCTCCGGGCTGCACATCCTGGTCCAGATGCTCATCTCACAGAGCGCACAGCTGTCCACCAACCAGGTGAGCTCACCTGTGGACACACACCTCCACCTAATGTTCTCCTCACCTCCTCCCTGTACCTCAGTCTCCATCCTATTCTCCTCCTCATCCGTCCTTTCTCCTCTTGGCCTCCTCTCCATCATCTCTTTCTCTCCTGTGTTGCCCTTTTATCCTCTCCTTTGTCCTCCTCTCCTCCACCACCCCCTTTTCTTCCTCTCCTTTTTGACCTCCTCTTTCATCTCCCCTGTGTTGCTCCTTCATCCTCCTCTCCTCAGCTGCCTCTCTTTTCCTTTATTCCCCCTTTCTTCTCCTCTTTATCTCCTCTCCATCCATCTCTTTCTTCCCCATGTTCCTCCTTTATCCTCTCCTTCCCTCTTCTTCCCCTTTCTCCATAATCCGCCCTTTGTTGCTTCTTTGTCCTCCTCTCCTCTCCTCTCTGTCTCTCCTCCTCTCCTCTCCTCTGTCTGTCTCTCCTCCTCTCCTCTCCTGTCTGTCTCTACTCCTCTCCTCCACCACCCCCTTGTCTTCCTCTCCTTTTTGACCTCCTCTTTCATCTCCCTTTTGTTGCTCCTTTGTCCTCCTCTCCTCACCTGCCTCTTTTTCTTTATTCCTCCCGTCTTCCCCCGTCTTTCTTCTCCTGTTGACCTCCTCTCCATCCATCTCTTCTCCTCTCCTAACCTCCTCATTACCTCAATCTCCATCCTCCTCTCCTCAATCCGCCCTTTGCTGCTCCTTTATCCTCCTCTCCTCCTCCACCCCCCCTTTTCTCCCTCTTCCCTTTGACCTCCTCCATCTCTCCTTTGCTGCTCCTTTATCCTCCTCTCCTCCTCCACCCCCCTTTCTCCCTCTTCCCTTTGACCTCCTCCATATCTCCTTTGTCGATCCTTTAGCCTCCTCTTCTCCTTTGATTTCTCCTCCCTCTAATCCACATCTGTTATCCTCCTCCTCTCTCCCTCCTGTAGTGTTCTCCAGCTCCTCTCCTGCTTATGTCTTCCTCCTCTCTCCTCCTCTTCTTCCCTTATGTTTACCTCCTCAGTCTCACTCCTCCATTCCTTCTCTAGCTCCTTCCTCCTCCTCTGTTTGTTGATAAATCAGATGTTGGTGTTTGAAGCTCTCAGCTGTGAGTCGTTTTTTTTTTTTGGTTCATATTTGACTCATAAACACACACACACACACACACACACACACACACACACACACACACACACACGTTTGTTGGTGTGTGTGTGTGTGTGTTGATTTGTCGTTCTCACATTTATATTTTTAATGAAATGAGTCAGTGTGTGTTTGTCTGTACGACCGCTGAGCGTTCAGCACCAAGAGCTGTCCAACACACACACACACACACACACACACACACACACACACACACACACACACACACACACACACACACACACACACACACAGGTCCTGAGATGCACTTAGCTCCAAACAGGCTCAGCACCCCCTACTGGTCACTGTGAGCATCATGTCAGCTTCCTTGCCGCCTCCATCTCCTCCTTGTTGCTCCTCCAGCCTCTCCATCTTCTGTTTTAGTTGTTGATGTTTTACTGCAGGTCTCTTCGCTTCATCTCGTTTGGTTGGTTCTGACGGATTTTGTTGGTTTGAAGGTGACACACTGAGTTTAAACACAGTTTAACGTGAACGCTTTCTTGATCTGTTGAACTGTAAAGAAGCAGAGACGTCTACAGATTTCATCCAAACATGTGAGAAGGTCCTGACGTCAACACGAACGTCCTGGTGTCAACACGCAGGAACGTCTTGACGTCAACACGGATGAACGTCCTGATGTCAACATGAACGTCCTGATGTCAACATGAACGTCCTGATGTCAACATGAACGTCCTGATGTCAACATGAACGTCCTGACGTCAACATGAACGTCTTGACGTCAACATGAACGTCTTGACGTCAACACGGATGAACGTCCTGGCGTCAACATGAACGTCCTGGCGTCAACACGAACGTCCTGACGTCAACACGAACGTCCTGGCGTCAACACGAACGTCCTGGCGTCAACACGAACGTCCTGGCGTCAACACGAACGTCCTGACGTCAACACGAACGTCCTGACGTCAACACGAACGTCCTGACGTCAACACGAACGTCCTGGCGTCAACACGAACTTCCTGACGTCAACACGAACGTCCTGGCGTCAACACGAACGTCCTGGCGTCAACACGAACTTCCTGACGTCAACACGAACGTCCTGGCGTCAACACGAACGTCCTGACGTCAACACGAACGTCCTGGCGTCAACACGAACGTCCTGACGTCAACACGAACGTCCTGGCGTCAACACGAACGTCCTGACGTCAACACGAACGTCCTGACGTCAACACGAACGTCCTGGCGTCAACACGAACTTCCTGACGTCAACACGAACGTCCTGGCGTCAACACGAACGTCCTGGCGTCAACACGAACTTCCTGACGTCAACACGAACGTCCTGGCGTCAACACGAACGTCCTGGCGTCAACACGAACGTCCTGACGTCAACACGAACGTCCTGGCGTCAACACGAACGTCCTGACGTCAACCCGAACGTCCTGGCGTCAACACGAACGTCCTGGCGTGTTGACGCCAACACGAACGTCCTGACGTCAACACGAACGTCCTGGCGTCAACACGAACGTCCTGACGTCAACACGAACGTCCTGGCGTCAACACGAACGTCCTGGCGTCAACACGAACGTCCTGACGTCAACACGAACGTCCTGACGTCAACACGAACGTCCTGGCGTCAACACGAACGTCCTGACGTCAACCCGAACGTCCTGGCGTCAACACGAACGTCCTGGCGTGTTGACGCCAACACGAACGTCCTGACGTCAACACGAACGTCCTGGCGTCAACACGCAGGAACGTCCTGGCGTCAACACGAACGTCCTGGCGTCAACACGAACGTCCTGACGTCAACACGCAGGAACGTCCTGACGTCAACACGAACGTCCTGACGTCAACACGCAGGAACGTCCTGACATCAACATGAACGTCCTGACGACAACACGCAGGAACGTCCTGACATCAACATGAACGTCCTGACATCAACATGAACGTCCTGACGACAACACGCAGGAACGTCCTGACGACAACACGCAGGAACGTCCTGACGTCCACATGAACGTCCTGACGACAACACGCAGGAACGTCCTGGCGTCAACAAGAACGTCCTGACGACAACACGCAGGAACGTCCTGGCGTCAACATGAACGTCCTGACGACAACACGCAGGAACGTCCTGGCGTCAACATGAACGTCCTGACGACAACACGCAGGAACGTCCTGGCGTCAACATGAACGTCCTGGCGTCAACAGGAATGTCCTGGCGTCAACACGAACGTCCTGGCGTCAACATGAACGTCCTGGCGTCAACAGGAACGTCCTGGCGTTTATGCGTGTTGACGTCAACATGTCGTGAGAGGACGTTTGTGACGAGCAGTTTGTTGAGTGAAGAACATCTGTTGGATAAAATAAGATGTTTAAAGACGTCATCGCGGTAACTCTGGGAACTTTTGATGCCCTTTGGTTGACAGGTGGGTGGTTTGTTTGAGCAACCAGGCTCTGGCTTTGTGACTGTGAGATGTTTGATGAATCCTCCTGAAGCTTCCTTTTCTAATTAAGTCTGTGGTTCATATGTATGCTATATGTTCACCACGTCCTTAAGCAAACACAGTTAATGAGAGCAGATTAGTGAGGCTTGAGTCGAGGATGTTTAATTTCACAGCGAGCTCGGTCTTCCTAACCCCAGGAGTGCAGCGTGAGCCGCCCTAATCCCGCGACCACCACCACCACCATCGGCATCGCCGCCATGTCCGCCCACCCCCAGCTCGTATGTCACCACCGCTGAATTAAGACAGAACATGTAAGGCGCTGATCTCAGAGTGTTTTCCGGTCGACTAATATCAACACACAATGCTAAAATAATCCCCGACCGCCCACGGAGTTTTCAGCGAGCTGATACTTCATCATAATGACACAAGCTGAGACTTATCACAGCAAGAGAGCGAGCTAATTAACGGACTCGTGACTGGAGTGAAAACAGCACTCCTACATATCAGTGTTTAAGGAAATCTTAACTTAAATCATCAGGACATGAAGGAGGGCGTCCAACATGTTATCCAAACACATTCAAATATTTAATGCTGTGCAGCTCAGCGGGGATTTCCCAGCTTCCCCCTCACGTGGCCGCTGGTTTTTAGGTGTCTGCAGACCGTCCGCCATCACTGTGACACAGTCTGTTCGTGTTATTGTGAACGGAGACGACTTTCATCAGCTGGAGGAGGCGACTGCCAACCGCGATTAACCCCGACATCTCGTTTCCCTCTAAACGTGTTCGAAATGAATCGTCTTTAACTTAATTGACTTCATTGTTGAAAGTGGAAGCAGCGTATTTCCCCGAACCCTCGCAGCAGAACACTGTTGAGAGTTGTCCGGTGCTCCTCCTCCTCCTCCTCCTCCTCCTCCTCCTCCCCCTCCTCCTCCTCCTCCTCTCTCCTCGTCTCTGAGGCTGATTGTTCCTGTCACACTCAGAATAGCCTCCATCGATCCTGCTCCGTCTCTTCAGAGCCTCCCGCCCGGCCTCACATTCTTTCGTCTCCGGACCTGTCGAAGGCTTCGACGCCGGCCGTTGCGTTTCCTTTTAAAAGCTTCACACCAATACGATCACATCCCCTCCTCTCGCTCCCGCACTCTAAACAATGAGCTCATATCGACCCGCCTCATGAAAAGACGAATGGAGCTGATCTGGTATTGACGGCTGCCTTTGTGCAGGAGTCATTTAGCCTTTTTACTTGCTGTTAAATGAACAGAGCGTCAGTAAATAACAGATTAGGTCGTCCTGGGCTGTGGTTGGAGAGTGTGTGTATGATGATGTGTGTGTTTTGGTGTTAGGGGAGTGCTCCTGTGGAGCTGAGAGCGTTACGAAACCGTCACACACACTCACAGTGGGAGCTTCACACCCGCCGATTAGCCGCTCTTCAAGCTCGCCGTTTCCTCTTTCAAGGTCAAACTCGGCTTACCTGGAGCGCCGGCTGCAGCGAGGAGATAGCAGAGGAAAAAAAGGCTAAATGTGTGTATCATGAGGCTGCACGCCTTCAGCAAGCCCTGAAAATATGTTTTTCTTTCCATCGCTGCCACACACGATCAAGCCCATTCTTATTTCCTTTCAAAGACGTCCATCAGCTTTAAGACAGAACTGATCCACGGCTGATTCAAATCAAACGTTTTGTAGATTTTCGACTAAAAAAACAGGAAGAATCTGATTATTACTGGATCATTCTCACATCTGCGGCTGTAAACATGTTTATTTCTGCCGTGAAGACATTTAAACAAGTGGACGACGAGAGGAACTGCAGTTTTTGGCGCTTCCTGCGTTGGAGTCAACGTAACGAAAGAGGAACGTCGAGGCTTTCCGACCTTTTCCGCCGCACCGATCCCATGCACCATGGCACGCAGTGATTGGTTGCCGTACTCTGCAACTACACGGCAGCAATTTCAACATATTTCAGAAATGTTGTGTAGTCTGACCTCGGCTTTAGTCCTTTTACTCATCGAGGAGGACGAGGTGCAGCAGCTCTCATCCTGCCAGGACACAGCATCGGTGTAAATACAAATACACCTCTGCCTCTCTTAAACGAACCGGTTTGTTGATTTTAGTTAATTTGTCTTCCTGTGATTATTCCCACAGCTGCAGGGTTTCATGCACTCACAGTAATCGTATGTTTGTGTGTGTGTGCTTAATGATTGAGTTGCTCATTCATCTGATGCCAGCGGTGGCTCATAGGAAGGTTTCAGTTGAGGCCGTCGAGAAACGCCGTCGTTTGAACTTTGTCGTTCGAACGCTGTTGTTCAAAAACTTCAGATGACCGTCGCTTCCTCACATGCTCGTAACATCTTCACTGCTCCCTGTGATAAACATGTTTTCGTGTCTTCAGGTGACGTTCATCATCAGAAAGCTGGAACCTGAAGATTAACCTGAAGCAGCTCAGCACTTTGTGTTTTTCTCTCGGTGCATCTAACAAACACGCAAATGTAATGAATTAGCACATTAATGTAGAAGCATCTGAATCTGTATGAATCATGCTGCCGTGCAGCTTTAAGGACTTCTTTAAAAAGTCGACAGACACGTTGCGTCACGGCTAAACAGGTAAAATTATGCAGATTTTTCTAGATCGACGATTCTCAGGAGACGATCCAATCTACTTTATTTAGACAGCACGATTTCAGCAAACACAGGGTTTCCAAAGTGCTGCACAACAAGATAGAACACAATAAATAACACCATAGAAACACAACAACAACACCAAGTAGATAATAAAAGATAGAAAACAATAAAAAATAAAAAGATAAAAGGCACTAAATAAAATAAATACGTAAATAAAATGCATGTATGCACATGAAATCAACATGGTGTTAAAAGCCAAAGAGAAGAGGTCGGTTTTAAGAAGGGACAGATGTCTCACGTGTCTCAATTCGTTCCATAGCTTCCAAGTCTTAGAGAGCGTGATGAAAATCACTGAAATTCATTAATTTAACAGGATTTTGTATCTTTTATTTCACGTTGTTGGACGGTCCGAGGCTCAGACGGACGAATCGGTGTGACTCCATCCTTTATCTCGTCTCCTTCCTCCCCCCTCACCTCCCTTTCACCCTCCTCCTCCTCCTCCTCCTCTATCTCACCGGTTTCACGTGATTGATCTCGGACAATCTTGCTGTTACCAGACACTGCACTCAGCCGCCCTTAATATTTAATGAAGGATCGGGGCCATCAGCGGCGGCTTTTTGAGCTTTTAATGGTTTCAGAGTTTTCCAGTGACATTTTCTTTTTTTGAGCTCTGACCTCCGCGGCGTTTCCAAAAATTGCCACAGAAGCTAAAAGCTTTTAGCGTCCGTCATTGTCTTTCTTATGTACGAATGAAGCATCCACACATGACTTCTTTTACCCTACGGTTTATTGAACGTGAGGATTTGTTTTGTTGGTGCCTGAGGTAATAAAGCATAAAGGAATATTATGGATTAAGCAGTAAGACACAGTCTGCTCATTTTCAGTGTCTGGCTCGTTGCCGTCGTCACCGAGCTGTTTTTTTTGGCCGTTCGTCACCGAGTTTATTCCTCTGGCTTCGTCCTCGCCGAGGCCGAAATGCAACAGTCTCGTCTGGCAGAATTACAGCCGCGGGAGTCGGAGCGCCGACACCTCGCAGTGGCTCATTTCCTCCAGCGTCGGGCTCTTAAACCTTTTTGTGGTGTCCTGACCTGATAAATGAAACCTTGTGTAGTTTTTTACAGCACAATCAGTCCTTCAAACTGCCTCCAGGGAATAAAGGAAAACTCTGTTGCTTTTATACAAACGCCACGTCACTCCATGTCCAAATTTCCTAAAATGCGCCAAACGTTAACCTGCAAGTCATTCAGCTTTCTCTTGCCAAACGCTGACTCAGCACTCCTTCCTCCTCCTCCATTATCGGCCGGGCAGCCAGACATTCATCTCAATGAAAGCTCCTCTTTGTGTCCCTTTCACTGAACCGCTGACAGAACCTTATTACCGGTTATTGTTGCTGGTAGATTTAAGGAGACTGAACGCTCAGATGTGAACTCCTGGGCACAGATTTGACAAGCTGCATGATGCCAGCAGAGCGTCGGCAGAATGTGCCGCGTCAGGATCCTCGTGACGCGTTTCTGCTGCACCATCAAAACGTTTCTCATCAAGGATCCGGCTTGAAAGTCACCCGAGTACAAAAAAAAAAACGCTGAATCACGTCCAGAGTAAACACGACTTTATCTCGTACGTCATGATAAAGACGGAGGAAATGGGTCACCACGTGCTCCATGCAACTGAAGCTAAATCACAGAGTTCAAGCCAAGGCCGACTCATACCGGAGGCGTTACAGCAGCGGCACAGTACCGCCGCGGTCACCGTAGCGAATAGAAGTCAGTCTAGTTAATGAGAGCACTCACACCGGGCGCGGCTCAGCAGCATCTCTCGGCGCCACAGTGCGAGCTTTCCGTAGCATTTCTATTTTTACCGCAAGCCGCTGCTAAACCTCGTAAATTTCAACAGAGCACTGCGCACCAGACAGGAAACCCGACACAGAATCAACGTAATAAACTTCCGCCCCCTTTCAAAATAAAACACAATACGCAGTTCATGTAGCTTTTTACAACTTCACATCAACGTTACGTCATGACCGGTGGCACCAGGTGATCAAAGATCGATCAAAAGGTCTCAACATGGACGATGAGAGACTGATTGTTGAAGTGGAACAACACACAATCATTTATGACACAACAGATGCTTTTTATAATCTCCTCCACGGCGGAGAAGAAAAGTCAGCTGTTTGTTGTTGTTGTTTTCTTTATACACTGTTTGTCGCGTGTCTCGCTTACGTCAAGGATTCTCACGTGAATACGGCCGGCTGACACGCGTCCGGTGTGAGCCCTGTGTAAGATCGTCGTCTCTCCATCAGTGTGTTATTGTCCCGATCCTCTCCTCGCTCGGCGTCCTGCTGTTTTAATTAAGTGTAGCTGTGGCCAGAGGTCGGGTCAGGAGGTTAAAGGACACAGCGATGAGACTGACGAGTGTCCCGAGGTCAAACACAGAATAATGACCAGAAACAGACGGAGAGACGCCAGAGATCAGAATCAGGACTGCAGGGCTGGACATGTGTCAGTGCAGAGACACGTCCGTCTTCACAGAGTCAGAGCTGTTTACAGTCTCACCGTCATCTCACAGATTAACACTGGTTATACGATGACGTGCTTCCTGAGGTTTCCAGCTTAAAGCTGAGGCTGATTTTCAGCTTCTTCTTCACGTTGAGGCTGATTTCAGGCGGGATTACCTCCCAGCTGTAATCTATTCATAGTGACGGGGCGCCAGCCAGCGGCGGCGTTCAGCTCGCTGCTCTCCTCTGGGGTCAGCGTTTAATGAGATTATTTCTGGATTACTGGAAAAACAGCAGGTACTCGGAAACACGAACCGACGGCGTCTGTCTGAAAATGTTTGACCAATTCAGGAAATGTAAACAATAAATCACAAAGATTATTTCTGATCGCGATGAAAAAATTAGACTTTAACCACGAGCAGCAGCTTCCATGTGTTTAATTGACTCTTTAATTGCCACCAGGGACAAACTTGTCTTTTAATTGAAGCTTTTAAACGTTCTCTTGAACCTCCTCGTATTGATTTATCCATCAGAGACTAATCTTCACAGACTGTTTGGCCTTTGGTCTGTCTCGTCTCGCATCGTGTAACTTCAGATCTACTGAAGACGACTGAGAGGTTTGATTCATCCACTGATTTTTTGAGTTTTTCCATGAGTGGAAAAAAGCCGAGGTATGTCCGTAACTTTCCACGACGATGGTGGAGACATTTCTCGGGTCCTTCTGGGCCCAAACGTCTTCATCTTTTAGATCATCTCCAACATTTACCGTGTTTTACCTTGTGTCTGCTCGTGGAGCTTCTCAGGTCGGACACAATCGAATGATTGTGAAGTACGTTTCATATCTGGCAACCTGGAGCTTCGTGTAGTTATCAAGCCGGATCAGAACACACAAGAATAAAACCCAAACAGACAGAATAAGACAAGACGAGAAACTACGGTGGCTGCAAACGTGACCAAAAAAAGTCAAAGTCCCTGTGAAGAGTTTGTCCGCTCTAGGCTACTGTAGAAAAACATAAAAACATTGTGATGTTAAATGAAAACTTTGATTGACAGGTGAGCGTCGTCGCCACAGATGGACACATCGTGTAGATCTGATGTTCAGGACTCGTTGAGACGAACAGTCACAGCTTTGCTGAGCAGTTTGACACTTGCCAGTGAAATTGTCCGGCTCGCCGTGAATTCGCCTGCGGGCTGCGTTCAGGTTGACACCCTGCTATTACACAACAAAGACTATCTGTCATGTCTGATGAGACGGAGACAGCAGGAAGACCGTGACGGACAAAACGCGGCTGCTGCTTGTTCTGGATTTTATTATTATTATCGCAGCTGTGAGGATTCGAGACACTAAATCATATTTTCTCATGAGGCCTGTTCTCCGGTGTCGTATCGTTTGGTTTTCATGTTGTTGGGATATTTTGTGACGTTGAGTAAGAGTTGTTGTTGTTCCTGTAATTTAACTTGCCTCCTGGTTTGTGGCAGACCGAGTCCCAAACCTTAAACCTGTCTACAGATGGTTTGTAGTCATCAAAAACTGCGGCAGACAAACAAAGCAGAAGAACTTTGTGACAGTCCTGAGATATTTGAAGCTGTCATGTGTTTTTAGCTTGTTGGTGATCAAAACAATGAGCTAAAAGAGGCAGAGAGACTCGGGGGGGTTGGGGTGTTCCTCGTGTTCTTCGGGCTTGTAGCGGCTTGTCGTCGTGTGTGCTGAGCGTCTCCTGGGATGACCGGTCGTCTTCAGGCTGTTGTGCTCGAGATGCTCCCCGTCCTCGGGGGGCCCGTCGCCCTGACGGCTCCATGAATAACCCTCGCCTCACCGGAACAAACACGGTCTGTTTTTTGGTTTCTGACCTCAGCAATGTGACCTGAAGCAACAGCGGGTCAAACAGCTGGAACCTGGAGAGTGTAACGTAACGTGTTCGACAGCTTGAAAGAAAAATCCCTCAGCTAACGTTAGGGTGACATCTTAAAGTATTACTGCACTTCCTTTACTGTTGGTTGATGAAGGGGCGGGACTTATTAAAGGTCAATCCCGAGCTCACATTTAGAATAATGTATACACACGGTGTGTTGCTCGTGTTGTGTCAGCGATCCATCAGGCATGTTCACGTCCTCGCAGAGAGCTGCTGCAGCTCAGTGCCGCTTTCAGCTTCTCCTCTGAGGAGAAAACAAGCCGCCCCTCGTCCGCGAGGTGACATTAAAGAGGCGAGCGAGCCGCGGGCCGGGGAAATGTCACGATCATGTGCTCAGGAGGAGCTCCGCCAGAGGCCACGGCGGTACACGAGTATCGGATCTTCTGTTGAACGTTTGTCAGAGGTCGGAGGTCGCTGTGATCTGATAAGGAGACTCTGTTCACAGCCACATGTGACTCAGCCTGAATGTTGAAGCATTGTTCAACGTTTGGACCCCAGAGCTGTGTCATCACCACACAGGAGAATCATGTAACTTCATTTGGTTGCTTCAAAAAAAGGTAGTAAGAGAGACTGAGTAGAGATTATTCTTGTGACTTGGTTGATTTTAGCGCCATCGTGAGGTCAAAACGTGCTGAGCATCACCACGTTAACAGTGACCATGACAACGTGTTTGTATTTACAACAGCTACACAGGGTCAGAAACAGACTTTGTAACATCTACCCGTCGTACAGTCAGATTTTTTTGAGCTTCACGACCTCCCAAAGAACAAATTTTAGTTAAGTTCTAACTCCAGTATTCTAGGTCTTAGCCGGACCGCAGTCTGCAGAAATATTCAAATACACAAGGCAGGATGTATACTGCGAACAAAAACTAAATGAGTTCAGCATAAAGAAGGGACGTCTTTGAAAACGGTCATACGAGATTTTATCGCCAAACTCTGGAGCGTTCTCGGGCCGACAAGCTTGGTAAGACGCCGTTGGTAGCATGAGCAACAATGTAACTGTCGGGGTTTGAGAAGTGGAGGGTGTCCGATTATATTGGATTAATAAAGTAAAAATATCTGAGAACTGAAGTAAGTGAAGTACAAGTACCTTGAATAAGTGGCACATGGTTTTTTTGTCGGAGGCTTCATCCTCACTTCATCATCGCCGCGTTGCTTCTGATCACACGCTCGCGTCGAACATATTGGTGAACATCTCAGTTTTCATCTCTGCCCTGAAATGAGCCGCTGTAACACTCGACATCCTCCGTCATCACACGTTCAGCAGCGAAAACAGCCGGGCCGCGAGAACCGGAGGTGCCAAGAAGAGCTGCTGACGCTCCACTGCCGAGTCTGAAGGCGTTACGAACACCGATAAATCATCACACACCGTCGGGACCCCTGGGTGGGAACCAGGACCAGCCCATGTCACACTGTTTTAAATGAAACTTTACTTTAAATGCACTAAGAACCCTGACAGCAGCTTTCTGGACCGGCTGAAGTAAAAACTCCAAATCTGTGACAGTCCTGGTAACGGGGCACATATAGGTCACGTGTCGTGGGATTCGTATTGGGAGCAGAGATCCGTGCGGTCCGGAAAATGTCTGAATGAACCTTTATGATCAGATCTGTGTCAGACTGAACTGGGACACTATGAGGCGCACTGGGAGCCGAGCCTCGACGTCACTGGGAGAGCTGGAGCTCGGACGACAGTCAAAGTTTAGAGAGAGTTATAACGGAGTTTGTAGTCCTCACGCTAGATCATGTTTCCTGTCCTGAATGTAGCCAGGTCGAAAATACTAAAACATTTTGTTTAACGTGGATCTGAGATTTCTCTGAATACACATTAAATATGTTGGACAATAGTTGCTGAAAACACGTAAGAAGACTTTGAACGATATATCACTGAAATGTAGAGTCAGAGGTTCAAACTGTTTTCCACCAGTTTTCAGTCTCAGGATTTTGTGGGCGGTCCTTAAAGGGTGGCTCGATGACACGCTGAGGCCGCCCACAGTCCTGCAGAGAATTCACTTTTACCTGATTTCATAAAGTATCGATATTTTTAATCATTCATATTTGGCTGGGTGGTTAATAACACTTTCTTCTTTGGTCTGACAAACTCAGAACACACAGTAATTTAGTTTACAAAGACTTGAAGAGAGGAAGAGGAGGAGTGACGATGCTTTGGGAACCTTCATCAGACAAACTTTCTACAGGTTTTGTTGATAGAAGCCGGTGATGTCAGGAAAATGTAGTTTAGCACAGCGGGGGGGATTCAGGGTTCTGGTTTTCTGACCGCAGAGTTGGCGCCACCTACTGCTCATCTGGTGAAACAAGCTTTGATTTGCATTTGTCTTTTTGTTGAATTACTCGATGTTTAGTTGAAGTTTGTGACACGTCTTGTGCCGTTCTCTTTAAAAAGCCTCTTCATGCTCGCCACGAATGACAGTAGCATCACTAGATGTTTCTTAACCGCAGGCCAGCGTCTTCAGTTTGGATTTCATGGATTAAAGCTTGAGCGCTGTGTTAGATCGACCCTGCTGGTTTAGTTTGTAGACGGCAGATTGTCGCAGATCGTCCACAGTCGGGGTTATGAAAGAGATTCACGATGTTAGATCATTTCTGTTCCACGAGCACGAACAAGACAGATCGCTGCTGTTTGGACAGTTCGTCCACTGAGAGAGCTTCAGTTTGTCTGTCTGCAAACATCAGTGACATCGCTCCGCGTTGTGAATTATTAATCGAGGCCTTCCATGTCATGTTAAATTCAAAAGCTAATATCTTTTGACGGTCTGTGTCGACTGTGGTGTCTTCATCTAGTCGTCGACAGATAACTGAGCGTGTGAAGCCGAGTTAATCATCCCGCTGACCTCTCCTCCGCCTCCGAGCTGCAGAATGAATCCCTGCGTTTTCTGCAGAGGTTTCAGACTCCTTCCTCCACCGTACATATGTAAGGTCTCCTCTGTGGATGTAATGTGAGTCCACACATCGTGCAGAAAGGGAACCGATGGCTCTGAAATATTGATGCGTTTCGTGGCAGAGCAGCTCGCTCTTTACGAATCGTTTTGTCACGTTTAACAAGCCGAGAAGTTCCCACGCTCATCGTTAATCAGTTCAAGGCGTCCAAGGAGAGACTCTTTATTTATTTCCTTTGAATAGAGCAAAGTTGGTTAATGTGTGGACTACACGATCAGGATGCATTCTGGGACATGTAGTTATGGACACTGTATTTATGTACCTGCAATGTTTCCGTAGTCTCTGTGACGGCCCCGCAGACTGTCTAAAACCTGGACGTAGTCTCCGTGATGTCCCCACAGACTGTCTAAAACCTGGACGTAGTCTCTGTGACGTCCCCGCAGACTGTCTAAAACCTGGACGTAGTCTCCGTGACGTCCCCACAGACTGTCTAACCTGGACGTAGTCTCTGTGACGTCCCCACAGACTGTCTAACCTGGACGTAGTCTCTGTGACGTCCCCGCAGACTGTCTAAAACCTGGACGTAGTCTCCGTGACGTCCCCGCAGACTGTCTAAAACCTGGACGTAGTCTCCGTGACGTCCCCACAGACTGTCTAACCTGGACGTAGTCTCTGAGACGTCCCCACAGACTGTCTAACCTGGACGTAGTCTCTGTGACGTCCCCACAGACTGTCTAACCTGGACGTAGTCTCTGTGACGTCCCCGCAGACTGTCTAAAACCTGGACGTAGTCTCCGTGACGTCCCCGCAGACTGTCTAAAACCTGGACGTAGTTTCCGTGACGTCCCCACAGACTGTCTAACCTGGACGTAGTCTCTGTGACGTCCCCGCAGACTGTCTAAAACCTGGACGTAGTCTCCATGAGTTCCTGCAGACTGTCTAAAACCTGGACGTAGTCTCCGTGACGTCCCCACAGACTGTCTAAAACCTGGACGTAGTCTCAATGACGTCCTGCAGACTGTCTAAAACCTGGACGTAGTCTCCATGACGTCCCAGCAGACTGTCTAAAACCTGGACGTAGTCTCCATGACGTCCCTGCAGACTGTCTAAAACCTGGACGTAGTCTCCATGACGTCCCTGCAGACTGTCTAAAACCTGGACGTAGTCTCTGTGACGTCCCAGCAGACTGTCTAAAACCTGGACGTGGTCTTTGTGACGTCCCTGCAGACTGTCTAAAACCTGGACGTAGTCTCTGTGACGGCCCCGCAGACTGTCTAAAACCTGGACGTAGTCTCTGTGACGGCCCCGCAGACTGTCTAAAACCTGGATGTAGTCTCCATGACGTCCCCACAGACTGTCTAAAACCTGGACGTAGTCTCCGTGACATCCCCACAGACTGTCTAACCTGGACGTAGTCTCTGTGACGTCCTGCAGACTGTCTAAAACCTGGACGTAGTCTCCATGACGTCCTGCAGACTGTCTAAAACCTGGACGTAGTCTCCGTGACGTCCCCGCAGACTGTCTAAAACCTGGACGTAGTCTCCGTGACGTCCCCGCAGACTGTCTAAAACCTGGACGTAGTCTCTGTGACGTCCCAGCAGACTGTCTAAAACCTGGACGTGGTCTTTGTGACGTCCCTGCAGACTGTCTAAAACCTGGACGTAGTCTCCATGACGTCCCTGCAGACTGTCTAAAACCTGAAAGTAGTCTCCATGACGTCCCTGCAGACTGTCTAAAACCTGGACGTAGTCTCTGTGACGGCCCCGCAGACTGTCTAAAACCTGGACGTAGTCTCTGTGACGGCCCCGCAGACTGTCTAAAACCTGGATGTAGTCTCCATGACGTCCCCACAGACTGTCTAAAACCTGGACGTAGTCTCCGTGACATCCCCACAGACTGTCTAAAACCTGGACGTAGTCTCCGTGACATCCCCACAGACTGTCTAACCTGGACGTAGTCTCTGTGACGTCCTGCAGACTGTCTAAAACCTGGACGTAGTCTCCATGACGTCCTGCAGACTGTCTAAAACCTGGACGTAGTCTCCGTGACGTCCCCGCAGACTGTCTAAAACCTGGACGTAGTCTCTGTGACGTCCCCGCAGACTGTCTAAAACCTGGACGTAGTCTCCGTGACATCCCCACAGACTGTCTAAAACCTGGACGTAGTCTCCGTGACGTCCCTGCAGACTGTCTAAAACCTGGACGTAGTGGATTTGTAATTCTTTGAGTCTTCATATTTTGTATTTTATGGATCCTGGGGTTGACGTGTTTCGTCTGTTTACGTCTTATTAACAGACAGACTTGTAACTCGACTATAAACGTGTTTTTCTTCATGTCCGCCGCTCCTCGCCTTCGAATCAAATTAAAAACATTATGATAATTATTACTATTATTAACCCGGCCTCATTATTTTCCATGTAGCTGTTTGTAAGCTGTGCCTCTTCCTGGCCCGCTGCTCTTAATGAGATCTTGTTAAAAACATCCACATCACTGGCATTTTGCTTTAATGAGCACACCGGCGGTCTCCATGCTGACGCCCGTCACGGCGAGCCGGCGCTGCTCTTTTCCAAAACAACATGGACGCCGCCACAGTTACCACAGCTGCTGCTACAGCTGATGGGGTTTTAATTTTGGTCCCTGCGGGAGGAGCAGAGGCCTTCGTAGGGGAGACGACTTAGAAATTGAATCAGCGCTGATGGCGTCCTGGGAGAGATTCACAATAAGACACAATAACACGGAGTAATGCACCGGGAGACTCGTCAGCGCCGTGAGATACAGTGAAGAGCCTCGAGGGAGAGGACTGTGAGAAAGATGAAACCTCCCACACACGAGCGACTTCTTCTTCTTCTTCAGCTTTCCTGCAGCGCTGCCTTACAGCGGAGGCGGGACGCCTACACTGAATTAATGAGCGCCTCCGCCATCGTCAGGAGAAATCAAAACTGCTCTGCTAAATAAAACCTTAAAGGTGCAGTGACATGTTACGTGTTAAATACAGGTATTATGGACGTAAACTATGCTGATTTACTGAAGTGTCCATAACTACATGTCCCAGAATGCATCCTGATTGTGCAGACTGTCTAAAACCTGGACGTCCCCGCAGACTGTCTAAAACCTGGACGTAGTCTCCGTGACGTCCCCGCAGACTGTCTAAAACCTGGACGTAGTCTCCGTGACGTCCCTGCAGACTGCCTAAAACCTGGACGTAGTCTCTGAGACGTCCCTGCAGACTGTCTAAAACCTGGACGTAGTCTCTGTGACGTCCCCGCAGACCGTCTAACACCTGGACGTAGTCTCCGTGACATCCCCACAGACTGTCTTAAACCTGGACGTAGTCTCTGAGACGTCACAGACTGTCTAAAACCTGGAAGTAGTCTCTGTGACGACCCCGCAGACTGTCTAAAACCTGGACGTAGTCTCTGTGACGTCCCCACAGACTGTCTTAAACCTGGACGTAGTCTCTGAGACGTCACAGACTGTCTAAAACCTGGAAGTAGTCTCTGTGACGACCCCGCAGACTGTCTAAAACCTGGACGTAGTCTCTGAGACGTCCCTGCAGACTGTCTAAAACCTGGACATAGTCTCTGTGACGTCCCCGCAGACTGTCTAAAACCTGGACGTAGTCTCTGTGAAGTCCCCGCAGACTGTCTAAAACCTGGACGTAGTCTCCGTGACGTCCTCACAGACTGTCTAAAACCTGGACGTAATCTCTGTGACATCCCCGCAGACTGTCTAAAACCTGGACGTAGTCTCCGTGACATCCCCCCAGACTGTCTAAAACCTGGACGTAATCTCTGTGACATCCCCGCAGACTGTCTAAAACCTGGACGTAGTCTCCGTGACATCCCCGCAGACTGTCTAAAACCTGGACGTAGTCTCCGTGACGTCCCCGCAGACCTGTTTATGTATTCATACATTCATTCATTCATTCATTCCATGGCGCTCATGTGGGTCAGGTTACAGAGGAACTCGAGTGATGTCACTTGAGTCAGCTTCAGCTGTGACTAAAATAAATTCTGCTAATTAAATATCTCAATAGAGTCTTAGAACAAACAGTTCACGCCGACACCCATCCAGATGGGTGGAGAGGCGGCGGGCAGTCGGGCGAAGCCCCCGTTATAAAATGTCAACTTGCTCTCCACGAAGCATCGCGCTGTCGATATCGGCAGAAATCATAAAGTCACCTCTTCATGCTCTGTTTTGAAATCTGCTCTGAGTGCAGCAATTTCACGGCACTTCAGAGCTTTTCTCTCAGAGACATCGAGGACATCGAACTGTCTGTTTGAGAGGTTTTTTTATCAGCAGTGACACAAGGTTTAAGTTCACTTTGATTTACAGCGTGCCTCACGCTAACGAGACTCTGTAACTATGTAAGAAGCATTTAAAGTCCGACAGAGTAATTAGAGCAGAAATCCAAGAGGAACACGGAGTGAGGAGGGAATAATAAATCTGCCGTGACATGTATGTAGTTTAAGAAAACAGGTTGTTTTATAAGTGTTTAAAGTTGAAAAGCAGCTGAGTCACTCGCAGTGTGTTCGTCTCTCACTCTCTTCTCCTCTGCCATTATGTCCATAGAGGCTGCTGAGCCCAGCTCCTGTTCTGGTTGTTAAGGTCACTTGTGGGTCGTTAAGGACACCTATGGGTCGTTAAGGTCACCCGTGGGTCGTTAAGGTCACCTGTGGGTCGTTATGGTCACCTGTGGGTTGTTAAGGACACCTATGGGTCGTTAAGGTCACCCATGGGTCGTTAAGGTCACCCGTGGGTCGTTAAGGTCACCTGTGGGTCGTTAAGGTCACCTGTGGGTCGTTAAGGACACCTATGGGTCGTTAAGGTCACCCGTGGGTCGTTAAGGTCACCTGTGGGTCGTTAAGGACAACTGTGGGTCGTTAAGGTCACCTATGGGTCGTTAAGGTCACCTGTGGGTCGTTAAGGTCACCCATGGGTCATTAAGGTCACCCGTGGGTCGTTAAGGACACCCGTAGGTCGTTAAGGTCACCTATGGGTCCTTAAGGTCACCCGTGGGTCGTTAAGGTCACCTGTGGGTCTTTAAGGTCACCTGTGGGATGTTAAGGTCACCTGTGGGTCATTAAGGTCACCTGTGGGTCGTTAAGGTCACCTGTGGGTCGTTATGGTCACATGTTGCAGCCGGAGGACATCAGAGGGAAAACCAGAAAACATTTCCTCCATAAAATATGATCCAGTTTCACCAGAATCAGTGAAATAGTTGCTGCTGTGTGACTTAGTGCCGTAAAGCGTCCTGCATAGTTTTCGTGAGCGATGTCTGGTGGCTTTGGCTGTCTGTGAAAATATTGTAAATATAGATATACACACGACCCTGAGCAGAGTTCTGGTGCCGGCATGGTAATCAATCTTTGTCTGAACAGGTCAGAAGATAAGTTTAAGGTAATCAGGACTTATTGATCGACAGTCTTATCAGCCGCCTGCAGATACAGTACAGTCCGCTCATTGTTTGCCTCTTGGTGGGGCAATAAAAACTCTTCTCATTGACCTTTTCTTAGAGACTGACACACTACAGACCGGAGCTGATGCTCAGGACTTGTCGGGACTTGTCTGCGACTGTAATTACTCTCCAAATGCAATGTGTGCGTGCAGTAAGGTGGAAGCAATGAAGGGTTTTCATCTGAGCGCTCAGCCAACCTGTTTTAACACTTGCATCATGCAATGCCACAGCCGGCCGGGCTGCGGTGGAGGTGGAGGTGGAGGTGGAGGTGGAGGTGGAGGAGGAGAAACCCCCCCGTGCAGCTGAGGACGTCGGTCGTGTTGCAGTGTGTTACATCAGCTCTGCTTTCTGATGATTTAATTGGACGAGTCGCTCTTTTTGCTCGTCAGGAACACGGCTGATGAAAGCCTTCGCTCTTTATTTAGTCGGCTTTCAAAGAATTCATGTTGTTTTTCTGACTCACTGCCGGCTTTTGTTGAGACGCTGCAGAGCTCAGGCCGATAAACGAAACGGCAAATCAGTCTTTGGTGTACTCAGATTACAAATCAAACCTTAAACGCTGCTAATTTTTCTCAGTGTGCTCATTTTGTTCCTGCAAATTACTTCAAAATATGAAAACGTTGTCGCCTAATTGTTTTTAATTAAAAAACTTAAATTATTTATATGCACATGTATCTGTCAAGATTAAAATAAAACGCTGAGCGCCGTTATCTGGGCATTAATTATTTATTTGAGACGACTAATTACAAAGTATAATTCACACTGATACACTGGCTCAGATCAGTAATACTGACGCTGTAGGAAATATTAAATTAAAGACATGTTTAACTCTTTAAAGCTGCGTTAATATCAATATTTATATTTACAAATGGATCGGATGACGATCACATAATGGTCATAGACCGATATATCCACCTTTGGAGTCACAGAACTCTTAAATCTTAAATCTGGAGTGTTTAGCTGTGATCGTACACCCGCCCATAGCTTCAGCTCGGTTCGTTGACGACTGCCGTCTCGGCCGCCGAGGTCAGGTGTGAACCAGGCGGCTGGGAAATGAAGCCAACGCGAATGAGGCCAGGATAAGGCCACATACGCCCGCCAGACTTTGTTAACTTGCTCAGATTTTCCTCTAAATGTGTAAATATGCTGCGTAGGTAAATTGTCTGTTTTTAAAATCTCTGGTTCTGGTTTCAAACGTTGATCTGGACAGACGGGTTTAGCTCCATCGGCTGTCTCAGTCTGACATTTCTAACAAGTTGGGAGTGAGCTGCTGTCGTCCAAACTCGTCCTTTGTCCGTTAACTCATAGCACATCGGCAGGTGATGGATGTGATGATGATCAGTGACCTGCTTCATTCTTTTGTCTCTGCTCTCTCGTCGACTCCGGTTTCAGATGTTCTCGTCTCTTTTCAGTCGACGTCTCGGCTCGTTGACTCGTCACACTCATGACATTCATTTTTAATCTCGCGCTGAAGGTTCTGTGTCTGCAAACTGAAACACATCAGGACTTCCTTCATCTTCGCTTCACGTCCAAATCAGACTGATGAGTTTTGCCAAATTCCTCAAAAGTGATTCAGGACTCAGACAGGAGGCCGAGCGTCCGGTCAAACCGGGTCGTCCTGTTGCCGTGTTTAACGTACAGCTGCTGTATGAAGACGATCACATGCTGATAAATGAAGCGAACAGACGACTCTTTCAGGTCGCATCGCGTCACGAAGCCTCAGGACGTTTCACTGAAGTCGATGCATCTTAAAGTAATGAAGCGCGAGGTCATGAGACGAGGCTGCGAGGCGGAGAGACGCCCGCCTGCGTAATATTTGAATATTTCTTCACTCAGTGTTTCTGTTTTCATTATTATTTTACCTGCAGAGACGAATCAGCCCAAACCGTCCTGCATGATTTAGATGTTTATGTGTCATTTAATGGAGACGATACAGAGTGAAGACGACAGCTTCATCCTGACAGTCTGGAGGAAATTCAGAAATATTTTCAACCTCCTGAACTCAAATCTGAACACAGACACATTCATAGATGCAATTAAATGAATCTTAAATAAATCCAATTAGAAATTAAGTTTCAAAGAGTATCAGAGTCGTAGTTTTCTGCACATTTAGCGTGAATTAAAGACATGAACAGTGCAGGCTGGAGTTTAACAGGATTATGCACCAAGCTGAACTGAAACTAAAAGATAATAATAGATGATAATTGTTGTAGTATCAGCATTTTTCAACCTCTCCTCTGTCCATTCATGTGCAAACATTCAGCATTCGTCTCAGTTTTGCGTTCAGACGTCGACGGTTCACAGCAGCAGGGTGGATGTGTACGTACTAAATATTACGGTTTTAGTGACCTTTGTTAAATATTTTATAATGTGTTTTTATTTCAGAGGTTCCTCCACAGTGAGGTTACAGTTCGACTCAGCGTGGTCGGTCGCTCTCATGAACCAAAATGTTTGGAGAGTTTCCACGTTTCCCATTTGTCACGGTTGATTCTTTAAGATCGGCATGAAATGGTCTAAAAATATTAAAACGTCGTCTAGTTTGAAGCCCGTTTGGATCGAAGCCTCGTTTCTCTTCTACAAACAGTTTTCTGCTTTGACACTAACGTGGATCCAGTCTGAACATCCCGTGTGTCAGCTTTTTCTAAATCTGAGCTGCAGGTGTGATCTCACTCCTCCGTCTGCCTCTCTGTGTGTTTCAGGTAGCGGCTCAGGCCGTGTTGTTCATGTGTATGAACACCGCTGGGATCTTCATCAGTTACCTGTCGGACCGGGCTCAGCGTCAGGCCTTCCTGGAGACGAGGCGCTGCATCGAGGCTCGGCTGCGACTCGAGACGGAGAACCAGAGACAGGTGAGTCCAACGCAACGTGACTCTGCAGGTACATCGACCTCTGGATGACCTTGAACAACCGCTGGACCACCGCGGCGGCCCATGATGCATCAGTTCATGTGCAGAATATGTCGTGATCACGGAAGCAGAGAGAGACTGAGGGATTTCAGTCGACAGGACCGAATGTTAGCCGCTCAGCTAATGAGGCTGTAGAGAGGAGAAAAACGTGGACACTGCATCGATCCACTGCTGTCACACACACACTGTGCATCAGTGCAGCCGACACACACACACACACACACACACACACACACACACACACACACACACACACACACACACACACACACACAGTGAGCTTTGTTTACGCAGTGGAGTGGACGCTCTGGCTCTGAGAAGCCACAGAAAGCTTTTACGGCATCGTGTTTCCCGGAAGGGTTCGGCCCGATAAGCTCTGGGATGGTTGTAATGGAGCGAGACGAGGCCCCGCCCCCGAGCAGACCACCTCAAAATGAACCAATCAGGGCCCGGTATTTCTGTCAACATGCTGTGAGGACACAGAGTCTGAATCTGTACTCTCACATTAAGACGGATCCGTTTCTGTCGACTCCATCGAGAGTTTCAGCGTCTTTCAGCTGATTGTTTTGGTTTTATGGCACATAAACTCAAACGTAAGACTGTTTCGTCCTGTTTCTCGGTGTCCGTGCGCTCATCAACCTCGTTTTCAGCAGCGCTTTCATCGAACAAGCATTAAATAACTTTCAGATTAAGGAAGTGGAACATTTAGCAGCTGGTGGAGACCAAAAATGGAGCTAAAAGAGGCCAAATACTGGACAACTTGGCAACGAAATTGATCAACATGACAATGATACTTTATCAGATCTAATCTGACAACTTCAGCTTCATTTGCATCACGAAAAACAATAATTTTTATGTTTTACTGATCTAAATTTTCTATCGTTGTAGATTTTTTAAAAATAAATCATCTGAGTTCTCTCCATTGTTAAGCTCTAAAACAGCCAACATGTACTGATTTATTAAAAATCCTTCATTTCTGAGATACATTATAAGTGTCATATAGATTTTAGATCGTGAGTGAATGCAGAGGGTTCATCTGTGATAATCAGTATTAATACTTGGTGGATTATCAGGGAGAAATAAAGTAAATTAAATAGATAAAGATCCTCCGAGTCCTGGCGGAGGAACTCCACACCAAGTAATCAATGCAGGACGAGTGTAGCGCTGGTCAATGTGTCAAACATCTGATAAATTGTAAATCCACAAACTGTTTGCAGAAACAAAATGATGAAGACAATGAACAGCGTTTGTGCAGAATATCTCCCAACAGCGTCGTCTAAATCATCCATTATTTGGGGATAATTAATTAATTAATTAACTTTTTAAAAACCGCTCCAAGAAGTTGGAACAGACGAAGGAACGAAGTGTCTTCTGGTGAACCTTCAACACGATCTGAAGGAGACATGAAGGACAGAAGTTGTCAGTGAGTCGCCGGAGGGTTTTCAGCTCTCGGGCCAAATTCTAGCTGCGCTAATGACTTTCAAAGTTTAATCTGGACGCTGAGTGCGCTGGCTGTCAGCTGTCCAAACCGGAGACCGAGTCCAGCGGAGCAAACACACACACGACACTGCACACTGCAAGAAATGTCCAGTTACTGCCGAGCAAAGAGAAAACACGTCAACATCGTCATTTAGTTAGTTTAGACATGTTTCTATTACCTGTATCAAAAAAGAGTACATATCTAATTAATATAGATAATTGTACAAATTAATATAGTAAATGTGAAATGATGAAACACTTACATGCATAAATTTATTTAAACTTATTGCAAATTATGTCAGAAATGATCATAAAGTTGAAGATTTAAGATGAGTTTGCTTTAAAATTTTATTAATTAATTTATTCAAATTAATTAAACAATACTTTTTTCACTGACAGATATAATTCTGTATCTTTTATATTTATGCATGTTGTTCCAATGATGTGAAGCCTCAAATGTTTCATTCATTTGCAAGACAGGAAGCTTATAAAGCTGAATTAAGTTTGTGAAACCGTTAACAATGAAATTAAAAGCATGAATTGAATAAATGTTACGTTAGAAAGTGACAAAGAGTCTGAATTTCTTGAAACATTTCTTGCAGTGAATCTCCCGCAGCGCTTGCTTGTGATGCAGCAGCCGTGTTAACAACGCTCGGGTGAAATGTTTCTCCGTCTAGACCTTAATATGGAGGATGCTCCGCTTTCAAGCACAGATACCAGAGCCGAGCCGAGCCGAGCTAAGAGCTGGTGGCAGAAACACCGGCTGCCCTCCAACACATTTAGTAGGTTGTAGCTTAGCTGCCTTCTACATATCAAATGAAAATAAAAAGCACAAATCCCTTATCAGACCATTTACTGATACGTTGTGTCAAACCGGACGCTGTTTTTCTCTTTGATAGGTAGAAAGTCCCCACATGGCAGCTTCTTTGAAATTAACTTATTGCAGTAATTTTTATGGTAAAACACCTCAAGTGTGGTACGCGGCCTTCCTGTAACTTCAGCTTGGTGGTCACATTCAAGTTAAATTATAACGTGCGTTAGTAAGCGGAGGTGAAATGAACCCAAACATGGAGTATCAGGAATAAAGCTGCGTTTACACAGAGCCCGGTATGTTGAGAAACGAACATTTCCCTCCCTCCGTTTTCCAAAATAACATCGTGCACATAGCATCGCTTTCAAAAAAGTCAACCTGCATAAATACGCCATCGAGCGCCGTCATAACTACGCCAAGCCTCTGGGCGGCAGTGTAGGAAGAAGGAGGATCCTCTGCGAGCCAATCAGAATAATGCTTCCATGATCGTCGTCATAGCAACAGGTAAACACTGGTCGCACTTCATCAGCTGCCTAAAACTCTGTTTATCTGAATTTACACGCAAACGCAAAACCGAAGTTTTTCCAGAATCTCCACTCGAGTCGGAGTTTTTAGAAAGATTCGTTTTCTGAGGCGAATTCACCGTTTGCGTGTAAAAGATACAAACGAAGGGAAATGTTTTTAAAAATACCCGTGTCGAGGTCGAGGTGTAAAAAGTTTGAGAGTCCCCACTTGGTCGGTGTTGTGTCACAGTCCACTGTTTGTAGTGTAGGAATGTATGTGTGTGTGTGTGTGATTGAGCAGCTCGGCGTTATATGAACGAGGACAGGTGTGTTTGTGTTTGCAGAGCATGAATGGAGCCGAGGATGCTCGCTCGCTCTCCACTCGTGCTGGAGGTTTGAAGAGGCTCTCACAGCTCCCAGCCAGCTTCACCCAGTCAAACAAAACCAAACACAGCATTACTCGCAGATATCTGACACGATCGTTAGCTCACATTTTTATTGATGCGTTTCAGAAAATAGACAGAAGATTTTTCCATCTTATGTTTTAATAAATGGTAATAAGCTGTTTTATTGTGAAGGGGGAAGCCTTCTTCATGCAGTGCACGCATTATACGCCGCTCCTCTTTGCCTCGTCAAAATAAAAGTCCAGAGGTTGCTATGTTGAGTTGCGTTTGCTGACAGATCTCACAAAGTTTCACAAACTTCACCGCGGAGGCGTTTCCATAAAAACAAGAATCAGCTTTTTAAGATCTCTGGCCGATGTTCCCATGTATTAAAAAGTTGCGTGAGTTACTGTTACTTAGTATTAATAAAAGAAATTTAAAATTTACTGTATTTAAATAACAAGGAACGCAAATCCAAGACCTGTGTACACGTATTACAACTCTCATATTTTATATTCTATTATAGTATATTTCTATTTTTTGTATATTTATTTTGTATTTCTACATCTTACAGTATTTTTTGTTCTTTCTCACTGTGTAGTACTTTTAGACTGTCGAGGCATTCTAATGTTAAACCTGTGTGAACTTACACATGACAAATAAACCCAAAACTTGAACCTGAAATCGTGAAATCCCAAATATGCTTTACCAAATTATATTTTGCCTTATTTATAATTCAGTTTTACGACGAGCGAATGAAAACATGTGAAGCAGGTTTCTCTAAAACAGAACATGAAAAATGATTCTGTCTGATATGTTTGGCTCTTTGAGCAGGAAAGGTAAATTAAATAAATAAATAAATAAATACATTTCTTTATTAGCGTTGTTTTCATTGGCATCACGTGCCTCATGTCACCGTTCATTCAGATGACAGATTTGAGTTTACGTCTGTACTCGGCGTCGGCAGACATCCTGAGCCGAGGCGTCGCGCTCTGCGGCACCACAGAGAAAATGTTGTTTTGCATTCATCCGACGTCTCCCTCCGTCATTCTGTCAGATCACCAGAGACCAGCTGGCTTTTTGAGCGTGCGGAGAAACTTGATTTTTTAATGTATTCAGTATCTGAAGGAGGCAGTCGCTTGGCGCCGGTGCAGCTCCTCAAGGCCAAAAAAAAAAGAAATAAACAAATAAAAAACAGCGAGTGATGCTGCTGCACAGCTCCCACTCCAAATCTGTTCTGCTTTTGCCAAGTGGCACTGCGTCAGTACCAGAAAAGACTTTGAATGATTCTGGGTCGGGCTCATCTTTTAAATCATTTCTCACAGACAGACCTTCATGTAATTTGTTTTTGTGTTCGCCTGGTTAATGTTCAGTTTTTGACTTTTGTCAAATTAATTAAATCTTGATGTTACTGCAGAAAACCTGAATATACACAGATCAAGTGTTTATACTGCAGCACTTCTTCACATTCATTTTTATACATTTTATATCTTATTAAATCATATTTAAATGGTCAATTTATAAATACAGTGGTCCCTCGTTTATCGCGGGGGATACGTTCTAAAAATAACCCGCAATAAACGAAATCCGCGAAGTGAGTTTTACAATTATTATCCATGTTTTAAGGCAGTAAAACCCCTAACCACACACTTTTATACACCTTTTTACACGCATTTTGTGCAGTACTCCCTTAAACAGGACGCAGAACACATGTGCGGTTCTCCCTTAGCCAATCAGGACGCAGAACACATGTGCGGTTCTCCCTTAGCCAATCAGGACGCAGAACACATGTGCGGTTCTCCCTTAGCCAATCAGGACGCAGAACACATGTGCGGTTCTCCCTTAGCCAATCAGGACACAGAACACATGTGCGGTTCTCCCTTAGCCAATCAGGACGCAGAACACAATGCGCGTTCATACTGTTACAGTACGCTGTAAAAAAAAAAGCATGCAAAATTACACTAAAAAAAAATCTGCGAAACAGCGAGTTCGCGAAAAGTGAACCGCGATATAGCGAGGGACGACTGTATTATCTTACTCCTCATGTTTTTAAAGAAAATATCAACTTCATAACATTTTTTTAATAAAATCTGCTAATTGTCCATCTTGTGTTGTCGTTCCACAGGAGAGACTGGTGTTATCGGTCCTGCCACGTTTTGTAGTTTTGGAAATGATCAACGACATGACAAATGTAGAGGACGAACACCTCCAGCATCAGTTTCACAGAATCTATATCCACCGCTACGAGAATGTCAGGTGAGGCCACCGGTTTGGTTGTGACGTGGTTATTTAGTCGACCTTCAGGGTGAAGTGTCGGGTGTTTGCGGATGCGTTCAGAGCAGAAAGAAAACATCCAATATTCACATTCAGGTGTTTATTTTACTTCACTTTGTCTTTATTCATCGTTAGGTCAGACTGTACCGACTTCACAATCACACAAAGTTTAAATTGCATTAAATATTTGAACTGTCCTGGATCTCAAAGTGACATTTCCATATTTTATTCAGCATTCTTTTCGCAGATGTTAAAGGCTTCACAAACCTCTCCACGACGCTGTCAGCGCAGGAGCTGGTGCGAATGTTGAATGAGCTCTTTGCACGCTTCGACCGCCTCGCACACGTAAGTGATTCGACTTTACACCCCAGATGTATGTGTGTGTGTTATTGAGGTTTAAGGTATAAAGTCCATTGGTGACTCTCACAGGGCGCTCGGTCAGCGTATCATCAGCCACAGAGGTGCCTCAGGGCTCGGTGCTGGTGCCCCTTTCTCTTTGCTATCTACATCCCTCAGTCTGATTATCAGCTCGGATGGCTTCTTGTGTCTTCTCCGCTCTGTCTCCACATGGACGAAGGCTGACCATCTCCAGCTGAAAACTATTTCTTGCCCAAAAACTAACTCAGACTTTAAAGTTGGCTTCTTTTACAAAGAGCAGCTGAGGTCGGTTCAGGTTCATTTCAGCTGGAGGGGGTTGCAATCCGGAAACACAGTATAAAAAGAGTTATTCTCATATTTAAGTCAAAGTTTTAAACTTCATCTGTAGGTCTGAGTGTTTGGATGCTGAGCTCACAGATGGACCAGCGAGTCCTCGTACTGAAATGATCCAAGAATTTACCAGTGTGTTCCAACACGATCACGTTCAGTCCAAAAACGGTTTCTATCTCGTCAGAGATTGGTTGACATAAGGCAGCTAAAACCAATTAGTGAAGGTTTGTGAAAAGTTTGCTGTGATTTTTGCCAAAGAAAAAAGTAATTAAAAATGTTTTAACAGAAAAAAAACATTCAAGTGTCTATTTTTCAAAATATATTTAATCACCTGCTGTTGTTTTTCTGGCAAAGACTAGCCTGACAGTTTTGTTCTGTAAAGTACAACGATCCAAACTTAGAGGAGGTTATTGTTTCACTCCTAAGCTTAGAAATGTTCTTCAGGGTTTGGTTAAAGAACAACATGAGAACCAAAATGTGATTAATCTGATTAAATTCGGTCATATAGAGATCGACGGTATCTTCGATTCAAACATGAAACATTGAAAACAAGAAACAAACTGAACCGCCGCCGCCGTCT
The DNA here is from genome assembly GCA_004119915.2 of Collichthys lucidus. Lineage (NCBI taxonomy): Eukaryota > Metazoa > Chordata > Actinopteri > Sciaenidae > Collichthys > Collichthys lucidus. Next base: position 2,447,441 of record CM014089.1, read on the forward strand.
TGTCGATCGCGTCTTTTCCGATGTTTTTCCCGCACTGACCTCTCAGGGCTGCCAAAGCTCGTGAAAGCTAAATAAAAACACACCAGCAGCTGGATTAATATTTAATATTTTATAACAGACTCACTCTGTGTGTTTGTCTGATTTTACACTGAAGAGCTTCTCAGACTCGTGCAGGCTCGTGCAGAACCGAGCTCATATTCGTCTGTGTTTCTATCTCAGATCTGTTATTGCTCATATTCTTCTGCCGTGAGCTTAATTAAATGCATTTGATGTATGTTTAATGTATTTTTATGTTTGCTGCAATGAACTGATGTGCTTGGTTGTTGCAGGAGCACCACTGTCTACGAATAAAGATCCTGGGAGACTGTTACTACTGCGTATCGGGTCTACCTGAGCCCAGGCAGGACCACGCCCACTGCTGTGTGGAGATGGGCCTCAGCATGATCAAAACCATCAGGTATCGTCTTCTTACATGATTCTATGATTTTATGCCTGGAAGTGAAACCGAAACCTTCAATAAGAAAGTATGAAACTCTGTGTACATGCATGCATGAAGCTCATGGAGTCCGATCAGCTCGGATTGGCTTCTTGTGTCGCCGCTATGCAGATGACACTCCGTCGTTTCCACCTGACGACCCCTCGGGTCTCTGAATGCCTCAGACAAATCCACATGATGTTTGAAGGCTCACCAGCTCCAGCTGAACCTCCACACCAACATTCACTCCCTATGTCTCACCTCAGCCAGGATGTCCTCACACAGACAGATGTCCCCTCCTCCTGGCTCTGCCACCTGTCCTCTCAGGACAGTCCAAACTTTTCTGTCTGTTGTTCCCCGTTGGTGGAACGTCCTACCAGCTCCTACAGATCAGGGGCGTCCCTCTAGACCTTCACAGACCTCCTGAAGACCTCCAGCTCTGCAGAGAGGACCTCCTCTACAATACTACCAACAGCTGGACATGACACATCTGTCCTCTACAGCTGGACAGGACACATCTGTCCCTCTACAGCTGGACATGACACATCTGTCCTCTACAGCTGGACATGACACATCTGTCCTCTACAGCTGGACATGACACATCTGTCCTCTACAGCTGGACATGACACATCTGTGGCTGGACATGACACATCTGTGGCTGGACATGACACATCTGTGGCTGGACATGACACATCTGTCCTCTACAGCTGGACATGACACATCTGTCCTCTACAGCTGGACATGACACATCTGTCCCTCTACAGCTGGACATGACACATCTGTTCTCTACAGCTGGACATGACACATCTGTTCTCTACAGCTGGACATGACACATCTGTCCTCTACAGCTGGACATGACACGTCTGTCCCTCTACAGCTGGACATGACACATCTGTCCTCTACAGCTGGACATGACACATCTGTCCCTCTATAGCTGGACATGACACATCTGTCCCTCTACAGCTGGACATGACACATCTGTCCCTCTACAGCTGGACAAGACACATTTGTCCCTCTACAGCTGGACATGGCACATCTGTCCTCTACAGCTGGACATGACACATCTGTCCCTCTACAGCTGGACATGACACATCTGTCCCTCTACAGCTGGACAAGACACATCTGTCCCTCTACAGCTGGACATGACACATCTGTCCCTCTACAGCTGGACATGACACATCTGTCCTCTACAGCTGGACATGACACATCTGTCCTCTACAGCTGTCACAGCTCTCACTGCTGCAATGCTGGTTGTTTCCCTTTTCTGTGAGTCGCTTGAGATAAAAGCTGAATGATTAAATGTGATTAATTAATAATTAATAATTAATGAATCTGCACCATGAGAAGTCATGAAGCTGTTAGTCGTCTCTGTTTGCACTGTAACCCGCGGACGTCGTGGCTCAGTGTTGATACTGAAGAAAAGGTCTCCGTGAGGCTTTATGGACGTTAATCTGTGATTTATTCATCCTGCCATCGCCGGAGGCGCGGTGATTATATGTGTGTGTGACGTCTGCAGCGAGCTGAGAGTCGACTGAGACGAACGTGTGCGTCAGTCAGTTTGAGACGCTTCCCACAGCTTTGAGCAGAGTTTGGAGGCACTTGTACTTTACTCGAGTATTTTTAACGACGCATGAAACGCGGTACACAAAATCACACACACAGATATGTTGAATTAAAGACGCAACTTTAAAGGAGTCAGCTTAGGAAATGAAAGCAGTTTCACCTGGAGCTATCAGGCAGCAGATATCTGTACATTTCTCTCAGTACAGCAGCTTTCTGATCTGGAAGCAGCTCCACTTTGCAAGAATCAACCCTGTGGCTGTTTCTGCACAACATCAGTAACAAGTAATGCATAAAATGACAAGGTTCAACCATATTACACATGCAGAACTGAGGAAAGTGATGGTATCGTTACACAACAGGGATTTACAGATTCATAAGCTCGTGAATCGCAGCACATACATACGACTGTGTAATCTTCAGTTGGTGTAAAGACAGAAACCACAGTCACACTGCAGCTGCCTCTGTGAAGACTCACAGATCCTGCAGTCTTTGCTTCAGTTCTGATTATCGTATTCGTCGCTGTAACATTTCGGCCTCGTGGCGTCACTTTGAGCGTGACGGCGAGGGAGGAGAGGAGGACTGACGTTCAGAGGGAAAACGAGGGATTAGTGACGGATGAGCTGTGAGATCGGTGCCGTATACTGTTAAGTCAACATGGTGAGCTGCCTACAGACGAGCAGTCTGCGCTGCAGCAGTGCAGCTCGGTACACATGTTACGTTAAGCTAAAGACATAAAAGATAGTGTGTGACAACAAAATGGCTGTTTGAGTAACAGATACATCGACATGTCATCCTGTGTGTGCAGCTAGTGACACGTATTTCATCTGGAGACAGAGTAATGCTCTTCACGACATGAACCTACGTGATTGTTGGGCTTTGCTTTGCTTTGTGGCAAAAGCTGAGGTAGTTTTTTAGTTGACGAAGCCATTTTTTACTGATGATAACTAAAAAAATAATAGTTTATGAACAAAATCTACATTTTCATCAATAAATAAAAAGTCTGATCAGACCAGAACTGATCTCTCCGTGTGTCGGGGAGGTTAGTTATCAGATAAGTTAAGCTGCTGTAAAATTAACGTACAATACGAGTGTAAATCATAATTGTATTCAGAGATATATATTATTAGATATATATATATATATATATATACAGTAGATATATATTGAACTAAATTCACTGAAGGTTCAGTTGTTTTAGTGTTATGATATTTAGTTAAACTAACATAACTCACATGACTAAAACTAAATTATATCTTCTTTAGTTTCTTCGTGGATGGAGTTTATTCAGGTTGGACGGCTCACACTGAATCGGATCAGAGGACTTGACGGTTCTAAACTGGATTTTCTGAGTTGTTGATATTTTGTTGTTCAGTCACTGTCAGTGTCTGTTCAAATCAAGGGAACGTTTGTCTGCTTCAACACTTTGGTGTCAGAGTGAGTCAGAGCTCAGACAGGCACTTTCATTATGGCTTCAGATTATTTCCACTCCTGTGTGACACTTATTTGTGTCCATACATGCTGGTTATTAGCTGCTTTTGTATCCGCTTAATAACTTGAATTCACTGGAGGTACGCTTCATTCATCATCAGGTTTTCATTCTTTGGAGGGCGATGTTCGTGTTTACAAAGAGGTCCGGTTCCTCATTTTTGAATACCATTAAAGATATTCCTATTAAAATCCCTGAGATCAAACATGACACCTCCACCTCAGCAGAAAACATCAGCATGGTTATGTGTGTGGCTTCCATGTTACAGTGTAAGGAGGTCTGGACAAACAAACAGGATTTTCACGTTTGCAGCAATAAATATGCAGCGTCCTTTTAGAATTTCAAAATAAAGCTTGTGTCATTAACGTTGGAAAACAGTCATACTTTCGTTGGGTTGACGAAAAGATCATCACCTGAAATACCAGTTGCATGAGTCACGTTATGCACCTGACGTGACTTATATACGTTAATGTTGTGAAACAGTTGCTCTTTGGTTAAAAACTACTTGGTTAGGTTTAAGGAGAGATCGTCAACTATACCTGACATAACCTGAGTATGTTATGTCACGTCATGTTATGTACCTGACATAACTTAAACACATTATGTACGCTAAGTTACGAGTCACGTTACGAGTCACGTTATGAGTCATGTTATGCACCTAGTCTACGTAACTTCAGTTAACGTTGACTTCCGGGCTATGAACAGTGCTCTCCTGGGTGAAAGTTTGTTTGACCCATCCGTCCACTCTAACCTTCCGGGTTCTACTCCGGAAACTCTGCCGACAGATGTCTATCGTCATCATCATCATCGTCATCATCGTCACCGCCATCGTCGTTGTCGTTATCATCATCGTCATCGTCGTCATCGTCATCGTCGTTGTCGTCATCGTTATCATCGTCATCATCACCATCACTATCATTATCGTCGTCGTCATCGTCGTCGTCATCATCACCATCATCACCGTCATCATAATCATCATCGTCGTCGTCATCATCGTCCTCGTGGTCATCATCATCACCATCATCATAATCATCGTCGTCGTCATCACCGTCATCATAATCATCATCGTCGTCGTCATCACCGTCATCATAATCATCATCGTCGTGGTCATCATCATCATCATCACCATCGTCGTTGTTTTTTCTTTGTCATAATCGTCATGATCGTCATCATCATCGTCATGGTCATCATCATCGTCTTCGTCGTCGTCATCAACATCGTCATCATTATCATCGTCATCATCATCGTCATGGTCATCATCATCATCATCGTCATCATCATCATCGTCATGGTCATCGTCATCGTCGTCATGGTCATCATCGTCATCAACATCATCATCATCATCATCGTCATGGTCATCGTCATCATCGTCATGGTCATCATCATCATCATCATCATCATCGTCGTCGTCATCATCATCATCATCATCATCATCATCATCGTCATGGTCGTGGTCATGACTAACTGCAGTTTGTTTGACTTCACCTGCAGCCCGGGCGTCATTCAGTCGTTCAGCAGTCGACTGACTTCAAGCACCTGTCACAAACTCCCAGCATGCCTTTCACCTCACATTCATCACTGCTGTTATGAAGCATGAAATGAGAGCGCGAGGCCGGGCTGGGCGTGACGTCCCCGTCTGCTCTTCACACACTTTTATCAGCCTCGGTTTTTCCCTGCTTTTATTGTGTTCGGGGGTAAATTAGTATGAAATGAGAAACAACTTTATTAACGAGTGTGAAAACTCTGAACTGAAAATGTGTTTTCAGACTCGCTGATAGCCGCGGAGTTTACCGTGTTCATTTCTTGGTGGATTTATGGACAATGTGTGTCTGTCAGCGTTATCTACATTGTGGTTCGCCAAAGGTCGATTTCATGTATATTCATTGGCTGAATTAATGCAAAGCGGCTGTATTGTACACAGTGACCCAGAATGAACCCTGGAATATTTTAGACCAAACGCCTTCCCTTCAAATCAAGGGCACAAAACGCTATTCATTTTTTACATTATACTAAAATATACATGTTCTTCATTAAATATACATACATCATTAATTTTTATCAATGTAAAGGTGAATTTAAATTACAAAATAAAGCCCCACATGTTTTATACCATTGATTACTGATTTATTGTAAATTATCAGGCATAATTAAGATGTAGCTCAGGTGCTGAAGTGGGTGGATGGCACATTATTTTGAAATCTTGGAAAATGTCCATTGGACTGTCAACTCATTTATCCAACAGTCTGTTATCCCAAAGTAGATCACACCAAAGAGTGTAATACATTCACCATGGACCTTTAATGTACCTTTAATTTACAAGGTCTAGTTTACTTTCAAAATAAAGCTTGCTTGGTAACAGTTTGGTCAGTTTATGTTAGCAGTTATGTTTAGGCACTAAAACTACTTTGTTAGGTCGTAACCTGTTTTCACACGTGTCGCACCACTGTGAACTTTTCATGTGTAGGTGAGGTAAAGGCCGTGTGTTGGGTTTTTCAGACAATGGGACACTTGTGGTACTGTTGGGTTCTCGGAACAATGTGGCTCCGACTAGGTTGGCTGTTAGGTCTTCTTGTCCATGTGTCCTTGAGCAAGGCTAAGTTTATCCTATGTAATTCCTCCCAAACATGTTCAGAAATGTATTTTTATGACCTTCCATGCAGCCTTGGTTTCCATGACTGTGAGACCATACAGAAAGTTTACTGACGGTTTCTTTCCATAGTCTGAACTGGGCTCATTGTGTTTCTTCTTCCAGATATGTGCGATCGCGTACGAAACACGACATCGACATGCGCATTGGGATCCACTCGGGCTCCGTGCTGTGCGGCGTGTTGGGACTCAGGAAGTGGCAGTTCGACGTCTGGTCCTGGGACGTGGACATCGCCAACAAGCTGGAATCTGGAGGGATCCCGGGGTGAGTAAACTGAGAAGATTTCAAATGTGTGATGATGATGGAGAACAGGTGGATGGAGATAGATGTCGTGGCTATTGGGACACTCGTTTAAGGTAGCGACTGGAGTGTTAACGAGCAATGGTGCTAAAATGAGGCACCGTGACTGTGTACTGGTCGTATAGGCGCCGGCTTTCAGTACCTAACTCTGATTATGTGGTACAGTTAAAGTTTGTGTTTGGTTTCCAATGAAAGAAGCTGGTTTGAAAGGAGATGAGAGGTCCTGTCTGAAAAATGTGTCATGTTGTTGTTTGTGATGTGTCTGGATGAGATACAGGAACATATTGGTGTTTGTTTGCAGCGTTCAGGGTTGGATTAGTTCTCTGCTATCGAGCCGCGCCGTCACCCCGACCTGTGCTCTTTGATTAACTCGGCCACACACAGTGTCTCTGAGCTGCAGACAACAGAAGATCTCTGAATGTCTGATGATGATCTGAGCTTTCAGCTCATCCGACACTTCAGACACTCTCCAATAAGTGCCAGAACATCCCATACCTGAACTGAAAGTTCGGAGACCTTCAGACCTGAGACTGTGCAGGATCTCATTCACACCTGCACTGCACTGATTGGCTGCTCGTCTGGCTGAAGGTGTGACTGAAATCATCTGCTGGTTTTGGATGTAAACCTGCAGACGACATCCATGAACTGAATATCTTCCACACAGGCTTTGACGTCTCACCGTACGGTTTGATGAACGTGGCGTTATGACCCGAACAGTCCCAGCTGAACGCCTGTGGCACATTTTGCCGTGACTCGTTAGACATTGCTCTCCGACACCATCATCAATCATCGTTTGTCATCCAGATGAACCTTGGCAGGTGCCCACAGCTGCTGATTCTTTGAACTGGGAGAGAAAGTGTTTGAAAAGAGAAAAGAAATAAGACTTTCCATCAGATTCCTCATGAGTATTCTCTGTATTTTGGCGTTTTTATTGTGTCTCACTGTATAACCTGAGTGAAAACTACGTCTGTAGTCGTGTTTCCAACACGATTTATCACGAAAACCCGTCCTCAACAGCACCTGGCATGTGCTGCTCTTTTGCAATGTATGATGTGTTTTTCTAGGAGTTTTTAAACGAACATGAAAGTTAAAATAATTGCGCCAATCGTCAGTGTCAGTGACTGCACGGTTTCCCTCTTTTTCATGTCGTGAACCAAAAACCTTAGCACTAACACGCTTTGCCAAGGCGTCATCGGCCCGTTGCGTTCCTGATATTTCAGAGCCGTGGTCGGGATCAACCTACGTAAACCTCAATCAATAAGCCAGACGAACAAGACCGACATATTCAGCTAAACAATCTGCTATGAAAAGATGGAAAGGGGTGATGGCAGGTCAGCATGGGGGTTGTATTTTAGTCATACGAGATTATGCAGTCAGCTGACTCGACTGTGGATCTATAAAACTAAAGGAAACAGCACAAACACACATCAGAGAGCTGTTGTATTTAACTTCCTGTCTCGTTCCAGGAGGATCCACATCTCCAAAGCTGCTTTGGACTGTTTGAACAGTGACTACGAGGTGGAGGAAGGCCACGGGAAGGACCGCAACGACTTCCTCCGCCGCCACAACATCGAGACGTATCTTATCAAGCAGCCGGAGGAGAGTCTGCTCACCCTGCCCGAGGACATCATGAAGGAGGCGGCCGGCTCGGTCGACCGCCGGGCCGGCAGCGCCACCTTCAACGAGGCGTCCTGGAGCCCCGAGCTTCCCTTCGACAACATCGTGGGGAAGCAGAACGTAAGTCCGGCCGCTGCTCGTACTTCAAGTCATGTCGTGCACTTTGTCACACTGTGAAGAAACGTCTGTCTTAACGGCAAACTTCTTCTGCAGGAGGAGAGAGGATATTTTAGCTGTTTGTCAGAGTCAGTAAAATATTTCTAAGCTGTGTGTGTTAAAATCAGACTTTGAGCCTCGCCGCAGGACGAAGTGTTTCCTTAAGACGGATGTTTGCTCTGCAGTGCATGGGATCTTCTCAGTTGTCTCGCCTGTTTGTTAGCCGTTCTTCTTTTTCTTTGTTTTCCTGGGAATGAGTGGACGGCTTTCTAAGGAGTGATTGTGTCGCCTGCCTGTTTGTGAGGATGGTGACGAGCTTCTGATTGTGTGTGGCCCCATTTAAAACATCCTCTTCATCCTTTCTTCGTTTGTCTGCGTTCCCATCTGCCCCTGACAGCAAATCAACCCCCGCAGGCGTCAACTTTTTGTCTGAGATGTTTGTTTTTGGAGAAAGTGGTGCTCAGTTGAGGTTTTATGTTTTCCTGATCTACTCTTCATGGAGTAATAAGATGGCACTTCATACTGAAGATGTTACCTGCCAGAGCCCTTCCAACCTGCTGCCGACTGTGAAACATAAACCTTATATTTAGGTAAATATTTGCATCTGTCATCGATCCAGAACTGAGAGTAACAGTAAAAGCAGGCAGACAGTACCAAGTGTGTGTCTGCAGCTTGGTCTGGTTCTGTTCTGGTTTCTGTTCGTCCCACTTTGGACGACCAAATATGTTTTTAAAGGTATCCTGCACCGCCGCTATGCAGATGATACTGCGCTGTACATGGACCGCAGCTAAAGATTGTTTTCATTATCCATACAGCTGCAGGTTATTTTCTTGATTAATAACTGAGATGTTTGGTTCATAAAACAGCAAAAATCAGTCAGAGATGCTCGTTATAACTTCAGGGTGTCATCTTTGAACAATCCAACAAGATATTCAATTTGTGATACTGTAAGAAAACAGTGATCAGAGAAGTCTCTGACTTTTCTGATCTGAACTTTGCTAAACTTAGGCAGAGATGTATAAAGTACTGGAGTAAAGGAGTAGAAGTACAAGTACTACATCAAAAAACTGACTTGAGTAGAAGTTGAAGTGTTCTTTAAACACCATACTTAAGTAAAAGTACTAAAGTATTCAAAATGTTTTGTACTTAAGTATTGCAAGTAGAAGTATGTAAAATATTATTACTCAAGTACTGTTGTTTATATTATTTCAAATATTTATTAAGGCACAGCTTCTAATGTTACAGTGTTACAATGTTCATGGTAGAGTTCTGTGATTTCCCATGGTCTGTGAATGCGTCTGAATGAATGCAGAGCGAGGGGGCGGGGCAGCAGGTGAGAGAGCGCACCTGGGTGAGTCAGGTGTATGACGTACGGCGCACGAGCGAGGTTGATGTGAGGCCGGGACTGTTCAGTTGGTTTTTTTGGCGTGGTTCCGGCCGACAGTCACCGAGTCCTGGAACCAAACCGTTCAGCAATAAATGCAGTTTGTTCAATATCGCCTCGTCATTCATCACGTGTCCGGCTGGACGCTACAATAGTAACGAGTAACGATTCAGCACATGAAAAATGTATCCGAGTAAAAGTATTAAACTCATCAAAAATATGTAGTGCAGTAAAAGTGGAAGTTGGGGGAAAATAATACTCCAAAAAAGTACAGATACTGCATTTTAGTACTTAAGTAGTTCCACTTCGTTACTATACATCTCTGATCTTAGGTTACACATCCAGTTGAAGGTTCCTAGATCCAGTTTGACGTCTGATAAGTGTCAATATGATATGATCCACTGAAGTTAAAGCCACATTTCCGTTAGCTTCACCACCATCTGGAAGGATCGGAGCCTGCTGCATGTCTCAGCTCTGCGTGTGCTCGGTGGACATGCTGCAGAGGTCAAGATCTGCTAGAGGACGAATAACAGAGTGCGTCATTGATCATGATTGGCATCTCGACAGCATCGCTCTCTATCTCCAGCAGCAGATCAGACTCAGGGTCAGATTTATTCAGTCACTATTCTGGGCTTCATTCCAGAACAGTGTTGGTCCCGAGCCCAAACAGCTACAAGTCATTCACAGGCTCCTACATGGAGACACGTGCCGTCCTGCAGACATGTCACCATACTCAGAGGGAAGGCGGGGGGTGGGATGAAGCTGCATATTCAAGCCACAGTTGCATCCCCAGATTGAGTCCCGCGCTGCTGGCAGACACCCAGCGCCGAGACACGCCGCCTGGCCAGGACTTGATGTTCCTCCACCAGAAAACAACCGGTGACTTTCTACAACCTGCTGCTTCTCCTCTGGGCCACGGACTGGTTTTTATGTTTCATGTTCGACATGTTGGCAGGTTGTTTTAAAACCCTGGGCGGAAATAATTAGTATTTTACTGGATTTACTTCTTTGAATCATGTTTTTAAACTTTTAGTCGTACAAAGCAGCGTGCAGTAACGTTTTTATTAAAGCAACACTACATGAAGATACAGCTGAGTATTTTTAAGTTTAACATCATCCAGGTCCCCAGCAGCAGTCAGCCCAGAACCAGAACCAGAACCAGCAGCAGCTGATATCAGAGACTAGTCCAGCAGCGGCTGATATCAGAGACTAGTCCAGCAGCGGCCGATATCAGAGACTAGTCCAGCAGCGGCCGATATCAGAGACTAGTCCAGCAGCGGCCGATATCAGAGACTAGTCCAGCAGCGGCTGATATCAGAGACTAGTCCAGCAGCGGCTGATATCAGAGACTAGTCCAGCAGCAGCCGATATCAGAGACTAGTCCAGCAGCGGCCGATATCAGTGACTAGTCCAGCAGCGGCCGATATCAGCGACTAGTCCAGCAGCGGCCGATATCAGCGACTAGTCCAGCAGCGGCCGATATCAGAGACTAGTCCAGCAGCGGCTGATATCAGAGACTAGTCCAGCAGCGGCTGATATCAGAGACTAGTCCAGCAGCGGCTGATATCAGAGACTAGTCCAGCAGCGGCTGATATCAGAGACTAGTCCAGCAGCGGCCGATATCAGAGACTAGTCCAGCAGCGGCCGATATCAGAGACTAGTCCAGCAGCGGCTGATATCAGAGACTAGTCCAGCAGCGGCTGATATCAGAGACTAGTCCAGCAGCGGCCGATATCAGAGACTAGTCCAGCAGCAGCCGATATCAGCGACTAGTCCAGCAGCGGCTGATATCAGAGACTAGTCCAGCAGCGGCTGATATCAGAGACTAGTCCAGCAGCTGATATCAGAGACTAGTCCAGCAGCAGCTGATATCAGAGACTAGCCCAGCAGCGGCTGATATCAGAGACTAGTCCAGCAGCGGCTGATATCAGTGACTAGTCCAGCAGCGGCTGATATCAGAGACTAGTCCAGCAGCGGCTGATATCAGAGACTAGTCCAGCAGCGGCTGATATCAGAGACTAGTCCAGCAGCGGCTGATATCAGAGACTAGTCCAGCAGCGGCTGATATCAGCGACTAGTCCAGCAGCGGCTGATATCAGCGACTAGTCCAGCAGCGGCTGATATCAGAGACTAGTCCAGCAGAGGCTGATATCAGAGACTAGTCCAGCAGCGGCTGATATCAGCGACTAGTCCAGCAGCGGCTGATATCAGAGACTAGTCCAGCAGCGGCTGATATCAGCGACTAGTCCAGCAGCAGTCAGTCCAGCTCGGCGTCTGTCTTTCAGCCTTTTATTTCACCAAGCTCTCACCAACCACTAAAAGTCAGTCCCACATTTACTCTTGTCCGGCGGCTTCTTGCTCGCTCACTCTCTCCTTTTCTCTTCTTAGCTTCCTCCGTCAGCATCCTCTTCACTCTCTTCTTCTCTGCCATCATGTCCGTAGAGACTGCTGAGCCCGGTTACAGTGCCCAGCTCCAGTTCTGGCACAACACCGGCTCCACTCCCCGTCAGTATTCCCACGCTGTAAACCTCCTCCTCTTTTTTCTGGTGGTACAAACACTAACACTCCCCCAGTGCTCTGAGCTCACAGTCCGGCTAACAAACTGAGCTAAGATGAGCTAACAGCAGCTCCAGTTGGCAGTGAAATAGTTGCTGCTGTGTGACTTAGTGCCGTAAAGCGTTACGTACTTCTCCCGACCCGGAGTCCAGAGTTACACGGTGTGTAATGTGATGTGCGTTGCGTTCCTGTCAGCAGCTTCTAGAGTCTGATGTAAGCGTGCGTTTGGATGCAGAGGAATGTTTTTTCTGAAAAGTGCCGCTTCTTTGTTTCCGGCACAATGAGCGGCTGTCAGGACAGTCGCTCCACAGAGCGGCACTTTGCATATCAAAGGCTCCTCCGAGGAGTTTTTAAAGTGTCTTTCATGCCGTCGCTCGACTCTGCCTGCAGCTCAGCTCAGCTTCTCCCTCTGCAGTGGGTTTCTGCCCACGTCTTCCCTTCCTGTTGGTCTGATTTAGTTTTCGGCATCACTGGATTGAGGTGTGTGTGTGTGTGTGTGTGTGTGTGTGTGTGTGTGTGTGTGTGTGTGTGTGTGTGTGTGTGTGTGTGTGTGTGTGTGTGTGTGTGTGTGTGTGTGTGTGTGTGTGTGTGTGTCAGTCAAACACAGGAGAATAAAGGAGGACAGGAGATGTCAGGGATGGTGGAACAAAGCTCGTCTTCTTATCTACTCTCAGCTAACGTAGCTCAGCATGAAGACAGACGCCCTCAATGCTCATTAACGATCAGTTATAACCTCCATGAGCCTCTGATAGAGCCAGACTGATGTGTGGGTGTGAGGACTTGTTACAGATATATATGTTTTTAAAGGTATCCTGCACCGTCGCTATGCAGATGATACTGTACTGTACATGGACCGCAGCTAAAGACTGTTTTCATTATCCATACATCCATAAATGAGATGTTTGGTTCATAAAACAGCAAAAATCAGTCAGAGATGCTCGTTATAACTTCAAGGTGTCGTCTTTGAACAGATATTCAGTTTGTGAAAAAACAGCTGTCAGAGAAGTTTTTCTGAACTTTCTGAAGTTAACAGAAGTCTGATCAGTGTTTGGTGTCTGTTCATCAGACCAGACCTTAAAAATAAGTGTCAGTAACTGACGTCCACACAAACGTTTGGAACCTTCATACCCGACACGGTCTGTGAAACAAACTTTATTTTCTTACATAAAACATATTCAGGAGTGAATTATTGTTATTTTTATGCATCACTACCTTTTGTATTGTAAGTGCAGGAGGTAGGATTACAGATACCATGACACAGACGGACAATAAAGAGTAATGACGATGACACAGCAGTAACCAGGCAACAGCTCTGTGCTGATGATAACCGCCATAACAACAGTGTTTGATAACTTTCCAATGAATGACATCACATCCTGTCCATCATGGATCTATCAGGACTGACTGTCATTATCAAACCCAGAGGAGGAAAGACTGAGCGAGTCCTGCGTGGACGACGAGCTCCTCCAGCGCCTGAAACCGGACCGAGCGACGCCGTCTTCTCTTCTCGTTCACGCTTCGCCGTGTGCCCACTGGCTCCCATGATGCACTGCAGCGTCACAGCGTTTTCAGCTCGAAGGAGCTCGTGTGTGTTTCCTCAGACGACCCGAAGAAACGGGGTCACCTCCACGCCTCTGTTTTAGAGTTTTTTGAGATGTTTAAAACGGACGGTCAAATATTTCAACTTTGACCTTTTAAAGCTCAACCAATGAGGTAACAGCTGTATGTGGTGTCGCCTAGCAACCACACAGAGAGGCAGAGAGTGAACGAAACACAATAAGCAGATCAGACTCTTTGTTGTTTGTTGGTGATCTCGCTCTGACAGATTGTTTTCCAGGTAGTGGTCGGTCGGTAGCTGTGTTGTTGAATATACGTCCAGATGTTTCACTTTGCACTGCGGGGCTGGTCCACATCCTTCATTTGCCCCGAAGCTTTGTGCTTCACTTCAACCCTTACAAGAACTGCCGGACATGTGAGACGTGCAGCACATGGAAACCTCTGACAGTACATGTTAACACCGTCAGGTCGCACCATCGCCAACCCCGCCTCCACTTGGCCTTTTCCTGCCGTCACATGTCGGCATTTCCATTAATGTGTATCATAACATGTAAGCACACGCAGTGCCACATACGAACTGCTCCGGGCAGCATCGCACCGGCCACTTTAAAGAAGGGAAATGTCAGAGATGGAAGCGTGTGCCCTTTAGCTCGTTCTTCTTCTTCTTCTTCGAGGACGTGCACGGTGAAAAAGCTTTTTCTGAACTGAGATTTTAAAAATCCTCCGTCCTCAGATACCGATGGGGAGTTTTCTCTGTCCTGCAGGAAACGTTTTAGTTAGATAAACCGAGTCGGGTTGATGGAATTTGGAAGCCTTTCAAAATAAAGCACTTTGCTTGTCTCTTCAGTGGAGTACTGCAGGAGCCTGAAATATGTTCCTGATCCCGACTGAGTCCAGTTCATTATGGCTCAGACCCGACTCGGTTCGATTTATTGGCCCAGAGGAGCAGTGACATCCTGCGGTCTCTGTTGGTTGCTCCAACCAGCCTGATCGCTGAAAGTTTGAGACCGACCTGATTTATTACGGTGTCGCCTCGAACCACCACCATCAGCTGACAAACTGAGCTAACATGAGCTAACAGCAGCTACACTCCACTGTCCACCAGGAAACCGAAATCAGCATCAGTGTGACTTAAAATCTGCTGATTTATGGCAGATTTGAAGCCGCTGATGTTCGCCTGATTCCACAAACTGCCGCCCGATTGTCCTCGTTATCACGAGGCTCGTTATAACGAGGCCTGTGTGTCTGCTGCAGATATGTTAATGATTTGACACGCGGGCTGCTCCTTTTCATTCATATGCAGCAGAGGTTTGTGCAGGTCAAGTTCATGTCTCTGTGTGCTGAACAGTCATTTACATTCAGTCAGACGGTGGCAGAGACACATTTAGGAAAGGACTCGTACGCGTCTCACGACTCTCTCCATCTTTGCGCTGATGTTGATTAACGCTGCTGCTTCCAGATAAACCTGAACTGCCGTCATTTAGAATCTCCAGGTGGCTCTGATTGGACGTAAATCTACCTGTAACGACCATCGCTGAGTCAAACACGTCTCCGACAGGTAAAAAGAGATGCAGCATAATAACGTGGATTCATTTAGCATGTGGAAATGAACTTTTAATGACTCACCGTGATGGATTTCATCTGTTAACGCGTTGGATTAAGCGAGACGAGGTGAGACGTTTGATTGGCTGCAGACATATAGTGACACATATAATGACTTTAATGGCTGCCGGCTCTCCAGACGAGGTAATTTGTCCAAAGCTGTCACGCGGCCGCTGTAGCTCACGGCTAATGGTGGAGAGCTAATGGCAACAGCTCTGAGAAAATGAGTCCTCACGTAGTGACCTTCATCACTTTCAGCTCGAGTGCTCCACTCCAACAAATGTGACGTCTCCACGAGGACGGACAGAAGCTCAGCGCAACTTACTTCATGATGCAGCTCATCGAAGGACAAGACAAGAACATAATATAGTACAAGAAATGAGTTTTACAGTGCCACAAAAATTTACTTAAACTGTCTAAAACCTGGACGTAGTCTCTGTGACGTCCCTGCAGACTGTCTAAAACCTGGACGTAGTCTCTGTGACGTCCCCGCAGACTGTCTAAAACCTGGACGTAGTCTCTGTGACGTCCCCACAGACTGTCTAAAACCTATAAGTAGTCTCTGAGACGTCCCCGCAGACTGTCTAAAACCTGGACGTAGTCTCTGTGACGTCCCCACAGACTGTCTAAAACCTATAAGTAGTCTCTGAGACGTCCCCGCAGACTGTCTAAAACCTGGACGTAGTCTCTGAGACGTCCCCGCAGACTGTCTAAAACCTGGACGTAGTCAGTAGTGGTGACCTTTTTTTCTGGTGTGTTCAAGGACACTCTGACATGAAAAATCTGAGTGGTCTATTTTCAGATAATTAAAACATATGGAGGAGAAAGAATGACCTCTGTGAAACTGTAACGTGAACGTCATTGCTCCGTTATAAAGGTCACTCTTCACTGGTTAGTTTCCAAGATGTTTGTTGCACTAAGCTAAAAGAAAGAAATGAAGGTGACTAATTAATCTAACTCATGGTATTTTATAGGCCAGTTAAAGTATTTATGAATTTATTATTTACCCACCAGAATTCTGAACATTTATGGAGGGAAGATATACATTAAGAAAATATAAAAAGTTAATATAATTAATACACAATATTAAGTATTAATATGAGATATAGATACAATATGTATTAATGAGGTTCACACCTGTAATAATGAGGTACACACCTGTATTAACGAGGTTTACACCTGTATTAACGAGGTTTCCACCTGTATTAACAAGGTTTCCACCTGTATTAACAAGGTTTCCACCTGTATTAACAAGGTTTACACCTGTATTAACGAGGTACACACCTGTATTAACGAGGTACACACCTGTATTAACGAGGTACACACCTGTATTAACGAGGTTTCCACCTGTATTAACAAGGTTTACACCTGTATTAACGAGGTACACACCTGTATTAATGAGGTTTACACCTGTATTAACAAGGTTTACACCTGTATTAACGAGGTTTACACCTGTATTAACGAGGTACACACCTGTATTAACGAGGTACACACCTGTATTAACGAGGTTCACACCTGTATTAACGAGGTTTACACCTGTATTAACGAGGTTCACACCTGTATTAATGAGGTTTACACCTGTATTAATGAGGTTTACACCTGTATTAACGAGGTTTACACCTGTATTAATGAGGTTTACACCTGTATTAACGAGGTTTACACCTGTATTAACTAGGTTCACACCTGTATTAATGAGGTTTACACCTGTATTAACGAGGTTTACACCTGTATTAATGAGGTTTACACCTGTATTAAGTAGGTTCAAATCTGTGTTAACGAGGTTCACACCTGTATTAACAAGGTTCACACCTGTATTAACTAGGTTCACACCTGTATTAATGAGGTTCACACCTGTATTAATGAGGTTTACACCTGTATTAATGAGGTTTACACCTGTATTAATGAGGTTTACACCTGTATTAACTAGGTTCACACCTGTATTAATGAGGTTCACACCTGTATTAATGAGGTTTACACCTGTATTAATGAGGTTTACACCTGTATTAACTAGGTTCACACCTGTATTAACGAGGTTCACACCTGTATTAACGAGGTTCACACCTGTATTAACGAGGTTCACACCTGTATTAATGAGGTTTACACCTGTATTAGTGAGGTTCACACCTGTATTAACGAGGTTTACACCTGTATTACCGAGGTTTACACCAGTAGACACATACATTTTAGATTTTCAGGTTTGGTTTGAAGTTTGTTCGTCTGTCCTCGTCTGTCCTCGTCCTCATGTTTTTTTTTGTCCTCCATTTCATGCTTTATTTTTTTAAACCTGTTTTGTGCGCTCTCTCCGTCACAGTCAGCTGTCCACATGAATTACATTTTTTTTTAATTACAAGCTTCGTCACCACTAACCGATCACGCTGCGAGTGAATGAGATGCATGACCTGCTCTGAGCTGCCTGTCTGATTGTTGCATTTTGGTCTTCCCTTTTTACCTTGATTATTATTTGTTTTCTTTTGTGTATGTAATGAACGTAACTGTGTGTGTCTGTTCTTTTTTTCATTTTGTAACTTGAATGAAACAAAAAGGGGGACAAGCAGGTTCATTCTATGTGCATGTGCTTTCCCCCTTATAGACTCTGGCTGCCCTAACGAGAAATTCGATAAATCTGCTTCCAAACCATCTCGCACAAGCTTTGCATGTCCACTCTGGTCCTGAGGAAATTAACAAGCGAATAGAGAGCGCCATCGACTTACGGAGTGGCGATAAGTTGAGAAGAGAGCATATCAAGCCTTTCTCACTGATGTTTAAAGACTCCAGCCTGGAAGAGAAGGTAGCTGGAGTTTTAGACAGATGACTGTTTTTTTTCTTTCTCTCTCCCTCCTCACATCTACTCTTAGACGAAGATTTCCAGACGCAAAACAACAACAAACAACTATTTTTCTTTTTTCATCATGAGTAAGCTAAAGGCACGAGTCAGACAAACGTTAAAGCATCAAACATGGAACACATCCTGGTCTGGGCTTTTCTTTTCGCTCAGTACTTTCCTCTGTTTGGTCTGAAGTGTGCCACCAGAATAATTATCAACTCGGTAATAACTGTTATAGATTAAATTAGCATTTAGATGATGCACAATTGATTCTTTTGATTCTCTGCTTTAACGCAGACTTTTCTACGACGAAGAAGGTCGAACTTGTATAAAAATAATCTTTATGATTGATTTTGTATGCGCATCTGTGATGACACACGGTGCCTCTTCAGTCTCACCTGTCAATCACAGCATCCACGCTCTTAATCCTGCATAACTTTAAGCCTTAATATAATGTGAACAGGTGAGTTGTATATAAATTCACCCTCAGTACAGTTTTAAATTAGCTACAGAGACCAAAACAAAACATTTGGACATGGGGACTTATGGAGACTGACTCACTTCTGGAGCCAGCCTCAAGTGGATGTTAGAGGAACTGCAGTTTAAAAAATATATATATACAGTTTATGTTGGCTTTTTAAATGTGTTTTAACAAAAGAATGTGGAAGTATAATTATTCATCTGGCACACTTCAGCCTCCGTACGAATGTGCATGATCAAACACAGTGAACGTCTCTTCAGGAGCTGACACTTTTATCATGACTCATGTTTGATTCTGAAATTTAGAAAACAGCTGGGCGTAAACATGGAAACCCCCTTCAGTTTACTCATGACCCACAGTCCACGCCGTGGACCTGGTAACCCTTCACAGTCTTGTTTTTTTTTACAGGAGCTCTTTGCATTCACTAAAGAATAAAAACATTTCTGAAATCTTAAATTATGACTTACACATCCCAGAATTATTAAATTAATTACAAATAGAGCAGATTAGCAGTTAATTAAAATCTAGGACACATCTTTATGTAAATTACAATTATCATTGAGTTGTTGAGTTACATCAATCATAAAACACTTAAAGGACTCTGGGTGGTAACGGCACAATAGAGTAAGTGAACATTCTTTAGCCACGCCCCCTTTTTGCTGGCTCCAAACGGGGGCGTGGCTTATACGAGTATAATCAGCTGAATATGTAAAATTATGACAAAATGATTTAAGAGTTGTTATCATTTGATAAACAGGACTATGATGACGTCCGCCTCAGTTTCAAGCTTCAACAGTCAGCTGTTCACTTTTTTACTACTTTTTTTTTTTACTATTTTACAGTGTAAACATAATATATCTTCAGTACAGAGCTGTTAACACTGTTAAAAATGTGATATATGATACTGTCAAATAAGATTAAGCCACTTGAAGTGTAATAAAAATGAAAACTTTGATTTTTAAGATGATAATTTGCTTTATTTCCTCTTTGGTTTATAATAAAGATTAAAAATAAGTTTACAGCCGCATTTTGTTTAATTCCAATTAAACAGCCTATAGCAGCATTTTGACCATCTACAGTAACGGTGAGAGTTATGATTAGGAGATATGGAAGTCATAATTAGAAGAAAAAGTTCTTTTTCTTTGGTGAATGTGATGCACTTCTGTAGCTTTTTGTCCCTTTTCTTTACATTTCTTTTGTTTTATGAATACGCTCACCTCTGACCTTTCAGTTGACCTTCATATGGCCCTTTCCCTTCCACATCTATGTTTCCCTTTGAATCCCACCGCCATCTTTAAAACTTTTCCCAGAACCTTATACATATATATTTTTTAAATCTTTTTGGTTTTAACCTTTTCAGTAACTGTGCAGTGATTTGCTGTTGGCCTCCCTCATTTATTTATTTATTTATTTATTTATTTCTGCCAAAGCTGTGACGAAACGTGAAGCATCCTCTTGCTAATTTCCCAGCACCCTTTGAGAAAGAGACAGAGCGAGGACGGGGCAGCGGGGGTCAACGGGGAGGTAGATAAGATGAACTTAAGACTGATTGCTTCCGGCTCCAAACGCAACATAACAGTACAGATGTGATATCTCATGTCACCCTTGGAAAGAAAACAAACCGAAATGTTGAATTTATTTCACAACCTGGACAAACATTTAGCCTCGTATGCTCGGCTACCACCAGTTTCTCTTTGTTTGGATAATTGATGAGCTCGTTCTCTCGGACAAATAAACAAATAAGATAATAAAAAGTTATTTTGTGATAACAAGTAAACAACAAGAGAATCTAAACCGTGCTAGGTAGCTAGGCTGAATCATTTTCACCCAACAGCAGCGATGCTAATGTCGTTTTTAAGGTTAAATTAATGGAGCAGATGAAAAGTCGGACGTCTCCAACATTCATTGTGCTTGTCAGCTTTGCACCTTCCCCAGGACCCCGCGGCGGCTAACCCACCGGCTCCTGTCTCTCTCTTCAGCGTTTGTGGTTGAACCATTGCATGCGTTCCGTGTCGGTTGCGTTGGCGTGTTTGAGGTTTGCGTTTCGATGTGTCCGGTCCTCGTCTCCGTCAAGTCTGAAAACTTGTTTCTCCATCTCCCCCTCACCTCCTCTTCCTTCCTTCCGTCTCTTCTTCTTGTTTCTCCCGTCTCGCGGTGCAGTACTCCCAGATGAGGGACGAGGTGTTCAAGTCCAACCTGGTGTGCGCCTTCATCGTGCTCATCTTCATCACCACGATTCAAAGTCTGCTTCCCTCCGCCAGGTAAGACAGGACGTCACCGGCACAAGGTGTAGCATCCACATTACGTACTCGACTGACAGATGTAACGCTGCTGCTTCCGATGCCGTTCATTGTCTTTCCCGCAGGATGGTAACCATGGTGATCCAGTTCTCCGTCCTCATCGTGCTCCATTCCTGTCTGGTCCTAGTCACGACGGCGGAAGACTACAAGTGTCTCCCTCTGGTCCTGCGTAAAGCCTGCTGCTGGATCAACGAGACGTACACGGCGCGAAACGTCATCGTCTTCGTCTCAATCCTCATCAACTTCCTGGCAGCCATGATCAACATAGTGAGTTCACTACCACAACCAATGAGCTTCAACTGACTCTACTTACCTGTCTGTCCACAACCAATGAGCTTCAACTGACTCTACTTACCTGTCTGTCCACAACCAATGAGCTTCAACTGACTCAACTTACCTGTCTGTCCACAACCAATGAGCTTCAACTGACTCTACTTACCTGTCTGTCCACAACCAATGAGCTTCAACTGACTCTACTTACCTGTCTGTCCACAACCAATGAGATTAAACTGACTCTACTTACCTGTCTGTCCACAACCAATGAGATTAAACTGACTCTACTTACCTGTCTGTCCACAACCAATGAGCTTCAACTGACTCTACTTACCTGTCTGTCCACAACCAATGAGATTAAACTGACTCTACTTACCTGTCTGTCCACAACCAATGAGATTAAACTGACTCTACTTACCTGTCTGTCCACAACCAATGAGATTAAACTGACTCTACTTACCTGTCTGTCCACAACCAATGAGATTAAACTGACTCTACTTACCTGTCTGTCCACAACCAATGAGGTTAAACTGACTCTACTTACCTGTCTGTCCACAACGAATGAGCTTTTAGTTTAGTAGACAACAATGGGGACAGTCTTTGTCAGTCTTTATTAGTTTGTATTAGTCTTTGTCGGTATTTGTCAGTCTTTATTAGTCTTTGTTTGTCTTTGTCAGTCTTTGTAAGTCTTTGTCAGTCTTTGTCAGTCTTTGTTAGTCTTTGTCAGTCTTTATTAGTTTGTATTAGTCTTTGTTGGTATTTGTCAGTCTTTATTTGTCTTTGTCAGTCTTTATTAGTCTTTGTTTGTCTTTGTCAGTCTTTGTCAGTCTTTACTAGTCTTTGTCAGTCTTTATTAGTCTTTGTTTGTCTTTGTCAGTCTTTGTAAGTCTTTGTCAGTCTTTGTCAGACTTTACTAGTCTTTGTCAGTCTTTATTAGTCTTTGTTTGTCTTTGTCTGTCTTTGTCAGTCTTTGTCAGTCTTTGTCAGACTTTACTAGTCTTTGTCAGTCTTTATTAGTCTTTGTTTGTCTTTGTCAGTCTTTGTCAGACTTTGTTAGTCTTTGTCAGTCTTTGTCAGACTTTACTAGTCTTTGTCAGTCTTTGTCAGACTTTACTAGTCTTTGTCAGTCTTTATTAGTCTTTGTTTGTCTTTGTCAGTCTTTGTAAGTCTTTGTCAGTCTTTGTCAGACTTTGTTGGTCTTTGTCAGTCTTTGTCAGTCTTTGTCAGACTTTACTAGTCTTTGTCAGTCTTTGTTTGTCTTTGTCAGTCTTTGTTAGTCTTTGTCAGTCTTTGTCAGACTTTGTTAGTCTTTGTCAGTCTTTGTCAGACTTTACTAGTCTTTGTCAGTCTTTGTCAGACTTTACTAGTCTTTGTCAGTCTTTATTAGTCTTTGTTTGTCTTTGTCAGTCTTTGTTAGTCTTTGTCAGTCTTTGTCAGACTTTGTTAGTCTTTGTCAGTCTTTGTCAGTCTTTGTCAGTCTTTGTTAGTCTTTGTCAGTCTTTGTTAGTCTTTGTTAGTCTTTGTCAGTCTTTGTTAGTCTTTGTCAGTCTTTGTCAGTCTTTGTTAGTAATAATCTTTATAAATACTGAATGAATATTAAATAAGTCTGTCAGCTGTTTATTAAAAGTTGGAGTCTGTTTTCTGCCGTCGAGCTGACACTTTCTGAGTCGGCTCAACAACAATAATTCCTCTGTTGGTCTCTCACAGCTGTGGTGCGACTTCGACAAGTCCAGCACCTTCAGGAACCAGACGTACAACGAGTCGGCCTCCATCCCAGACATCTGCTTCTACCCAGAGGTACCGGCTGACTGAGCTGCAGTCAGGTCCATCTGTTGTGCCGACAGCGGCAAAGTGATGAATTAAACATCCCCGACATCTGCTCGCGCCCAGAGGGAGGTCTCACCTCAGACAGCGGCGACTGACATCAGAACGTCACGGAGAAAACATCCGTTACGTTACTGTGCTCATACAACGCGGAGCTGAATGAGGGACCCGATAAGGGAGGAGCGTTTTTATTAGCTGCGAGCTCAGGTCCACTCATGTCGCGGCTTTATTTCCTCCCACAGATGTTTTTAGAAACCAGGCTGGATGAGTCCACAGACTGTATGCGAAGATCAATCCGCTGTCAGATGTCTCGAGAACACGATGAGGGAGACTCAAATAAATTAAAACCACATTTATCAGACAAATTAGAACAAGATAAAAATGTCCCGTCTGTTAACCTGAATCGTCACCTATAACAACTAAACTAAAACTAAGGCAACGCGACGTTTACGTTTTAATAAATCATCTTTCTGTACATAGAGATGTGTATTATTTAAGCAGAACTAATGTTGTTATGTTGTAGACGGTCGGGTCATGTTAATTAGAGGATAACGTTATGATGCTGCATCATAATGATTTGGATTGAAGTTTTCTTTCTAACTCCCCTTGAGTTAAAGCGGCCAATGACGTGTGCAGAGTGATTGTGTTTACATCATGTTTACATCACGTTTACATCGTGTTTACATCATGTGTACATTGTGTTTACATCATGTTTACATCGTGTTTATATCACATTTACATCATGTTTACATCACGTTTACATCATCATGTTTACATCACGTTTACATCGTGTTTACATCATGTTTACATCGTGTTTATATCACATTTACATCATGTTTACATTACGTTTACATCATCATGTTTACATCACGTTTACATCGTGTTTACATTGCGTTTATATCACGTTTACATCATGTTTACATCACGTTTACATCGTGTTTACATCATGTTTACAACATGTTTACATTATGTTTACATTACGTTTACATCATCATGTTTACATTACGTTTACATCATCATGTTTACATCATGTTTACATTACGTTTACATCATCATGTTTACATCGTGTTTATATCACGTTTACATCATGTTTACATCATGTTTAAATTACGTTTACATCATCATGTTTACATCGTGTTTATATCACGTTTACATCATCATGTTTACATTATGTTTACATTACGTTTACATTACGTTTACATCGTGTTTATATCACGTTTACATCATGTTTACATCATGTTTACATCGTGTTTACATCATGTGTACATCATGTTTACATCGTGTTTACATAATGTTTACATCGTGTTTACATAATGTTTACATTACGTTTACATCGTGTTTATATCACGTTTACATCATGTTTACATCGTGTTTACATAATGTTTACATCGTGTTTACATAATGTTTACATTGTGTTTACATCACGTTTAAGATGCTCACGATGTTCTATGTGTATACTGTTTGGTGGACGAAGTCTCAGGTCATGTGATCACGTCTCTCTCTTTGTCCTCCGCAGTATTTCGTGTTCACGGGCGTCCTGGCGATGGTCACGTGTGCCGTGTTCCTGCGGCTGAACTCGGTGTTGAAGCTGGCGGTGCTGCTGGTGATGATCGCCATCTACTCGCTGCTGACCGAGGCCTTCTACACCTCGCTGTTTGTCCGCTACGACACCGTCCACCACAACACAGAGTGAGTGTTTGAGCAGCGAAGGCGGCTAATTAGTGAAACCAAGTCGTCAGTGCTGCTAAGCTCATGTTGAAGTGAGGACAGGTCCTCTCCTCGTGCCTCTTCAAAGACACGTCAGGGAGCCACGCTGACCTTATTTCTGCACAGAAATGTTGCAGATGTGAGAAAACTCATCTCGCAGGCGTTGTCAGTGATAGCACGGTGACCTTTACCGTGACAATGTATGAAGGAATCCTGAGCACGCAACCGTGAAAGACGGAAAAAGAACAGGTTTCCATAGCGGCTCCACGGGGAGCTGATGGAGGTCAGATTCATTTCTTTAGGGGGCTTCTGGGATATGAGAGAGAAGGTCAGGATGAAAAGACCCTCGAGAAGGTGGAGGAGCGACGACTTCAAAAAGTACTAGAGGACTTCGTGCTCTCATTCTGTTTTCTCCTCACGTTGGTCGCTGTTGGTAGACCACTGCACCACCGAGCCGCCCAGTATATATAAATATCTATATGCAAATATCGTTGTTTGCACTGTGTGTCTGGTTTGTTGAGACAAACTATTTAAGAGGTCCAGTCTGTCAGATACAGCAGGATCTATTCATGGAATATAATCTTCATAACTCTGCTTTTATTAGTGTTTCATCGTAGATTGAGATTTTTCTATCTGCAGCTTCTCTTCCAGAAAACAAAGTGAACAGACAGGGCAGAAAGTTTAATATGACGCACAGACAACATAATTTCTCTGTTAGTGACTTTTTACCTTGCATGAAAAAGAGCATCAGATGAACAAAGTTTATTTTTGTTCCAACAGAAACTTCCTGGGGACCAAAGAGACGTCTCTGCTCCTGATGGCCATGTTCCTCCTCGCTGTGTTTTATCACGGCCAGCAGGTAAGACGACGACGACGACACACGTCACAACGTAACCGGACCTTCACCAAGAGTCTTTGCAGAGAGTTCTGGCCTTCAGTGTTAGGACCATGGACTCTGCAGAGACACATCATTCTCATCATCTTCTGTCTGACGGCACTAACGTCTGAGCTTTAACGCATCAAAGCTGCAGAGGTGGCAGCGAGGTCGAGCTCTGCATGACTATAAATAATGAGAAAGAAGCTTTTCCTTTAAATAACACAGAGAACAGAGAGTCAGTCTGGTTGCCATGCAGCCGCCTAATTAGACGTCAGGATGGTGCTCGAGCGAGACAATGAGGAGTCCGGTTTTTACCGAAATTACCATCGCTCAGTGGAAAAATGTTTCTCACCAGCTGCTGACGGAGAGCGACGGGTAAAGTTGAGAAACATTCATCTAAGAACAGAAATCTCGACTCTCCCTCCACCTTAAATCGACGTGAATGAAGAACGTCAACAAACTAATCTCACTCCGCTCGCTCGTGTTGAATCCCTGAAACTGTGCCGGAGTGTTTGTGAGATCAATGAAGACAGATCTGAACTGTGAGCAGCTGGAAGGGGTCACAAGCCAAAGAGATCGGATCAGAACCAATCTTTGCTAATATCCGACCTGCGTGCCAGAAACACAGAAACAAGCCGCTCCGTTCACACGCCTGATGCATGAAGCAGTCCATTATTTTAAAGATGGAGTCAGCAGGCTCGCCGCGCCGCTTTCATGCTCGCTCTGTAGCAACCTTTGACCACAGAGTTTGGCGTCTCGGCGGCGGTCGGAGATGGAGGAGAGACGGCCGTAATTGAAACTCCTTTGTGGCCCCGTAACAGTAAAAAACAGCCGCATTCGAAGTCACGCAGCGGCATATTGTTTTTCCTCGGGGTCAGCTCCAGCACTTTGTTTGTCGGAGCAGAGACAATGACGTCTCACAGCGTGAAGAGCGAGTGAGATGCAACAGGCCGAGAGAAAAGAGTGAATATAAAAGAGACGAGGTTCGACACAATGTGAGCGCTGTGATTGGCTGTCTTCAAAATAATACATTTGTTCGGAGGTTAGATATTTAAAAAACACAAACGTGAGACACAGACAGAATCTTTATGCGTCTGCAGCGACTCATGGAAAAACATTTCTAGGCTGCAGGAACGATCGAATAGTCAAAAAAATCAGCTCCTCTGTCCTTTTCCCTTTCTTTTGTATTAGTCTTTCTCAGTCTTTGTTGGTCTTTCTCAGTCTTTGTTGGTCTTTCTCAGTCTTTCTCAGTCTTTCTCAGTCTTCGTTCAGCTCCTCTGTCCTTTCCCTTTCTTTTGTATTAGTCTTTCTCAGTCTTTGTTAGTCTTTGTCAGTCTTTGTTAGTCTTTGTCAGTCTTTATTAGTCTTTGTCAGTCTTTCTCAGTCTTTGTTAGTCTTTGTCAGTCTTTATTAGTCTTTGTTAGTCTTTCTCAGTCTTTGTTAGTCTTTGTCAGTCTTTATTAGTCTTTGTTAGTCTTTCTCAGTCTTTATTAGTCTTTCTCAGTCTTTGTTAGTCTTTGTCAGTCTTTATTAGTCTTTGTTGGTCTTTCTCAGTCTTTCTCAGTCTTTGTTAGTCTTTATTAGTCTTTGTTAGTCTTTGTCAGTCTTTGTTAGTCTTTGTCAGTCTTTGTTAGTCTTTGTCAGTCTTTCTCAGTCTTTGTTCAGCTCCTCTGTCCTTTCCCAACCACTTTTCCTTGACCTTGATGGAAACCGTCACAAGGTCATGAGGTCACGTTAACTCTTCAGTTCAGCAGCCTGCGTCTCCGAACGTGCAAAATGAAACGATTCTCCCGCTGACGTTCATGTAACGATGTTCGTCCGTTAACATTTGTCTGTTTCCTGATTGAGTGCGTAGAAAAGAGACGTGAACACGTCCGAACAAAGTCCACGTCTATATGTTTGATTATGAGGACACAGATGACGTCACTACTGTATCTATGAAATACATATCTATGAAGAACAGACTCAGAGCTAACGCGGCCAACAGGACCATGAAACGAGCGTCATCAGTCACCCTCTGGTTCCTATAGAGGAACATTCATATTCAGACTGAACGCTGGAATAATGAAGCAGATTCACGGCCGTGCAGAGAAAACAGCATGGTGTGTTGTTGAGGAGATGAAGAGGAGATGAAGAGGAAAGGTGGAGGAGACTCGTTCACTCTTTTATTCCTCGTCTCTCTTTGGGTACGAGGATCTCATTCAGGCTCCGTCACTGTTACGTATGAAAACACGATGAACGGCGTGAGCCCGAGAAACGAGACAAACAGACGTTTACAGTGCGGTTACACTCTCCATGCTGTTGACGATCTTTGCTCCTTAAGCAGCACAGGAAGTCGAGCCTCGCTCTGTTTGCAGACTCTTATTTTGAAAGGATTAGGTTTTCTTTTCTTGACACTTTCCTGTTTTATGTTGAAAGGGGTTTTGTCTGGTGTTACTTCCTGAAGTTTCCCGCCCTCGTTAGTGTATTCACTCTTTGTGTTCCACCTCAAGACGTGAACAAAAGGAAACTTCTTCGTTAGGACTTTGTTAATTACTTAATTGCTTGTAGGTTTGAGCAGAGATCAGGGCAGAGTCTTCGTCGTTCACACGTTCAGATGATGGAAAAGGCTGAATTAAAAAAATCAGTTAAAGGTCGGATCAATTATGAAACACGGCGATCAATCTGAAGTGATTTTAACGGGCAACGCAAATTGCTTTTCTGAATGCACAATTAATACAAAGTCGTTTGAATACATTAGAGCCGGTAGCATTTAGTTTGGAGGAGGAGGAGGAGAGAGGAGGGGAGGAGGAGGAGGAGGGAGGAGGAGGAAGGAGGAGGAGGGGGGAGGAGAAGGAAGGAGGAAGAGGAGGAGGAGGGGAGAGAAGCCGGAGGAGGAAGCAGGGGAGGGAGGAAGAAGCAGGAGGAGGAAGCAGGGGGAGGAGGAGAGAGGAGGAGGGGGGAGGAGGAGGAGGAGGAGGGGGGAGGAGGAGGGGGGGGAGGAGGAGGGGGGAGGAGGGGGAGGAGGAAGGAGGAGGAGGAGGAGGAGGAGGGGGAGGAGGAGGAGGAAGAGGAGGAGGGGGAGGAGGAAGGAGGAGGAGGAGGAGGAGGGGGGAGGAGGAGGAGGAGGGGCTGATATTGAAAATTAATTTTGGGGGCAGCAGATAAGCCTGTGAGGATTCCAGCGTCTCTCTGAGCCGATTGGTGGAAACAGTTTTGAGATTAATCCTCGTATCATTTAGTCTCTTAATTATTTGACTCGGTGCAAAACTTCAATCTCGTTTTAGTTTTTCTAATTAAGAATCTTTTTTTTTCTTGTGCCGCGATAATGAGATGTTGGCCGGTGAAATAACGGGTCGCTCAGGCGTGAACCCAACGACCTCGGCCGTGCACGGCTTCATTCATAACGGCTTCGATTAACCTCGAAACATTTTACTCAGAGCTGCTGCTGCGTGATTAAGTTTACTGCAGAGTAACGATCAGCTGCCGCCGTATGTTCGATCTGACACAAAATATTATAAAGATTTTAAACACAGAAGAGCCGAGCTCACTGAATGTGTGTCTGTCTAAAATCTGGATGTAGTCTCTGTGACGTCCTACAGACTGTCTAAAACCTGGACGTCGTCTCTGTGACGTCCCCGCAGACTGTCTAAAACCTGGACGTAGTCTCTGTGACGTCCCTGCAGACTGTCTAAAACCTGAACGTAGTCTCCGTGACGTCCCTGCAGACTGTCTAAAACCTGGACGTCGTCTCTGTGACGTCCCCACAGACTGTCTAAAACCTGGACGTAGTCTCTGTGACGTCCCCGCAGACTGTCTAAAACCTGGACGTCGTCTCTGTGACGTCCTGCAGACTGTCTAAAACCTGGACGTAGTCTCCGTGACGTCCCCGCAGACTGTCTAAAACCTGGACGTCGTCTCTGTGACGTCCTGCAGACTGTCTAAAACCTGGACGTAGTCTCTGTGACGTCCCTGCAGACTGTCTAAAACCTGAACGTAGTCTCCGTGACGTCCCTGCAGACTGTCTAAAACCTGGACGTCGTCTCTGTGACGTCCAGCAGACTGTCTAAAACCTGGACGTAGTCTCTGTGACGTCCCCGCAGACTGTCTAAAACCTGGACGTAGTCTCTGTGACGTCCCCGCAGACTGTCTAAAACCTGGACGTAGTCTCTGTGACGTCTCCCGCAGACTGTCTAAAACCTGGACGTAGTCTCCGTGACGTCCCCGCAGACTGCCTAAAACCTGGACGTAGTCTCTGAGACGTCCCTGCAGACTGTCTAAAACCTGGACGTAGTCTCTGTGACGTCCCCGCAGACTGTCTAAAACCTGGACGTAGTCTCTGTGACGTCCCTGCAGACTGTCTAAAACCTGGACGTAGTCTCTGTGACGTCCCCACAGACTGTCTAAAACCTGGACGTAGTCTCCGAGACGTCCCCACAGACTGTCTAAAACCTGGACGTAGTCTCCGAGACGTCCCCGCAGACTGTCTAAAACCTGGACGTAGTCTCTGTGACGTCCCTGCAGACTGTCTAAAACCTGGACTAGTCTCCGTGACGTCCCCGCAGACTGTCTAAAACCTGGACTAGTCTCTGTGACGTCCCCGCAGACTGTCTAAACCTGGACGTAGTCTCTTTTAATAGAAACATAAATGGTAATCGTGTCTTTGAGTTCCACCATGGATGAACTCTGTGCTGTACGTCGAGGGATGAGAAGTGTCCACAGAGATGATCAGCTGACATGTTGATGATGACGATGATCATGTGACTAACTTCCTCTGTGTTTTTTTCCGTCTTCAGCTGGAGTACACGGCCCGGCTGGACTTCCTGTGGCGCGTCCAGGCCAAAGAGGAGATCAACGAGATGAAGGATCTGCGAGAACACAACGAGAACATGCTGAGGAACATCCTGCCCAGCCACGTGGCCCGACACTTCCTGGAGAAGGACCGGGACAACGAGGTCGGTCCAAAGAGCCGCGCACACACTCACAGCGACACTGACAGAAATGATTGCAGCCTGTGAACACTGAGATGAGGTCACAGTCTGCGCTCGGTATAATTAGATATAATGAACAGACTCACTCAGCTTCCTTTGGTCACGTCTTTGATTTGATCTGCTCGCTGATTCGTCTCCGGCTGACTCAAACTTTACATTTCCTCTTTGTTCACCTCATTTTCACCTTTGGATGGAGCCTGTTCGCCTCCGTTAGAAGTCGTTAATACACAGATCTGAGCGAACCCGATAACTGTTGAACTTTACGTCACCTGTTTATCAAATCGCACCCTCGCGCTTCAGATCCTTGGCGGACACTCGGCACTGAGTCTGACTGAGAGGAGCTTCTTCATGAAGCTGCTTCACATCCTCCTGCTGATGCTCGATCGATGCTTCCTTTGTACCTGTAACTGACTTGATTTTTACTTTTGCTAAAGAGTCTAATAGAAAACATGAATCCATCTCTCACAGGATATTTTTCTTTTTAAGAAGCTTTATTGAACTAAAAATTTACAGATAAAAACAGAAGATACAAAACAAAGACTCAGCGTAGGAGTCCGTTTGTTTCAGTATCTGGATCTGATCGTCTGATTGTCGAAGCAGAACCTTCGTTCTCCTAAACGTCTCCACGTCACGATAGCAGCATGCACAGTTGGCCGAGGCCGATGTACCACAGCAGAACTTTGACCGATCCTCAGGTATAAGGTGGAGACTTTAAAGTCGGGAGGTTCCAGGAACCTGGAAACATTCAGACAGCATGAACCTAAAGCTGCCAGAGGACTGATAACATTGGTGATGTTACCCGAAGGTATCAGCAGTCTTATTCAAGAGATGCACAGTGTTTTGAGTGTGCATCTATGTTCTTTAAAGGTTCTGTTGGTCCTTCAGGATGGTTTCCATGTAATTAAGGAGGTTTTAGGGCGTCACCAAGGGGTCCAGGTGCTTCCTGAGGATCCAAGAAGTCCATACGTGGCCTTGAAGGGTCTGTTTTGTTTTTTTAGATGCCACATAGAAGATCGTCAGGATTTCCAGAGGTACCAGAGGTTTCAGATGTACTGGGTCAGATTCGGTGGATTTAGGGGCACTTGAATGAGTTCCAGGTCCGATTACAGATGTTTCTATCAATCATGACCCAAACCAAAGTTTCTCCGGTAGCTTCAGGTCGTTTCTGTCTCGCTAACGAACTCCAGAATGACTTCTCCATCATCGACTCCTCCGGTCTTCGTCTTTCGAACTGAAGGCGATGAATTATAGATGTCGGGAGAGGCGAGCTGACGGCGTTCTGCTCCCGTGCCTGTTCCTAATTAAAAAGGACATGATTAAAAATGCATTCATTAGGACAGGTCGGCTCCTAATCGCTCGTTACATTATTAATCAGGTTGTTTATTGTTCCGTGATTTAGAAACCCGAGCGCCGGGTCCTTAATCGGCCTCTGCGCCGCTCGAGAGGTGTCGATGATCTGTGGAGTCAATCAGGTGACAGGAAGCTGAAGATGTGACATTTTAATTCTTATTAATTATTTATTTGAACTTGAACTTGCTCAACGACACTTCAGCAGCTCCGTTTGGATTAAAAGTCATTTTTTTCTTCTAACTCATCCAATAATTTATTTTCCTCACATTTATTTTATTATTTTATTTTTTTATTTTAAAAACTCTCTGTGAAAAATCCAAGAAGAAATATGAGGAAAGTTTTTGAAATGATGGAAAAACAAAGAGACATGTTTGATGTCTGAGCTCGTGAGTTTTTGTTGAAATTTGAGGAATAAAATCCTCCAACTTGTCACATTAACACACAAAGACTTTGAGGAACGCCGTAGAAAGATTCATTTGATTTCAGAAGCTTCTGGTGAAAATCATTTCTCTGGTAAATCACCCAGAAACCACCTGATGGTCAAAGGAGAGTCACCCCGTCCTCCGTTTGTGGTCGTCATGAGGACACATGAAGACAACTGGGAGTCCACAAGAGTCTCAGCTTTCACATAGAACTCATAATATTTCTCGTTTAGAGCTGCAGATCACAGAAGCTGAATCTGATGATGCTGCAGCTTCAGAGAAACTGTGACGGCTGATGGAAACCCACGTTACAAACGCGTCTGTCATTCGTCTGTTTGCGTCGAGGCTTCACAAACAAACGTTATCCGACACAGCCAAGCACCAAGAAATTAAATTAGACCAACTTTCACGTCCAGGCTTTGAGCTTTGACTGAGCTCGTTAGGTGAAGTCAGAGGCTTATTTGCATAATGGTGTAATTTAATATCGAGCAGCAGCAGCTCGACCTCTCCTGACCTGTGGCCTGAGGCTGGACGTCATGTTTACAGCCTGATGTTACATATTTCCACACTCCATGTGATGCACTGCATGTATGTGTATGTATGTGTGGACACTGCCCCCCGGTGGTGGAGGCAGTGTGATGCAGCTGACTCCAGCTCATCACAGTGTGACTTCTTCTCCCCACAGGAGCTCTACTCTCAGTCCTACGACTCCGTGGGCGTCATGTTCGCGTCCATCCCGGGCTTTGCCGACTTCTACTCCCAGACCGAGATGAACAACCAGGGAGTCGAGTGCCTGAGGCTGCTCAACGAGATCATTGCAGACTTTGACCAGGTGAGACTGAAGCTGACTTTGAAACTTTTGAACATCTCAGACGCCGACGGCTCGTGTTTATAAATCCGATTAATGCAGAGGCACAAACGACGTCAAACACACTCGGCGTGCACGATGTTGTCTCCCTCACGAGATCTCAAAGACACAACGATACAAGCGGCTCCCGCGGGTCTTTGAAATCCTTGAAAGTTTGTCAATTTAAGGGGAGTAAATCAAGGTCTTGGGTCAGTGAAGCAGTAGACAAGACAGAACAAACACTGTGAAGCCTGATCGGGAGAAACTGTCTGTGATGTACAGAGTCTGTCTGTCTGTCTGTCTGTCTGTCTGTCTGTCTGTCTGTCTGTCTGTCTGTCTCTGTCTGTCTGTCTGTCTGTCTGTCTGTTTCTGTCTGTCTGTCTGTCTGTCTGTCTGTCTGTCTGTCTGTCTGTCTGTCTGTCTGTCTGTTTCGTCTGTCTGTCTGTCTGTCTGTCTGTCTGTCTGTTTCTCTCTGTCTGTCTGTCTGTCTGTCTGTCTGTCTGTCTGTCTGTTCTCTCGTCTGTCTGTCTGTCTGTCTGTCTGTCTGTCTGTCTGTCTGTGTTCTCTCTGTCTGTCTGTCTGTCTGTCTGTGTCTGTCTGTCTGTCTGTCTGTTTCTCTGTCTGTTGCGTCTGTCTGTCTGTTGTCTGTCTCTGTCTGTTTTCTCTGCTGTCTGTCTGTCTGTGTTGTTCTCTCTGTCTGTCTGTCTGTCTGTCTGTTTCTCTCTGTCTGTCTGTCTGTCTGTCTGTCTGTCTGTCTGTCTGTCTGTTTGTCTGCCTGTCTGTCTGTCTGTCTCTCTGTCTGTGTGCCGTTACACAGTTACACAGTTACACAGTGTGTGATGAAGATGAACTGTAACTGATGTTGTGACATTGACGCTTGCTGACGTTTAAAATCTCGTCACAGTTGCTCGATGAGGAACGTTTCCAGGACATCGAGAAGATCAAGACGATCGGCAGCACCTACATGGCCGTCTCCGGACTGTCCCCAGAGAAACAGGTGAGACCCTCCACGATTCACCTGAGCACACATCAGCGCTCGGAGCAGTGATCCACACTGACCGTCTCTTCCTCTCTGCTCTGCCTCCCGCAGCAATGTGAAGATAAATGGGGTCACCTGTGCGCGTTGGCCGACTTCGCCATCGCCCTCAACGAAAGCATCCAGGAGATCAACAAGCACTCGTTCAACAACTTCGAGCTGAGGATCGGTAAGAGCTCTGCGACGCTCACACCTGACACATTTCATCTCTGCAGGTTTTTCGGTCGCTGAGTTTCTGCAGCTCAAAGAACAGACGCCGTCACATAAAAGTATGTTTCTATTTTCTGCTGCACCCAAAGCTCTGAGTCAACAGGTACCAGCCTGTGTCACTATGGCAACCGGTGCCAACGGTCTGCATCTGAGATTAATGTTCCTTCTTCGGTAAAGACACCATGAATCCACCTGTGAAGAAATATAGAAATGAAAAACGTCTGAAAGAATCACAGATGTCCAGATCGATGGTTTCAGGTGAACGTACAAAAGAAGCAGTCAGAACAAACCCAGGGAGGAGAGTGGCGTTGCCGTAGATACCGTATGGTGTGACGTAATCAGAAAGTTCACGAGCCGATCTGGTACCAACAGCAACGGCAGGAAGTTAGAGACACGAGGAGAGGGAGACTTTCAAAATAAAACTAATAACATCAACGACGTCTTTGTTACGTTCGAGTGAAATTCATGATTTTGAAACTTTGACATTACCTCGATTATTAAAACTGTATTTAAAAAAAGGTTTTAAGCTTTTACATCGATCGTCAGCTCTGTTTGAAACCGACTGAAGACTCCTCGCTCCTTCCTCGTCTCACCTGCTCTGTCGTGGATCAGATTCTGGTCTTAATTTGACCTGGATCGTCTTCCAGACCCGATACGAGCCACTGAAGTTAGACACAGATCTGAGATCAGTAAATAAATATTAATAATGAATAAATATCATCCTGTGTGTCCTGTGCAGGTATGGCGCACGGCTCGGTGGTCGCAGGTGTGATCGGTGCCAAGAAGCCTCAGTACGACATCTGGGGGAAGACGGTGAACCTGGCCAGCCGGATGGACAGCACGGGGGTCAGCGGCAAGATCCAGGTCCCCGAGGACACGTACCTGATCCTGAAGGAGCGCGGCTTCACCTTCGAGTACCGCGGCGAGATCTACGTGAAGGGCATCAGCGAGCAGGAGGGGAAGATCCGCACGCACTTCCTGCTGAGCCGCTCGCAGTCCAACCGGCTCATCATGCAGCAGGAGCCGCCGCGCAAGGTCCCCGGCCAGTACTCGCTGGCCACCGTGGTGCTCGGCCTGGTGCAGTCGCTCAACAGGCAGAAGCAGAAGCAGATCCTCAACGAGAACAACAACTCGGGCATCATGAAGGGCCACCACCACTACAACCGGAGGACGTTGTTAGCGCCCGGTGGCTCCGAGGTCGGAGGCGGGCATCACACGGAAGCAGCTGATAAGACTGAGCTGTCCTGAAGAGCCGAGCGGAGCCTCGGGTCGGTCTGGTTCCTCAGAGCGAGAGCTCCTCAGGCGGGAATCATCGCAGTGGTTGAGTTACACCTCAGTGTGCGTCTGAAGTCACATTAGGAACAACTTTATCATTCCAGCCCTGAAAGCGCTGCTCGCCTCCAGACTGCTTAGGCCAGTCAGAGCTTAATAACGGGGACGTCGAGTTCCTGCAGCAGAAAAGTGTGGACGACGCTGACGGATGAACCAGTACGAGGTCTCAACGAACCTCAGAGACCTTCTGACCTCCACAGCTCGAGACACAGCTCACATTGTGAAACCTACAGGGCTCACATATCCTCACGCAGGAGTTTGTTTTGATTAGTGAAACCTCCAAATTAGCACAAGAAGCAAATTACCTCTGATTGCTAAACCCCGAGTGCTTAACGAGCTCAGTTAACGATCCGGCTCCTGTAAGGACGAGAGTTCAAACCAGGTTACGTTAGATAACGCCTCATTTGCATATTTAAACACAGAAAATAACGTGTCCTGATGTGAGTAATGAACCAGGGAAGTTTCACGCTGATATTGACTCGTTAAAGGTCCCTGCAGACGCATCACGTGATCTCACTGACCTACAGGTGGCAGCAGCGAGGCGGCCGATGGATGTAAACGACGGAGGAAACGCGGCGAGTCTGTTGGTGTTGAGAAACTGAATGTAAACGTTTGTTTGTCGTTAGTTTACGAGGAGAGGGCAGCTTCAATCAGGAAACATCGAGGTGACCAACATCATGAATGTTTCATTAAAGTCTTCTCTGGCTCCTCCCACTCTGGTTTAACTCAACCAATGAGACGATTCCTGCATTTTTGATGGACGTAGAGCTGAAGGAGGAGGAGGAGGGAGGGAGGGAGGGAGGGACAGGACGATGTCTGTTCGAATCCCTCCGACTGTTCGTCGTTTCCACTTTCCCCTTTTTATGTCGCCGCCCCGCCCCGCCCCGCCCCGCTGCCCCCGCCCTTTACCCAGAATCCCCGTCCCGCTCTGACCCTCGCCCGGTGTCGATGTTTCTTTTTTGTATTTCTTTTATATATGAGAACACAATAAAGGGGTCTAATTTTTTATATAAGCCACGAGTCTGGTTGCTTTTGTTGAGTCGCGTTTGGTCTGAACACGAGAAGAAACAAACGTCACATGTTCACGTTTGTTTCTGTTCTTTCCTGCTGATATTATTCATATCTCTAAACACACACATGTTGCAGAGATCCTACAAACAGTGTGACAAAAATATGTAACGTAGGCACTGTGATGATCTGTATTCACGGTTTCAAACAGACACTGAGCATCTTTTCCTGAATTCTTAATTAAAATTAAAGTTTTATATCGGACAATATTTAAACCAGTAAAAATCAGCTGGGCTTTAATTTATGTAACATCTTTTAAAAGTTCTTTACAAAGGAAAAAATGAATCAAATCAGTGAAATGAAATAAAAATCCAAAACACAGTGAATAAACGATTTTCTGAAATATAATAAAATAAGATAAAAACTTTAAAGATGTTTGTGAACGTGTGAAATCTGATTTTATCCTGACACTAACAGAACACAGGTCACAGTGTTCACACTGTAGTACTCTGTGTACTCTGTGTACTCTGTGTACTTCATAGTGTGATTCACCTCTTCAGCTTCAGACTCTGATTGGACGTCGACTGAGAGCTGCAGCGTCGTCACGGACACGTGGAGATTCGTCAGTCTGCAGGTTTCCTGTCGCTTAGTGTCCGTCAACAACAACTGACACAAAATGACAAATTTCACAAGTCGTGACATCAGAAATATTTTACAGAATATGATGAGAGGACTGAACTCCCTGTGTGCCGCCCGAGTAATAAATCAATCAGACTTTATAAAACACGCAGAGCTTCACACAGTAAATACAGACACAACACGGAGGAAGATTAAAAACAACCTGAAGTAAAATAAAAACATAAAGTCTCTGATTCGATTCATAAACACACATTTGTGTCACCTTTAAGAAACGCTGACCTCATGCAGACTGATGATGTATTCGTCTCACCTGTGAGAGCTCGGCAGGTGAAAGCTGTTCACGTGAAGGAAAGCAGCTTCAGTGCTTCCTCTGTGTCCCCTTCAGCAGAGGACACACGGAGGAGACGCAGAGCGTCCTGCAGATCATCATGATTCATCATCGTCTTTATATGAGTGGACAGAAGGCGAGAGACGTCTCAGGTGAGCGATTTGTAGTCCATGTTCTGGACTTTGTAGTTTTACCACAGATCACGTCAACAACATTCACACATCTGTCCTCATGTCCTCTCCTTCACATCTGTCCTCATGTCCTCTCCTTCACGTCTGTCCTCATGTCCTCTCCTTCATATCTGTCCTCATGTCCTCTCCTTCACATCTGTCCTCATGTCCTCTCCTTCACATCTGTCCTCATGTCCTCTCCTTCACATCTGTCCTCATCACCTCTCCTTCACATCTGTCCTCATCACCTCTCTTCACATCTGTCCTCATCACCTCTCCTTCACATCTGTCCTCATGTCCTCTCCTTCACATCTGTCCTCATCACCTCTCCTTCACATCTGTCCTCATCACCTCTCCTTCACATCTGTCCTCATCACCTCTCCTTCACATCTGTCCTCATGTCCTCTCCTTCACATCTGTCCTCATGTCCTCTCCTTCACGTCTGTCCTCATGTCCTCTCCTTCACATCTGTCCTCATGTCCTCTCCTTCACGTCTGTCCTCATGTCCTCTCCTTCACATCTGTCCTCATGTCCTCTCCTTCACATCTGTCCTCATGTCCTCTCCTTCACATCTGTCCTCATGTCCTCTCCTTCACATCTGTCCTCATCACCTCTCCTTCACATCTGTCCTCATGTCCTCTCCTTCACATCTGTCCTCATCACCTCTCCTTCACGTCTGTCCTCATGTCCCTCCTTCACATCTGTCCTCATCACCTCTCCTTCACATCTGTCCTCATCACCTCCTTCACATCTGTCCTCATGTCCTCTCCTTCACGTCTGTCCTCATGTCCTTCTTCACATCTGTCCTCATCACTCTCCTTCACGTCTGTCCTCATGTCCTCTCCTTCACATCTGTCCTCATGTCCTCTCCTTCACATCTGTCCTCATGTCCTCTCCTTCACATCTGTCCTCATGTCCTCTCCTTCACATCTGTCCTCATGTTCTCCTTTACGTCTGTCCTCATGTCCTCTCCTTCACATCTGTCCTCATGTCCTCTCCTTCACATCTGTCCTCATGTCTCTCCTTCACATCTGTCCTCATGTCTTCTCCTTCACATCTGTCCTCATCACCTCTCCTTCACGTCTGTCCTCATGTCCTCTCCTTCACATCTGTCCTCATGTCCTCTCCTTCACATCTGTCCTCATCACCTCTCCTTCACATCTGTCCTCATGTCCTCTCCTTCACGTCTGTCCTCATGTCCTCTCCTTCACATCTGTCCTCATGTCCTCTCCTTCACGTCTGTCCTCATCACCTCTCCTTTACGTCTGTCCTCATGTCCTCTCCTTCACGTCTGTCCTCATGTCCTCTCCTTTACATCTGTCCTCATGTCCTCTCCTTCACATCTGTCCTCATGTCCTCTCCTTCACATCTGTCCTCATGTCCTCTCCTTCACATCTGTCCTCATGTCCTCATCACATCTGTCCTCATCACCTCTCCTTCACATCTGTCCTCATCACCTCTCCTTCACGTCTGTCCTCATGTCCTCTTCTACACATCTGTCCTCATCACCTCTCCTTCACATCTATCCTCATGTCCTCTCCTTCACGTCTGTCCTCATGTCCTCTCCTTCACATCTGTCCTCATGTCCTCTCCTTCACATCTGTCCTCATCACCTCTCCTTCACATCTGTCCTCATGTCCTCTCCTTCACATCTGTATTAAGAGTCAGTTTTCTTAGTAGTACTTTTACTTTTACTAAATACACACAGACCTCCTGCAGTGTGCACAAACGGCCACTAGATGGCAGAAGACGCTCAGTCAGACTTAAAGTGTTGACCACGTCTCTTCATGTCTTTGTGTTGTCATGGCGATGGACCTGACGTGTTCTGATCATAGAGATGGTGATGATGATGATGATGATGATGATGATGATGATGATGATGATGATGTGAAGTCTGACTCATTAGGACAAACGATGTTGTATCAAAACATTTCAGATGATTAATCACTTTAAATTTTTATTATTTTAAATAATACACAGAAAATCTTTAGTTTGTCACTTTGTGACTGATCAGTGACTCATCGATTGTTTCAGTCTGAACTTGAATTGATGGAGCAGGAAAATGAATCGGTGGCTTCAGACTCTGCTGGACTCGTCGTCTTTAGTCTGAACATTTCTCTGATCTGTCTCCTCGCTCTGAGCTTCGCTGCATTACAGACGTTCTCAGGCTTCGTTTGTCTGCTCTGGGCTCCTGTAGAGGAATGGCGGTTCAACATGGAGGCCTCTGTGGACGAGGACCCGTCTCACCTGCCGTCAGTGTTTATGTCCAATCAGCTCGCAGCAGCTGAGGATCAGCTGAGCTTCATCTTCATGTTTCCTAAGTTAGATCAGAGTCAGCCTCATCTTCATGTTTGACAGACGTCAGCGATGAACGACTTCGCAGCGTCCGGTGACAAACTCAAACTCAAACGCTGCGTTCAGGACGAATTGATCGTGTGTTTGTCTCGTTTCCCGCCCTCGCATGGATTTTCTGTTAGACTTAAGGAGGAGGAGGAGGAAGATGACGGGAGAGGCAGAGACGTGGAGAACGGAGTTGCTATGGCGACCGTTGGCATATGGTGGGGGTGCAGTGTGTGTGTGTGAGAGTGTTTTTACTTCTTTCAAAATAAAAGTCCACATATTTAGAGTGGACCTTTATTGTGACAGTCCAAAGCTCACCTGTGTCCTGCTGTTTAATCAGCATATTATATTATAATTTTATATGCATATATTATAATGCGGATGATGTATAAAACTTTCAGTAAGAGCCACTCCACCCGCTCCGTCCACCTCCCTGAGACTTGCACGTGGTGTGTAAATGAAGCGCTCCTGGCAACAATCAAACTGTAATTAGCAAAACAGATGATCTGTATGTAAACATCGTTTGCAGCAGGCCGGGTTAACGCTGCGCTGCCTCCGTCAGCCACACGTGGTGCAGAGAGGGTGGTGCCTCCAATCAGCCCGGGGCAGCTCTGGACTCTCGGGGTCAGAGTTTGAGCTCCTCGATTCTGCTCGGACCCGGCTGACACAAACACACGACGATCCATTTGTTCTGATAACGTCTCATCTTCACTCTGCTTCATCCACCCGTGACCTGACCTCCACCCAGAGCTCCATGACAGACTCAGTTTACTCTGAACCAAGTCAGCCTCGAACAAACTGTTCAGGAAACGTTTGAGAAAAAGTTGTTTGTTGTGTTTGTTGTCGTGCAGACGAACCAGAACTTTTTATTTGGGTCCATGCTGCTGAATATTTACTGCAGGGTGTCACATGAACGCATCACGGCGCCCGTGACATCACAGCTGAGCTCCGACCGCTCCGACCGCTGCACCTTTAAAACCAGCAAAGAAATCAGGAGCAACAGTTTCTTTGTTTTCATGAGATAAACTGACAAAGGTCACACGCATTGAACTCTGGGTAATGAAGGCAGGATGAAGAACACGACAGTCTGTGTGAGATCAGAGCGTCTGTCAGTGAACACACACGTCGAGTCAAAGCGACGATTTCAAAGAGTCACACGTCACGTTCACCATGGCAACTGCCTCCTTCCCGCCGGTGATGCTCCTCAGCTGACCACAAAGAGCCGACGGCCATCTGGGCGAACAGGCGGAGGAGCACGCACACACACACACACACACACACACACACACACACACACCTCAGACGTGTGTGTGTGTGTGTGTGTAAAATGATGATTTGTATGTTAGCTGCTGTTAGCTCAGTTTGTTAGCCGGGCTGAGCCGTTGTCGTGCCAGAACCGGAGCTGATGGTTGGTTGTTGCATTTTTAACGCAGTAAAACATGTTAGTGAACATAAACACTCTGCACTCTCCTTAAAATCATTTCTTTAATGTCACGTAGACGAAACACTCGATCACTGTCCTCTCACATCCAGAGACGCAGACGGAGACACAGACGGAGACACAGACGGAGACGGACGTGTCTGTCTCTCTCTGGGCTGAAGGCTGAAGGCTGCCCTGCACGCACAAAGATGGAGATGTGGGTGGTGGCTCATGGTCGCTGACACAAACGTCCCTACATTTCCCCCTCGGAGACTGAGCGCCCTACATTCAACCATCAAACCCACTGTTACATAAAAAACCAACACCGCCACACACACACACACACACACACACACACACACACACACACACACACACAAGAGCAGGCATTGCTGCCTGTTGCTAGGCAACAAGCCCCAGAGCCTCTGTCGTCGCCGTAGTCGTGGAGTCTCGCCGGGCCTGACGATGCCGCCCCGTACCTGAAAGTGAAATGGGTCAACGAGGACAAAAGAAAAGAGACAAACCGGGCAGAGAAAGACAGAATGAACATCGAGACGTGTCCTCAGGCTGAGGGAGGAGGACACGAGGACGCGAGGACGCGAGGAAGAGGAGACGAAATGTCAGAGATGTGTCGACATGTTTCCTCGTGTTTGTTCGTTAGCTCGTCTCCGTCTGCAGTCCATGAACACATTCGACTTTTTGTGATTGTGACTCAATAATTAATTAAAATAAATCATAAACGTCACAGAACGTGACGTTCCACCTCTGTTAGCCGTTCCCTCTGCCACGTCCAGCTCCTCCTCTTATTGTTCGTGTTCGTGCGTTAACTGTGACGAAGAGTTTGACTCCGAGAAAGACTTCGGCGCGTTCATGCTGTTCGGCTGAGCCTCTTTATTTAACCCACGGCTCCACCCTGCTCCGCGGGGGCTCTGTGCATCCGTCCGACAGACCGGAGCTCTGTGATTGTTGTAATTTTCATCTCACTCCTCCTCCTCCTCCTCCATCGCTCGCTCTGCAGCCACCTGCCTTTTCTCTTTTTTCTCCTCCAGCTGCTGCTGATGCTGCTCGCCTGTCAGGGGCAGTCTGCAGCTCCTCATTGGCTCGCCAGATCGTCATGGCAACCGCACACTTGGTATTTGCAGCTCTCGGTGTAGACACGGCATCGCTCTGAGTCAGTCTCCATAAGTCCCCATGTTTCACAGCAGAAATAAACATGTTTACAGCCTGGTACAAAAAACAGTTTTGGTCTCTGTAGCTAATTTCCCCGTTCATGACAACTGTACTGAGGGTGAATTTATATACAGCTCACCTGTTCACTCCAGGTCTTGATCTTCAGGTAAAGTCCTGGTGAAGTTTTTGTCTTGAGAACTGGAGAGAGGACAGATTCGTCTGTGGCTCGGTCGCCTCAGTGAGCTTCAGTTTGTCTCCCACTTAGAGACCGATCGACTCGCTCGGCCCTTCGACCCCAGAGAGCAGCTCGGATTAGAAAATGGAGCTCTGCTAAATGTCAATTGTCGAGCCCTAATCTCAGCCTCCACCCTCAGCCTCCACCCTCAGCCTGCACCCTCAGCCTGCACCCTCAGCCTCCACCCTCAGCCTGCACCCTCAGCCTCCACCCTCAGCCTCCACCCTCAGCCTGCACCCTCAGCCTCCACCCTCAGCCTCCACCCTCAGCCTCCACCCTCAGCCTGCACCCTCAGCCTCCACCCTCAGCCAGTCTAGCAGCTCGTCCTTCCACAGGGA
Organism: Collichthys lucidus; assembly: GCA_004119915.2. Lineage (NCBI taxonomy): Eukaryota > Metazoa > Chordata > Actinopteri > Sciaenidae > Collichthys > Collichthys lucidus. The sequence goes on from CM014089.1 coordinate 2,490,885, forward strand.
CACTGATCATCACACACATATTCAGATGATTTTACAATCACATGTCGAGGGGCTGGGTTCAACGTCTGACATCAGTAGATGTACAGTAGATGTACAGTAGATGTACAGTAGATGTACAGTAGGTACAGTAGATGTACAGTAGATGTACAGTAGATACAGTAGATGTAGATGTACAGTAGATGTACAGTAGATGTACAGTAGATGTACAGTAGATGTAGATGTACAGTAGATGTACAGTAGATACAGTAGATGTACAGTAGATACAGTAGATGTAGATGTACAGTAGATGCAGATGTACAGTAGATGTACAGTAGATACAGTAGATGTACAGTAGATGTAGATGTACAGTAGATGTACAGTAGATACAGTAGATGTAGATGTACAGTAGATGTACAGTAGATGTACAGTAGATACAGTAGATGTAGATGTACAGTAGATGTACAGTAGATACAGTAGATGTACAGTAGACACAGTAGATGTACAGTAGATACAGTAGATGTACAGTAGATGTAAAGTAGATACAGTAGATGTAGATGTACAGTAGATACAGTAGATGTAGATGTACAGTAGATACAGTGGATGTACAGTAGATACAGTAGATGTACAGTAGATACAGTAGATGTACAGTAGATACAGTAGATGTACAGTAATTACAGTAGATGTACAGTAGATGTACAGTAGATGTACAGTAGATACAGTAGATGTAGATGTACAGTAGATACAGTAGATACAGTAGATGTACAGTAGATGTACAGTAGATGTACAGTAGATACAGTAGATGTACAGTAGATGTACAGTAGATACAGCAGATGTACAGTAGATGTACAGTAGATGTACAGTAATTACAGTAGATGTAGATGTACAGTAGATGTACAGTAGATACAGTAGATGTAGATGTACAGTAGATACAGTAGATGTACAGTAGATGTACAGTAGATGTACAGTAGATACAGTAGATGTACAGTAGATGTACAGTAGATACAGTAGATGTACAGTAGATACAGTAGATACAGTAGATGTACAGTAGATGTACAGTAGATGTACAGTAGATACAGTAGATGTACAGTAGATACAGTAGATACAGTAGATGTACAGTAATTACAGCAGATGTACAGTAGATGTACAGTAGATGTACAGTAGATGTACAGTAATTACAGTAGATGTAGATGTACAGTAGATGTACAGTAGATACAGTAGATGTAGATGTACAGTAGATGTACAGTAGATACAGTAGATGTACAGTAGATACAGTAGATACAGTAGATACAGTAGATGTACAGTAGATACAGTAGATGTACAGTAGATGTACAGTAGATACAGTAGATGTACAGTAGATGTACAGTAGATACAGTAGATGTACAGTAGATACAGTAGATACAGTAGATGTACAGTAGATACAGTAGATGTACAGTAGATACAGTAGATGTACAGTAGATGTACAGTAGATACAGTAGATACAGTAGATGTACAGTAGATACAGTAGATGTACACTAGATGTACAGTAGATACAGTAGATGTACAGTAGATACAGGAGATACAGGAGATGTACAGTAGATACAGGAGATGTACAGTAGATGTACAGTAGATACAGTAGATGTACAGTAGATGTACAGTAGATACAGTAGATGTACAGTAGATGTACAGTAGATACAGTAGATGTACAGTAGATGTACAGTAGATGTACAGTAGATACAGTAGATGTACAGTAGATGTACAGTAGATGTACAGTAGATACAGTAGATGTACAGTAGATGTACAGTAGATACAGTAGATGTACAGTAGATACAGTAGATGTACAGTCGATGTACAGTAGATACAGTAGATGTACAGTAGATACAGTAGATGTACAGTAGATGTACAGTAGATACAGTAGATGTACAGTAGATGTACAGTAGATACAGTAGATGTACAGTAGATACAGTAGATGTACAGTAGATGTACAGTAGATACAGTAGATGTACAGTAGATGTACAGTAGATGTACAGTAGATGTACAGTAGATACAGTAGATGTACAGTAGATACAGTAGATGTACAGTAGATGTACAGTAGATGTACACTAGATGTACAGTAGATACAGTAGATGTACAGTAGATGTACAGTAGATGTACAGTAGATACAGTAGATGTACAGTAGATGTACAGTAGATGTACAGTAGATGTACAGTAGATACAGTAGATGTACAGTAGATGTACAGTAGATGTACAGTAGATACAGTAGATGTACAGTAGATACAGTAGATGTACAGTAGATGTACAGTAGATGTACACTAGATGTACAGTAGATGTACAGTAGATACAGTAGATGTACAGTAGATGTACAGTAGATGTACAGTAGATACAGTAGATGTACAGTAGATGTACAGTAGATGTACAGTAGATGTACAGTAGATACAGTAGATGTACAGTAGATGTACAGTAGATACAGTAGATGTACAGTAGATGTACAGTAGATGTACAGTAGATACAGTAGATGTACAGTAGATGTACAGTAGATGTACAGTAGATACAGTAGATGTACAGTAGATACAGTAGATGTACAGTAGATGTACAGTAGATGTACAGTAGATACAGTAGATGTACAGTAGATGTACAGTAGATGTACAGTAGATGTACAGTAGATACAGTAGATGTACAGTAGATGTACAGTAGATACAGTAGATGTACAGTAGATGTACAGTAGATACAGTAGATGTACAGTAGATACAGTAGATGTACAGTAGATGTACAGTAGATGTACAGTAGATGTACAGTAGTAAGTAAAGTCTATGATCTGATGTTTCATGTTTCGTGTTTCGTGCACGTCATCGTTTTATTTGCTGAGTCACGTTTCAGAAGCTGAAGTTCACACTCGGTTATTTTCAGAGGCACAAACACTGACAGACTTTCTGTGTTCATCATATTTTCATCGGGTTGCTTAGCAACAGCGGCAGTACTGCTGTGTGTGGGTGTGTGTGTGTGTGTGGTGTGTGTGTGTGTTCTGATTTTCATCAGCGTCACAGTTAAACTAATCACAGCTGACCGAGCTTTAATTATGTACATCCATATTTATTGATTTATTAATTATGTACGTCCATATTTATTGATTTATTAATTATGTACGTCCATATTTATTGATTTATTAATTATGTACGTCCATATTTATTGATTTATTTTTGATTACCCTCACACTCTGTCTCCATCATCAGCTTCGTCCTCCAGAACCTCCACTGTCCCACAAAGGATCCAATTCAAAGTGCTTCTTCTGACTCCTCCATCCTGAGGCCTCCTCCTCCACCACCACACTCCATCCTGAGGCCTCCTCCACCACCACACTCCATCCTGAGGCCTCCACCACCACCACACTCCATCCTGAGGCCTCCTCCTCCACCACCACACTCCATCCTGAGGCCTCCTCCACCACCACACTCCATCCTGAGGCCTCCACCACCACCACACTCCATCCTGAGGCCTCCTCCTCCACCACCACTCCATCCTGAGGCCTCCACCACCACCACACTCCATCCTGAGGCCTCCTCCTCCACCACCACACTCCATCCTGAGGCCTCCACCACCACCACACTCCATCCTGAGGCCTTCTCCACCAGTGCTGTGTGGGGCACGTTGGACAGATCGAATGAGCAGAACCTCCCCAGAACTCTAAGGTTTGGACCAGAGTACCTCCTCCATCTGTTCCTCGTCCACTGATCCAGGTCTGGTCCTGGTGGCAGCAGGTTCAGCAGAGACCTCCAGACGTTCTTCTTTGTTGGGTGGAAGCTGAAGCCAGATGACCCAAAGAGAGTCGGTGATTAAATCTCTTCATGTGACGTTTTCCGACCCTCATGTTAAAGTTCACATCCTACCAAAGAAAGACACGAGCTCGACGTTTGTTTTGTCCGACCGACGCGATTCACAAAGATATCGAACAGATAAAAGTAGAAAATCCTCAAATTCGTGAAGCTAGAGCCAGAAAAATCCTTTAAATCCGTCCGGTCACTTGTTGGACTCGAGCAGACGGCTTCCTGTTTTACACACAGTGGTTCTGGCTCTGGCTCTCCTGAATTACAGACGTTAAACTCAGTGATTACAGCAGATTGACGTACAATTGCCGGCGTCAGTCGAGCGGATCGGCGTCAAACTGTCCGGCGGCTGCTACTCATCTCCGTCTGAGCTTCACGGGCCGAGATGAGGCTGAAGGTCTTTTGGGGTGAAAGTGATCGAGCTCGTTTTAATGCTCCTGTGAAACAAACACATGAAATCTGATTCCACTTTGTTCCATCTCTAAATCCACCAGAACTTTGCATCACCTTCACATTTAAACATTATATTGTGCCGTGTGTTTGTCTAAACTGTGACGTGACGATCGCACAGTGGGAAGAATAGAAACATACCTGCACCTGTAAATGACATTTGGCCTCTCTGTGGGGAAGTGACAGCAGAGCGCCACGAGAGCAGAGCGGCAATTAAAGCACCACAGAGGAAGAAGAGGACGGAACGAGGTGACGTCATTAAAGAGTCGCTTTATTCGCACGTGAGTTCGTGCTGGATGTAACCGTCGTGTGATTCACTGTCTGCGTCTCTCGAGTAATGCAGACACAAACTAATTTAAACTTCTTCGTGTTTCTATTTTGCAGCAGGAATTCGAGTCAGAGCTCGACAGGTCGAGTGTCGGAGTTTAGACCATGAGCGTCTCGTTCAGTTTAAATCTTTCACATGGAGGAAACAGAAAGTTCACGACTGAAGTTTGAGTCTCGTTCGTTTGTCTCGTCACCCACAGCAGAGCGACGGCGCCGCACTTCATTCACTTCAGCAGGTCAGAAAATCTCACGTTCGTGTCTTTGACACTAAAACATGTTGGGAATGAGGAAGAGTGTGCACGGTTTAAAAATACCAAAGTTACCTCCAGTCAAAGTTCACGCGGTGCTGAGAGTTTGTGATTTTTGGATCTTCTGCAGCAGCTCTCTCCGTCAGCACCGGCCACAGGCTCGTTGTCCCCATTAGTCACTTGGACGTGAACACGTGGGGAAAAGAGCTTCAGTCGACGACGGAGAACCCGCTCACCTCTCCGAGGTCACGTTCTTCCCTCTGTCTCTGGAGACCGGCCATCCTTGAGCTGTCCACCAGACACCCTTGGACTTCTCCTCCATGCACGAACCTGCACACCTCGCTGCTGTGCACAGGCTTCATCTCCGTCCTCACACTCATCAGGAGACAGGATGCAAACGTGACATTTCTGTTCATGCATCGACGTGATGAAGGTCTCGTCTCTTCACTGGAGGCTGAATGACGTCGTTTCATCATGTTTAGCTTTTTATTAAAACACAGAGATTTCTGTTTTTTTAAATGTATTTATGTATTCACATAAAAACACACAGACAAACTCTGTGCAGCTTCCTGCAGTCTCACCTCGTCTGTGAGTTTGTGTCTTTAATTTCTGCATCGCTGTGACAAACGTCGCTCATGAAAATCAAACAGACCTGAACCTGATCGACAGACGGGGACTCCACGTATCGGTGCTTCTATACGCTTCAGAGTATATTGTGTGTACATATATATATATACTTGTATATATCATGATATCATGAGCGAGCGGCGGAGACTGAATCGTAAAATGTGGAATCAAACATTGATGAGGGCGACGTTAATAATTCAGAGGCAGCGTCGAGATCAGTCGAGTTAAAAGAGCGACTGGAGATCGTTTGTTAGACAGGAAGCAGTGTGTGTGTGTGTGTGTGTGTGTGTGTGTGTGTGTGTCTGTGTGTGTGTGTGTGTGTCGTGCTTTAGTTCTTTCTAAAATTAAGTTTTTCAGAAACTTCCTGAATTTTTGTCAAACCCTGAAACTTTAAATCACTGCACGACGACAGACGCGTGATTGTTGAACGTTCATTAGTGATCAGCCATGTTGGTGTTCAGGCATTTTAATATGGGGACTTATGGAGACTAACCCCACCACCACGTCACCGTCACGTCTCTCCCTCCAGACTTTGTTTACCTGCTCAGATTCTTCTGAACATGCTTCTGCATCGTAAATATGCGACACACTTCGTTTGTTTCTCCTTTGTCTGTTTTTACCACAGGCAGTTTGGACGGGGTATTTTATTTTGTAAATCCGCCAGATTCTCTGTGCTGTTTCTGACTTCCTGTCAGCTCGAGGTGCTCTGTGGTACATTGTTCTATTTTTAGCCGCGAGCATCCTGCTGCAGTCTGGGAGTAACTCACTTCTGGAGCCAGCCTCATGTGGACGTTTGAGGAACTGCAGGTTGTGGCAATTTTGCATTGGAAAGTTTCAGGTAATAAACAAGTTAGATTTCCTCTAAAACTCTTGTGGCTGTGACATAAGTGATGATCCATGATAAAGGCTGCAGAGCGTCACTCTTCATGCTGTCGTCTTCATTAGTGATGCGACCTGCTGAGCTGCTGCACCGGAGGCGTGCGGCGCAGAGAGTCGGCTGGACGCTGAAGACTTTGTTCTCTCACCTCCCTCGAGGAGGAGCATCCGAGTGCAAGTGGCGTTGATGAATGAGGTTTAATCTGCAGAGATGATATTTATTCCAGGGTTCAGCACACAGCACAGATACAGATGTTCAGCCCGGTCAGACGATGTGTGGAAAGTTCTGCTGTGTTTGCTGTTTGTCTGCAGCAGTGACTCTTCCATTCCTCAGTAGAGACAGTCCTTGTCCTGTCCTCCTTCCTGTCCGTCTTGTTTGTCTCTCTCTGTTGTGTCTGATCACCTCCACCTGTTCCTCATCACCTAATCAACCTCTGCACCACAGAAGTCCGGCTCCACCTCCCAGCTCACTGTCGTGGTGACGCGCTTTGACCGACCTCAGTCAGTACGTTTGAATTTCTGATCGTATCAGACGTAGTTTGGACTTTTTGTAAACACCTTAGTCCGACCGTAACGGATAAGAACACCTAGATAACTCGGCAACTTTTAAATTCTGCGCATGCTCGAGATTTTCCACTTCAGGTCTGCTGCATCGTCTCCTCGTACGCCATCTTTGTGTTTGTTTGTTGTTGCTGATAAGTGGAGGTCAACAGGAAGTGTCTCTTTGTTCAGAGGGCTGCAGCGTCACATGGCAGCTGCTGTTTATCCGATTCTCTGAACGGCATGTGTACTTAGATCCTATGCATGTCTTCATCTGATACAATCAGAAGAAGATTTTTGTGTTGCTGCATGTAAACGGACTGAGTCTGACCCAAGCATGATACTTACCTGGTTATCTTGGGTGTCAGAATCACTAAACTTTGACCCGTCAACGCTGTGAGCAGGGTTTGAATCTGCACGGGCAAACCCCATTGGATTTCGAGTCCAACGCCTTAACCACTCGGCCATCACAGCTTGGGCCTCTGCAGTTTCCATTTTGAATGCCACAACCTCTCAACCAATGCCTTGATAGGCTGCAGAGGTGAATCACCCTCCAAATGCACCCTTTGTCCTCACAACTTTTTGGCCATCACAGCTTTTGTCAAGTTAAGTTGTATTTTGACTGCCACACCCAAACCTCTTGGGAAGCCATTCCTGTAAGTAGTATGTAAACACAACAAAATTTAGGTCAAAGGATCACCTGACAGACAGATCCCTGATTACTCAGCGTGAATAAGCATGAAGCAAGGGTGCCAGTGTTACTCAAGAATGATACTTATCTGGTTTTTTGGGACTTCAACTTGCACAGAATGTATTTGTTGTCAGAAACACCAAACTTTCACCAGTCAACACTGTGAGCAGGGTTTGAATCTGCGTGGGGGAAACCCCATTGGATTTCGAGTCCAACGCCTTAACCACTCGGCCATCACAGCTTACTTCAGGTCTGACAAACTGCAGTTCCTCTTGTCGTCCACTTGGGGCTGGCTCCAGAAGTGACTCCGTCTCCATAAGTCCCCACAGTTATGCAGGATTAAGAGCGTGGACGCTTTGATTGACAGGTAGGTGTCGTCACAGGTGGCATCCAGACTTCGTTCAGCCCGACCTGAACCGACAACCGAGCTTCACAGCAGCTCTTCAGACGCCTGTGGGGGGCGCCGTGGAGACGCCGTCCGTCCTTTAAGTTCTGTTTTTAGCTTCCTGGCTGCAAAATGTCGATAAACACAAACTACCACACGAGAATGTTGCTGTCTCTCTGCACACAGATCTTCATCTTTCAGTCCTCAGCGTGGACACAGGAGAGACGTCGCTGTGAGTCTCCGTCTCTTTAGGCTGTCGTGAACCCGTCGCCCTCTCTCCGCTTTCCAAATTTAGAGATTACAAGTTTTGCCAGACGGTGATGAGGACTGACGGGACATGAGCAGGGCGTCGGGTCGAGCCGGCAGTCCTGTAAGTAACTGTAACGTTGATTACGCAACCTGTTTCCTCATTTATCAAAGATCGCTTCTGTTTTAAACAGAAATATTCTTATTGGCAGACTCAGGCTGAGCTCATTCTAACATAAAAACATAATTATTGTATTTTCAGTTGATTGTACGCTAATGAAACATAATTACGCCTTTAATCGGACAGCACAACCTTAAAAAGACAAAAAGTAAAAAGACCTTCAGACGATCATCAGGATCATCAGGATCATCAGGATCAGCTGAGGCGGCACCCACCTGTCAATCAAAGCGTCCCCGCTCTTAATCCTGCATAACTTTAAGCCTTAATATAATGTGAACAGGTGAGTTGTATATAAATTCACCCTCAGTACAGTTGTCATGAACGGGGAAATTAGCTACAGAGACCAAAACTGTTTTTTGTACCAGGCTGTAAACATGTTTATTTCTGCTGTGAAACATGGGGACTTATGGAGACTGACTCACTGCTGGAGCCAGCCTCAAGTGGACGTTTACAGTTTTTCGCATCTTTGCTCCATCCGTCCGTTCTGCCTCCGTCAGTTTGCAGAACGTTTCCTCTTCATGCATGACGCTGAGTGAGTGTGTGTGTGTGTGTGTGTGTGTGTGTGTGTGTGTGTGTGTGTGTGTGTGTGTGTGTGTGTGTGTTCCCTGCAGCTGCTCTTTCAGACTCGAGCTGCCATTATGTAAGAGTTAAACAAAACAGAACAAGATGTACTTACTGTGTGTGTGTGTGTGTGTGTGTGTGTGTGTTCATGTACATATGCCATCCTATGTTCCTTCCCCCTCCCCCCTCCTCTCCTCTCCTCCTCTCTGTGTCTCCACACGCTCCATCTATCAGCTGCTCCCCCACATGGAGGCAGGGTGGAGGTGGAGGCAGGGTGGAGGTGGAGGTGGAGGCAGGGTGGAGGTGGAGGCAGGGTGGAGGTGGAGGTGGAGGTGGAGGTGGAGGCAGGGTGGAGGTGGAGGCAGGGTGGAGGTGGAGGGGTGCTCTGCAGTGCCTGTTGCTAGATGAGAGTCTGCACGGCGGCCGCCTCCACAGCCAATCACGATGATGCAGGAAGCTCCCGGACCAATGAGGAGGCTCGCAGGGAGGCGGTGGGCCTGATTCATATTTTTAATGTTGGACACCAAAGCAGGTAACTGGAGTTATTTTCAGATCCCGGAGCAGGTAACGGTGACTCGTCTTAACGAGGAGGCTCTCTAATTAAAGTGATCGTTAATCATTCAGACATGGATGCTGTGATGCTCATCACTGCTGTGTCAAACATGAAAACTGATGCATGAAGAGAAACTCTGAAATCATTTTTCTATTAATGCTCAGTTTATTGTTCATCATGATTAAACTTCATGAAGTCGGTTTGAGAATTTTATTTGTTGTTTTCCTCAACCAGCCGAAGATGAACGCTGTAAAACTGTAAAACTAAAAGTTTCTGCTTCCTTAAATATTTAAATTAGATGAAGATTTGAAAGAAAACTGATGAATTCTTTTTTTTTTTCTTTATCCTCAAAATCAGCAAACAGGAAGTGTGTCATGAAAGTAACAAACGTCTCCGCTTCGTTCCGTCCTGCATCGACTTCAAACTTCATCGGGAGCAGCCGAGCGGAGGCCGGCTTATTATCTGCTCTTCTGAAACCAGCTGAGAGGAAGTTCTCTGCAGCCTGAATCCAAAGGGATTCTGGGTAATGTAGGCAGGACGTGAATCTGTCTGCAGGTGGAGTGTTCAGAAACGTTCGGCTGGTTTCCTGTTGCGTTCACCTCCTTCAGGATTTTTCCAGCTCCTCTCCTCGTCCCTGCGGCGGCAGACGAAGCACTCGAGCTAAACCCGCTTTGAAATATTCAACACGTTACGTAAGAAGACGCAGGAACGAGGGAGAGCGGAGGAAACACGAAGGAGATCGTGATCATGACGGAAACACTGAATGTTTTAAAGAATGCCCACGTGAAGGCGGATCCATCATATGAACCCCGGCCTTCAGATCGTTTGTTCAGCCTCCGTGGTATTTCACGTTCGGACCGCCTTTAACCATTTGTTCCTTTTGCTCCCTGATGATTTCCTGATCTCTAACCACTGATCTCTGCTCAGGTCCACCACCATCTCCACCTGCTCTCCATCCACCACCTTCAGACAGTCCAGACTCCGTGCCTCCTCCGTCCGTTCTCACCACTGCTTCACCTCAGCCGTTCCCTCCACCTCGGATCGGACCCTCTCCTCCCACATCACAATAAATCCCCTTCTCTCACCGACCGTTGTCCGAGCCTGCATTCTGGGTCAGTACCTGTGCAACCATGACACATCAGGCCGAATATTTTCATCTGGATTCAGTTTCTGATTTATTGTGTTTCTATTTAATAAACTTTCACAGCAGGACAGTCCGGCGGACTCGTTCCTGCTCGGATTCTCATCTCTGGTTTTCTGTTTGCGGCTGTAGGACCAGGACGGCAGGTCGAGGAACGTCTTTGGCCCCTGACCTCCACCTCTCCTCCTGGGTGGTGTTCTCCACATTGTTTGCACAGTCTGTCATTACCTGGTGATGCACAGACTGAAGCTGCCACACATTAAATCCCGGCCTTCTATAATTAGCTTTTCTTCCATGCTGTCAATCATCCTGTAATAAGTTCATGTCACTTTCTCAAATGGACTCGGAGCTCTTTCTTCATCTCTCACATTCATGCACTGCGCGTTCATTACAGCTGCACTTTATCAAATGAAAGAGTCCATAAAGCTTCGACTGGCCGAGCAGCTTCACAGCACAGATGATCCAAAGATCCAAAACCTGCAGCAACAAACAAACAAACATCTCATGAACATGCCTAAGACTTTTTAAACTGCAGATTTTGGACGGATCAACGTTCTACAGGAGCCTTCAGCGTTCATACTGAAATATATCGAGTTCTCATTTCAAACTCTGAGCCTCAAACATCTGCTGACGAGCGTCCTAACAGATCCTCCCCGGCAGCCTCCGAGCAGCGGCGGCGGCAGATTCTGCACATTTGGCCCGAAGGCGTCAGGACGATCTGACTGATCGTCCATACAAAGCCTCTCTCTCTCTCTCTCTGTGATCCACCCCCTCAGCCCAGCTTTGAAAACGGAGACAGAGATGGAGCGACCTGCTCACAGTCAGACGCTTTGAAAGCGTCGCTCGCACAGTTTCCTCGTTCCGGCTTCAAAGCAGCGTCGCACCGGAAAAAGACAGAAAATAAAAATACGAACCAGGAGAGACGGAAACAAACGAGGAGCTGCTCGACGCTCTCAGGCCTGCTGAGGTTTGCACGTGCTGCACTGCTGTCAGACGGTCGAACACTAAAGTTAAACTCAGACACTGTACTGGCTGATCAGATGAAGCCATGAATCTGATGTGTGGAAGGAGGAGCACATGCACGGCACTGATTGGATCATCTCGTTTCTAACGCTTGGTAGCTTTTCCAAACACCTGCTGCTGAAGAAAACTGATTAAAACACATCTGCAAACCAAACCCACATCGTGACAGTTAGAGAACATCTGGAGGCAGCGCTGTGAGAAAAGCTTCCTGCAGAGCCGGGCAGCCACTCCCCCGCTGATCCTCACCTGCTCCTCATCACCTCATCAAGCTCTCGCAGTATTTAACTCCGGCTCCCCCTCGCAGACCTCTTTGTCTGCTTGGTCCTCAGTCCACCTTCGTCTTCATCAGCCCCTCTGGACGCTGGTGGTGTCTCTTTGTGCTGTAACTAAAGGCCTTCACAGCCGTCCCTGTTTGTGTCCTGCAGAGAAGAACAGGCTCAGAGTCGCTGTGACAGAACATGATGAGACTCTGACAGCACTGTCGATCTGTAATTACGGCGTGTCTCACTCTTTTCTCTCTGACGATGATGGACTCGATTGTGACAGGAAACGGCAGCAGAGACAAAAAGTTTTTATTTTCCCTTCAATGTTCAGCCTCCTGTCTGCAGACTGTGTGTGTGTGTGTGTGTGTGTGTGTGTGTGTGTGTGTGTGTGTTAAAGGTCAGAGCTTCAGCTTCTGAGCATTTTAATATTTCTGACAGACTCAGATTCCAAACAAACACAAATATAGAAATGTCAGGAAGCTGCAGATCCAGCTCATTAGCATACCGTGAACTCAGAGTAACAAAAAACATCTAGACAGTCTGCGGGGACGTCACAGAGACTACGTCCAGGTTTTAGACAGTCTGCGGGGACGTCTCAGAGACTACGTCCAGGTTTTAGACAGTCTGCGGGGACGTCACGGAGACTACGTCTAGGTTTTAGACAATCTGTGATAGTCACAGAGACTACGTCCAGGTTTTAGACAGTCTGCGGGGACGTCACGGAGACTACGTCCAGGTTTTAGACAGTCTGCAGGGACGTCTCAGAGACTACGCCCAGGTTTTAGACAGTCTGCAGGGACGTCACAGAGACTACGTCCAGGTTTTAGACAGTCTGCGGGGACGTCACGGAGACTACGTCCAGGTTTTAGACAGTCTGCGGGGACGTCACAGAGACTACGTCCAGGTTTTAGACAGTCTGCGGGGACGTCAGAGACTACGTCCAGGTTTTTAGACAGTCTGCGGGGGACGTCACAGAGACTACGTCCAGGTTTTTAGACAGTCGGGGGACGTCACAGAGACTACGTCCAGGTTTTAGACAGTCTGCGGGGACGTCACAGAGACTAACGTCCAGGTTTTAACAGTCTGCGGGGACGTCACAGAGACTACGTCCAGGTTTTAGACAGTCTGCGGGGACGTCTCAGAGACTACGTCCAGGTTTTAGACAGTCTGCGGGGACGTCACAGAGACTATGCCAGGTTTAGACAGTCTGCGGGGACGTCACAGAGACTAGTCCAGGTTTTAGACAGTCTGCGGGGACGTCACGGAGACTACGTCCAGGTTTTAGACAGTCTGCGGGGACGTCACAGAGACTATGCCAGGTTTTAGACAGTCTGCGGGGACGTCACAGAGACTATGCAGGTTTTAGACAGTCTGCGGGGACGTCACAGAGGACTACGTCCAGGTTTTAGACAGTCTGCGGGGACGTCAGAGAACGTCCAGGTTTTTAGACAGTCTGCGGGGACGTCACAGAGACTACGTCCAGGTTTTAGCACAGTCTGCGGGGACGTCACAGAGACTACGTCCAGGTTTTAGACAGTCTGCAGGGACGTCTCAGAGACTACGTCCAGGTTTTAGCAGAACCTTCGTGTTCTAGTCTGCGTGGGTTTTAGAGACTGAGCTCGTTGGTCAGCTGAGCACAGTGAAAGTTGTTCAGCAGCTTCTCTTCATGAATATTAAATATTTTCTGATGTTCAGTCAACATGTTGTTTGTTCAGCTCAGCTTCCTCCATGCTGAGTCTCTGTCTGCTGCTCAACATGATCAGAACTTGTTTCAGGTTCCTGTCACATCTTATCCGGCCTCGTTGTGGTCTGGGTGAAGGTGAACCTGAGTCTGAACAGGTGAGTGAGTGAAATCAGTCGTCCTCTCTGCACGGCTTCCTTCTTCCTGTTCGTCGTCTTTCTCGTGTCTTGCTGTATTTTCTCTTTTTGATGTGATAAGATGAAATTATGGTTCAGTCTGTCTGTGTCTGTACGGAGGTGATGATCTTATCTATAAAAATGTTTCATACTTCAGCTTTATGAACGATCAAAATCTAATTAAGTTTGATTGATTTATTCTTCTAACTGAGCTCCGTACATTTTAGACGCCTGGCTCCTGTCGCAGTGTCTGTGCGTTGTGTTCTGGCTCGAAGCTGCTAAGATGGATGAAGTTACACCTGCAGTCTGCAAACACTTCATGGTTTCCACAGAAAGAGGCGCATCATCATCATCATCATCATCATCATCATCATCATCGATTCTGATGAATCCAAGTTCATTTTCACTTCTGTCTTTTAGCTCAGTTTTTGGTCTCCACCAACCCCTGAAGGAAATATCTGACATTTGAGCTGCGGAGTCAGTGTCCACCAGATTAACTGTCTGTCTGTCTGTCTGTCTGTCTGTCTGTCTGTCTGTCTGTCTGTCTGTGGCTGCACACGTTGACATTTCATATATTTATATTATAAAACTAATAATCAGACTCACTTCACATGATAGTTAAGATCATTTTTCTCTTCCTCTGCATGTGAACAAGCTGCAGACTTTGAGTTTTGCTTCCCTGTCTCTCTCTGATGGCTGCTTCTTTCCTTTGCTGGAGTTTGAATACAGTCTGTCTCCTGATGCAGATCCATCAGTGGATCCAGATTTTAGATTTCACACTTTAAAATGAGTTGTCCTGTCAGTATGAATGTCTGAAACTGTGCCAGGTGCTTCAGGTGTTCAAACTCGTGACTCACTTCACGCAGACGAGTCAGAGTTTCTTTAGCTTTAAACAGAGAGGACTAACTTTAGCTCCGGGTTAGTCTCCACTAACAACAGAGAAAAACATCTAGTCTGACTCTGTCTGTCTGTGTTCAGACTGCGTGAGTTCAGATTTATTGAAGTTGGGCAGCAACAAAACATCAAAAAATCAATCTGGCTTTAAGTGAGCGATATATTTAGAACAGACTGAAACTGAAGCGTTTGCATCGATCCACGCTGTCTTCAAAGCCACCGGACAAAAACTGTGATTTTATTTTGCAGGACACGGCGGCTGCAGTGTCAGCTGATCGTTCTCAAGAGTCCGGACGGTGTGATTGGTCGAGGATGTACCCACCTCACCCCCAGTGTCAGCCGGGTCCATCTCCCTGCACCCTGCAGGTTTTTAAGATCTGGAGTTTGCACCGAGGTATTTTATTTTGAAAATTGGATTCTCTCTAACTTGTGAGTGCATGGAAAAAACAAAAAGTGCACAAACTCCTCGAGTTTCAGTCAATTTCTTACATTTTATTACTGTTGCACCATTTATACAAGTACATATAATTTTGAATGCATCAATTTCCATGTCATCTTTTTGTTCTGTTTTTGAATGAACGTGCGTGTGTGTGTGTGTGTGTGTGTGTGTGTGTGCATGTGTGTGTAAATAGCGGCGGTGAGACATGAAATGAAAATATCGACTGTAGTTGCTATGGATGG
Source organism: Collichthys lucidus (assembly GCA_004119915.2). Lineage (NCBI taxonomy): Eukaryota > Metazoa > Chordata > Actinopteri > Sciaenidae > Collichthys > Collichthys lucidus. Next base: position 2,506,205 of record CM014089.1, read on the forward strand.
ATGCAAACTGAGAAATAATAGTGTTGTTTTTTTTTTCCACTTGACCATAAAGACAGGACTACAGGTTCACCCAACCACGGACATGCAAGTTACTGAGTCAAGAGAGGAAGAAAAAAACGGACGGGGGTGACACACGAACGCTCCTCCAGGGTTTGATCTGCTACGGTTTGACAAGTGGCGGGAGGAAATCGCCGTGCGTCAGGTGGATGGAACGGATGGACGAGGGGAGTGGATATAGAAATGTATACCTGCATGCACGCAGCCATGGAAACCTCGCTCACTCTTTGGGGTGCTGGTATCTGACTGATTATGAAATATCTGATGAGACTTCACTTCATTCCTTCCTTCAATCTGTCCTTACCTTTTTCCTTCTTCCCTTTTTCAGCTCATATAAAAGCATGAACGTTTCTCTATCACTCCCACTACTTAAAGTTTGAGTGCTCCTTCCTTCCTTCCTTCCTTCCTTCCTTCACTTGAGTAAAAGCGAGTACTCGTCTTCCATCTCTACTTGCATGCCGTATATATATTTCTATAAAATTAAAAAATGAAATGCATGAAGGGGTGATGAAATCAGGAGCTCCCTTTTCGTGTTGCAAGGCTTTTTCCATCCCATGATAACAGCGCGGCGTATGAAACATAGCAGAACGAGTAAAGTAAGTAGCTGATGGATCTGATCATTCACTGAACCCCGTCACCTCCTCCTCCTCCTCCTCCTCCTCCTCCTCCTCATGCCCTCGACGGGACCAGACTGTTCCTGACTCAGAGCCACACGGATCCAAACTGGACCTGGACCAAACAGCAGCTGTAAACGAGCTCGTCTGAGGTGTCTCCACCTGCTGAGATGATAAACTGGCGAGGTTCGCTCCGCGGGACGCGCTCCGTTACTCATGCTCGGGTCGGCTTTGCCAGTTTTTGTCTCGTTGCAGAACATTCCTGCATACATTGAGTTTGTTATTGTGGAGACGTTGACCAGATTTGAATCTGAGAAGATTCACAGGCAGAAGTTTGAAATCTTCCTGGTGTTTTTTTTGGGAGTTTTTGTTTCATTTTGAATCTCCAGGTTTCATGGTGGGTTGTCCTCTGTATCGATATATTTCACAATATACTTTAAATTCTTAAGTATATTTGACTTAAGCAGAATGAACTTACAGTATGTCTACTGTAAAAATGTTCCACTTTTACTCAAGTAAGTGAAGCATGTGAGTTCTTCACGGTCGCTTTAGTGACGGATTCGTCACCAACTAAGATACGAGGTCAAACTCTCTCAGGATGTGATTGTACGGACGGTTTGGTCCAGGTCGATGTTTTTATACATGAGATTTTTTTTGTGATGGAGGATCCGAGGTTTCCGTCAGACTTTCTAAGCACGCGGCAGAGATCTGCGTCCAGCGAGGCTTTGCAGACGTTTTCTAAACGTATTACAAATGTTAAAAAACCACTTAGTTCACTTACAATATACCTAAGGGTTTCAGTACAAAATCTAGAGGTTTATCTGAAAAATTCCTACGACTGTTTTTATACGTCTAAGAATAAGTTCAGCTCTGCAAAGTCGGCCGTTTTTTTTCAACCCTCCGGGATGTCTACGAAAGCCCGAACGCGCTCGGTCCTCCCCAGATAAATTTAAACTCTCTTCTCAAACCCGAGAGAGAAATGACGGGCAGCAACACAACGAAACCAAAGAAAGAAGCCGGGACAGGGCGGGATGTGGAAAAGATGGGTTTAAAAAAGGATACGAGCACAATTCCACGGCACCGAAAAACTGTAGGTACCAAAGCCGAGAACACGATACTCCAAAGAGGAGGATGAGTGAAGGGGGAGAGCCGAAGATTGGACGGATTGAATGGACGTCCAGCTGGTAGAGAGATTTCTCCAACCCTCCCCCATGAGAACGCAGGCTGGGATGGGGTAAACCTCTTGACCGTGTGGGGAGATGACGGGATGATGGGTGTGGGATGAGGCCGACACAGACTCGTATCAAAGTTCAAATACTACAGCAGAAAAAAATAAAATCAAACATAACAATAATAATAGCAATAATCATCGGTGGGAAACTTCTTCTCCAGGTGTTTGCTCCAGTCCTCATTCAACAAATCATCATCATTACAATTATTATTATTGTTATTATCATAATATGGGTGGGCTAGTTAATTTCAATTTTTTTCTTTTTAATCTTCGTTGTCGTTGAGTTAGGTACTTTTTTTTCATTTCCGAAAAGAAGCTGTCCATTAATCTTGAACTGCTACGGTTTGATCCTTGCTCGGTGCCTCTGTGGCGTTCGCCTCCTTGGCGGGAGGCTCGGCGGCTGGTGTTGAACTAGGAGCTGCTGCTGCCGCGGCCTCCTTTGCCGGTGCTGGAGCCGCCGCCGCCGCCGCCTCTGTGGGCTTGGGGTCAGGGGAGGCAGCGGGGGCCGCCTCGGCTTTGGCTGCTGGTGCCGCGGGGGCCTCAGTCTTTTTGGCGTCGGCCTCATCTTTGCTCTCAGCCGCGGGGGCGGGCGCCGCGGGGGCCGCGGCCTTAGCCTCGGGCTCCTTGGCGGCAGGGGCTATTTCTTTGGCCGGGGCGGGAGCGGCTGGTTTCTCCTCGGCCTTGGCGGGCTCTGCGCTCTTGGGTGCCTCTGTTTTCGGCTCGGCGTTGGCGGCGGGTTTCTCGGGCTCCTTTGCGGCTGCAGCCGCGTTCTTTTCCTCCTCTTTAGGCGCGGTGGCGTCTGCTGCTGCTGCCGGCGCCTCCTTGGCCGCCGTGTCGTTTGCTACCTCCTTAGCATCGGGGGTGGCAGCCGGGGCCTCGTCTTTGTTGTCTTTCGGTGCTTCGCTCTCCTCGGCAGAGGCCCCCTCTGCTTTGGCATCCTTGTCTTTGGCCTTGTCATCGTTTACGTTGTATCCCTTCTTCTTTTTGCTGAGCTTGCCTCCCATTTTGGATCTCTGGCCTCTGAAACAGAAGAGACAAATATAAATCATATGAGCATACATGAATTCATTCACATATGTTGTGTTGAGCACATTCAAAGCTCTGAGTATCACCACAAATGTGTTTAAAATGCTTCCAGCGGTAAAAATGAATCAGTTCATTGCACCAGCAGTGTCTGCATGAGCAGAAGAAGGTGATGCTCATTAAAATGCCATGAAAAGGAAATGAAACATGTCTCATATTGCATTTTTGATGTGTTCTCTCTCTCCCAGCCTCCCAGCGTGATATTTTCCTCAACAGGCAAAGCTCATTTCAACACGGAGAAAAGAAGCATGAGTGAGAATCTGTGATGTTCACCGTGAATGAAGCACGAATGCAAAAAGAGACACAGACTTTGTCGTCCTGGATGAGGAATTATACGACTGAGACTCAACGCTCGGATCAAGAACAAATTACAAAAAGAAAAAATGCTTCCATAGCTGAGGAAATTAAAAATATCTCTGAGTGAGGAGCTGCCGAATTCACGCCTACAACATGCTGCTCATGAATATAGAACATATTCATCAATAAACAAGAGTTTAATGTTTCACAGTTTGGAGGGAGAAGGTCAGAACTTTATGCACATCCTGTCCAAATCTGCATTCACTTCAAAGTCCAGTTATAAATCACCATGTGCGCAGAACAACAGACCGGATGCAAATTCTTATAAGGACTGAATTATGAAATCAACCAACACACAGCTAGGTCTCATTCAACACCACCGACACCAGAACACCTGAAGCAGGTTCACCTCCTTCTTCAAGGTGTGCTGTGCTGCCTCTGTGTGTAACCTGCAGGAATGAATTATATATTTACTGCACTCCGTGTAGTAAAACGTGGCCTCAATACGTTGGAGGTTTCTTTTCATAATCATCGTCCAAAACATAAAGCAGATAAAACCCAAATTATCTAAATAAATGCAACAACCCGTTAATAACGAACACATCTCACGTGAATCAGCTGACGGTAAATATAAAAACAACACGCAGCGTTAGATCCTGGGTCACGTGTAAAACATCGTATCGTCTGCAAAGAATTAAATCCTGGATCTGTGTGAACGGACTCCAAGATTACACACACACACACACACACACACACACACACACACACACACACACACACACACACACACACACACACACACCTGCAGATTTCTGGCTCACTCGTTCAGCTGAATCGTTTTTTTTCATGGGTTTCACCATCTGTCTCCTCGATGGGGGAGAGGACTCCGACACCACGACAGATCAGGTTATTGGGAGCAGAGACTCGAGGACGGGACGATTTGTTGTTTGAAGTATGAAGTGTGTATGTCGCCGCTGAAAACAACCTGACATCGATCGTGCTCGTTAGAAAAAGGCAAAGGCCTCTGAATTTCCAATCTGCTGCTGAAGGTGTGTGCTCCAACCTTCACAGTGTTTGACAAGGAAATACTAAAAGTATTTATTATCAACAGTCCCAGTCTGACGACTAGAAAACACAAAATGTATCTAATTTATAGAATATGTGTTTGAGCTGCAGACAGACACGCCAACGTTTATTTACTGGATTCACATGAAAATGTTTCTGAACTTGATGAAATCAGGTGGATGAGAACAAACTGTGAACCTTCTTCTTTTGTTTTTATCATATTTACCTTATTTACCGTAACGCAGAAATCTTCAACATGTCCTGGAGTTAGTTGTTCTGCCTTTTCTGTTAAAGTTTTCTGAGCTATAAATGTGCGAGCGATTAAAATAACGAATAAGCATTAAAGTCTTTTTTCAGTTTGCAGTGTGTCCGTCTCAAAGTATAAATATAATATTCACTGTTTTTGCCGTTATCGTGCATAACTTGGAGAAATCCGATAATCAGAAACAGTGAGCTGGTTTGGATGTTTGACATTATTCCTGTTTATTCGTGGCTTCTTCTCTGACGTGACCTTTTCCTCCCAAACAAACCCGACACACTCTGCTGCCTTACTCACAGGTTTGGAGCCGGCGGTGAATCCACTCAAAATGCTAATCAGCTGCTCGCCGCTGACTGAATCACTCCACTATTCATTCAAAACTCTCCCGAACGTCCAGCAGCAGTCGGTATCTGCCCGGGCCGCCGTTCCTGCCGCAGCTTTACACGGGGCCACAATGGAGGTCTCTGCGCTACATCACATCATTTGACTGCCGGCTTGTGCTGCCAGTACAATGACTCACAATCATCTCAGACAATGGCGACTTTTCAACCAAAGGCACGCTTCCTCGCCGCTGGGCGTGTGGTTTCAGTGTTTGAAGAGCTGGGGAAATGCTCCGGGTCACACAAAAGACTTGATTTAACCTGCAAACTGCACAGACGGAAGTCTGGACCGACGGAAAAACACAAGTTTATGTTCGACGTTCAGCTGACACTTCACCCAGAGAGTCTGAAACTGAAGTGAGGAGTCCAAACCCTGCAGAACCTTCAGATGCATCCATGAGGATTTGGAACCGAGTGTCTCGATGCGTTTATGTTTTGGGAGCACGTATGGTTTGAGATGTTGAAACTATGAGACCGACGAGCGGTGGGTGTCGTTCTTTCTATTGAGGAAGTTTCAATATATTTGAACCTTTGCTGAAGCACAGCGTCTGTACGTTGTTCCCTTGCTGCACGTTACAATTAAAAGTAAATCTTAAGTCCGACGGCGTCCTGAAGGTTATTGAATAATATTATATTTTATTTCTGTCCTCCTGGACCTTTAATAAACTGAAAGACGTATTGGTAACTTGGGCTGTAGTGACACGGTCTAGATGAAACCACCAGTGACACTGTGACCTCGAACTTACACGACCAACGAGCTTGTTCCTGAAGTTTACCGTGCTGTAGTGATGTCACAGTGTACTAAAGGGGTGTGTCAGTACACTGTGACATCACTATTAGAGCTACAGGTGCAGGTTTCCAGCGTTAGAGGCCGAAGCGGCGCTGACAAATTCTGCTTTGAGGACGAGGACTTGTTGAAATTCAATATTTTGAATTAATCAGATTACCGGGACTCCTTTCAGGGTCTGCAGCTCGCTGCTTCTTTCTAAGGTCCATTTATTTTTCCTGAGCATGCACAGGATTAACGCCACCTGCACTTTTTTTTTCTGCTGCTTTTTTTCCGCCATGTTCAGCAGTTGCCTCCCGTTCACCGACTCTCCGATCCCCACAACCTCCGCGAGCTGCTGAGCTAACAGAACGCATGATTGATCACCGCGGCGCGGGAAAAAAAAAAAAAGTATTTATACGTTATTAATCGACGATCAGATTGTGCGTCCGGCCGGTGGAAAGGTGGCAAAGGAGGAACAGATGGCTGAGATCTCATCTGTCACGCCCACGCGACGACGCCATCGCTCGGCTCTGCTCTCTTTTCTCCTCCTCCTCCTCCTCCTCCTCGTCTTCATCCTCCTCCTCTTCATCCCCTCGGCCTGCCCTCTCCTGCTTGTCTTTGCTCTCGTTTGCTTCACCTGCAGCGTTCTCCGTCCTCGGTGTGTAATTTCAGTCCTCTGCAGTGAGTCTCTCTCTCGCTCTTTTTATTTTCTTTCTCTTTCTGTTTCAGTCTGTTCATCTTCACGATCGTTTTTCTCTCAGTTCTTTTAATGATCACACAAAGTCAGAGTCTCTGTGGAGCATTTTAGTGTCTTTCAGCTTAAATGCACCTGAGGCTGGCTCCAGCAGTGAGTCAGTCTCCATAAGTCCCCATGTTTCACAGCAGAAATAAACATGTTTACAGCCTGGTACAAAAAACAGTTTTGGTCTCTGTAGCTAATTTCCCCGTTCATGACAACTGTACTGAGGGTGAATTTATATACAACTCACCTGTTCACATTATATTAAGGCTTAAAGTTATGCAGGGTTAAGAGCGCGGACGCTTTGACTGACAGACGTCACTCGTCCTCTGTCCGTTCATTGGTCGACACCAAAGAGCAGGAAGAGGATTTAGTTCACTTCATTCTGCCTTTAGCTGCATGGCAACAGAATTTGAAGATCACTGATTGGATGTTTCTCTTTTTAAAACCTAAGCAAGTGTTTCATCCTCCAATACTGTATGCTGGAAAGTCTGCCTAGCAACCCGATTTTTCTTTGGCTCAGGCTGAATTGATGAGTTTGGTTTGGTGTTCCTCCTCACACACACTTTTGTGCACACTTCATCTTTGTCGTTTTATGACCTCTGCTTTCTCCTGGCTCATCTCTTTGTGGGTCAGATTGTAATCCTGGCCCTCATGGTCAGCCAGATGGAGGTCTCCAGGAGGTCCCGGGGTCTCAGTAAATCCCCCGGTCTTGGAGCGGCGGTCGAGTCCGTCCTGGCTGGAGTTCTGTGTTCCTGCCATCCAAGATGACACGTTAAAGGTTAAAGCTGTCACCGCTCGACTCCCCCGTCCCGCTCGGACTCATTTCGGATCCGGGACCGATGGAAAATCGAGATGGCAGCAGAAAGCAGGAGGAGCTGCAGGAGCGCTAAGCACCGGATGGAGAAGCTGTTTATAGACTGTGGCAACGAAAGACAAAAATATTCACTGACGCTCTCACTCCCCTAACAAGAAGAAGGAGATGTGAGTTATTCTTGTATTTTTACACGTTTAAACTGAAAAAATGAAGACACCAGGCGGGGCAGACTTCAGACAGCACGACCACCCGTACTGGGCACACAGAGGACATAAAACAAGCGCCCCCCTCCTGTCACATTATCGTCACTCCCTGCTGTTCTGAGCTCGGCCTGCGGGCGGTGACGGGGTCAGAGCCCTGAAATTGTACGCGCCTCGTTAATACAGGTGTTCACCTCATTAATACAGGTGTGAACCTCGTTAATACAGGTGTGAACCTCGTTAATACAGGTGTATACCTCGTTAATACAGGTGTAAACCTCATTAACACAGGTGTGAGCCTCGTTAATACAGGTGTGAGCCTCATTAATACAGGTGTGAACCTCGTTAATACAGGTGTGAGCCTCGTTAATACAGGTGTGAGCCTCGTTAATACAGGTGTGTGCCTCGTTAATACAGGTGTGAGCCTCGTTAATACAGGTGTGTGCCTCGTTAATACAGGTGTGTGCCTCGTTAATACAGGTGTGTGCCTCGTTAATACAGGTGTGAGCCTCGTTAATACAGGTGTGTGCCTCGTTAATACAGGTGTGTGCCTCGTTAATACAGGTGTGAGCCTCATTAATACAGGTGTGAGCCTCATTAACACAGGTGTGAGCCTCGTTAATACAGGTGTTCACCTCATTAATACAGGTGTGAGCCTCATTAACACAGGTGTGAGCCTCGTTAATACAGGTGTGTGCCTCGTTAATACAGGTGTGAGCCTCGTTAATACAGGTGTGTGCCTCGTTAATACAGGTGTTCACCTCATTAATACAGGTGTGAGCCTCATTAATACAGGTGCGAGCCTCGTTAATACAGGTGTGTGCCTCATTAATACAGGTGTGAGCCTCGTTAATACAGGTGTTCACCTCGTTAATACAGGTGTGTGCCTCATTAATACAGGTGTGAGCCTCATTAATACAGGTGTGAGCCTCGTTAATACAGGTGTTCACCTCGTTAATACAGGTGTGTACCTCGTTAATACAGGTGTGCACCTCATTAATACAGGTGTGCGCCTCGTTAATACAGGTGTGCACCTCGTTAATACAGGTGTGAGCCTCGTTAATACAGGTGTGCACCTCGTTAATACAGGTGTGAGCCTCGTTAATACAGGTGTGAGCCTCGTTAATACAGGTGTTCACCTCGTTAATACAGGTGCGAGCCTCGTTAATACAGGTGCGAGCCTCGTTAATACAGGTGCGAGCCTCGTTAATACAGGTGTGAGCCTCGTTAATACAGGTGTGAGCCTCGTTAATACAGGTGTTGTTATTATGCTAATTTAAAAGCAAATTGGCCCACAACATGAAAATCTCTTGATTATATTTAATTTCATCACAATATTACACGAGAGCGTGTGCTTTAACGTCATTATTGGCACATCCACTGGTTTGAAATCAGTTTGCGTTTAGAAGTTGGAGATTTTTGGGAGATCCCATTTTGTATCCGTCCTCGTGCTTGTCACACTGACCTCCATTTTAAATCAGTTGGAGCTCAGTCTGAGCTGCTGCACCTGCTGGGTGCAGGTTCAGGCTTGGTCAGATCTTCACCACCTGACCTCCCTGACACAGCAGCTGTTCAGATTAGCATGTTTTTGTTCATGCATGTTTGAATATTATAAGAGATCGGCAGATTGTTTGACTTTGCTCTCTGTGTAGATGCCAAACGTGGACCCTGACAACTTAAAACAATAATAATAACAGATTTATCTGCCCTGTGTGCTCCCACGTTATAATTCAGAACACAGGCCTGAGCGCGTCCTCCAGTCTGTGTCACCGCGGACAGGCTGGAAAACTGGAGCAGAAAATTTGGCCCAATCACACACACAGACACACAAATATATATATGTATACATGCATATATATAAAACAACTCTTTGCACTGAGCTGGAAGAAACAGGCGAGCAGAGGATGCTGCAAGCTCAAAGTCAGGAGGCCGATGTGAGAAACACGAGGAGCTGAGACGACGGATCGAGTCTGTCACGAAGATTTTAGGAGGTGAGATTCTTACATGCTGCCCGGGTACGTGTGCTTTTTTAAAAACGCAGCCCTCCGAACGTTGGTTTACGACATCAGAGCCAGGGACGATGCAAAACGTTTTCCTCCCGTCGTTTTGATTCCAGCCTGAAGACGCGGCGCTGCCTGCTGTGGATCTCAGGATCCTGTAGCAGACACAAAGTGGGCCGTGAGGGGAAGTCGGTGCTGCTGCTCCCTCGTGTCGGAGCGAGCAGCAAGACCGGCGGCTGCAGCTATTCCTGTCCAACAGTAAAAACCCTTTGAGTCTGCAGTAGCTTCCAACCGTGCGCAGCGAATTTCATGTCTGTGTAGGATTGAAGCTGAGGTCGACCTGAAGTTACTGGATTGAAAAGTTCAGAGTCGGGATGGTGACTCTACTTTTGAAGCTGTTTCTGCATGTCAGATCTGTTTGTGACATTTGATTTGAACCCGAACCCTGACGGAAAATCACGAACTTCATGTTTCCCAGAGGAGACAAACCCTGATCTCACTGATCCATCAGGAATTATTGATCCAATCAGCAATATTTCCCAATAATTTGTCGCAAACAAATTTACTTTTTCTCTCGTATGACTCAAACTAATATTTTGAGGTGGCTCCTGATATACACAATATGGACAAAAGTATTGGGACGCCTGACCATTTTACCGACAGGAACATTCAAATGCTTTAATATGGAGTTGGTCCAAACTTTTGCAGCTTCCACTCTTCTTGGAAAGCTTTCCACAAGATTTTGTGTTTCTGCGGGATTTTGTGTTCAGCATTTATGAGGCGCTGAAGAAGACGAGAAGTCCTGGCTCGGTATCTCCAGCTCCAGTTCATCCCAATATATATATATATATATATATATATATATATATATATATATATATATATATATATATATATCCCATATCTAATATATATATTAGATATGTTGGTGGGTTGACTGACAGCCGCTGCTCGTTTGGCTACAGCTGGTAAAACTGAAAACAGAAAAAAGTTTGGTATCTTTTTTTTTGTGTTTCCGTTTATGGCAGTCACTAAAAGTCAGTCATGACTTTATTTTGAGCAGCAGCTCTCGGAGCTTGTCGTGGATTTTGAACAAAGTCGTCGCCTTGTCCTGGGCAGCGGAGTCTAATTACTCAGAGTCCAGGCTGTGCATTCAAACAAACGCTAAACACACATTTGTTGGTGTTTAGAGGATCAATCCTTGAGAAAACTCGCGGGTCGGAAGCGGTTATCGATCACAGAGAGCCGCTGTGTGTTCAGCTGCTGCTTACGAGTCAGAGGACGAACTCGGCAGAGATGAAAGGCAGCGAGACGTTTATCGCTGAATACAAAGTCGCCGCGAACGCAGAGGAGAAAACCGACGGCAGATGAAAAGCAAACAGAGAAGTGAAAAAGGATTTGGTCTTTCTCTGTGGACTCGGTGGCATTTCCTCCTCCTCGTCCTCAGACGCTCACATGATCGCCGTGTTTGGATGGAAAGTAATTCACCACGAACGAGCGGCTGGTCCCATTTTACTTTTGTAGATCTCTGTAACAATGAGCGAGGAAGTAAACTGATAATCTTTGAATGTGAGAATGAAGTTTATCAAACCACATTTTAAATTATGAAGCAAACTTCATGAATTTTTATAAAACCAATATGTTAGATAATGATAATGAACCATGAGAATGAGAAAATAACGAACAGTCCAATATTTCATTATATTGGAACTCTTTAAGGAACTTTATAACCACATTGTTGCCATAGTTACCTTCAGAAAATGATGGTTAGACTGTTGATAAGAACGTGAATGTGAAACCTCCTGATATCCAGTTTAAAGTCAGGACAGGAAACAGAAACCATTAGTTCACGATTCGACTCTGAGTCGTGAAGTTCGAGTCTCTCGTTCGTTTGTCACGTGACGAGCAGAACACACAGCGGCTCATATATACGATCTGCCGTTCATCTGAGAGTCCGTGATCTGAGTCAGGCCCTGTTTACACGAGTATTTTTAAAAACAGAGACATTTCCCTTCGTTTGTATCTTTTACACGCAAACAGTAAATCCGCCTCTGAAAACGAATCTTTCTAAAAACAAATCTTTCTAAAAACTCCGGCTCGAGTGGAGATTCTGGAAAAACTCCGGTTTTGCGTTTGCGTGTAAATTCAGATAAACAGAGTTTTAGGCAGCTGATGAAGTGCGACCAATGTTTACCTGTTGCTATGACGACGATCGTGGAAGCATTATTCTGATTGGCTCGCAGAGGATCCTCCTTCTTCCTACACTGCCGCCCAGAGGCTTGGCGTAGTTATGACAGCGCTCGATGGCGTATTTATGCGGGTTGACTTTTTTGAAAATTGTTATTTTGGAAAACGGTGGGAGGGAAATATTCGTTTCTCAACATACCCGGCTCTGTGTGAACGTCACACTTCAGTGCCAGACAAACTGTTTTGTGTTTCCCACCTTCGAACTGGCTAAAAACACGATGCTATCATCTGCTATCTGTGTCGGAATGAGCATCAAGCGTGTCGAAGTGATCTGAACTCAAACTTCCCGAATGTCGACTGTCAATAAGACGTTAATGTGTCACTGAGTTCCAGCTGAGATAAAAACCGTCCATTCGATGACAATGAACCTGAAGCCAGTCGTCAGAGTCTGTCTCCTCTCTGCTCAGCAACCTGTGAAACTTTCTCATTCCATTTCGATTCATCGTGAAATGGAGCGAAGCCCGCGGCCTTTGTTGTCGTCTGACACATCCAGGTCAGACTTCAGCAAAACACCCGTGATTCACGGCATTAAGAGCAATCTGCATATCACCGGCAGCTGACTGGGTCTGATGAACATTTTGTTTTATTATCGTCGTGAAACTTTTGGAGTCTGATTTGAACACGTTCTCACTGCCGACATGCCAAAAACACACAGCAAGGACTTCAGCGCGTATCAATGATGAATAATTACATCACCTGACTTTAACAGCATATCGAAACATTACGACAGATGGGAACAGATTCACTGTCCGAACGTCGAGGGAGTGAGAAAGAAAAAATACATCAAATGTTACAGCAACTTCCAAGAAGTGGAAACTAATAACAAATAAATTAGATTCTGTATAATAAGAAAGTGCATGAGAATATTATAAATCGACACGACGTTAACACAACACCACACAAGGACACTTCACGCTGTGACTGTTCGCTGCCTCGACCCTGTTTTCTCAGACTGATAAGAGGCTCGGAGAGGCCGAGGACGGAGTGAAACCTCAAGGCCTGTTTAGTATTCACCAAACCAGCAGACAGCCGGCCTCAGACAGGCTCGGGCCTCCTTATGAATGAATGAATTACCGTGAGCTCCGAGATCCACAGGGACCGAGCTTCAGTCTGTATCCCAGAGAGAGGCAGTGCTAAAGGGGCATGATCCGACTCGCCCGGCCGGACTTCTGGGACCTGACGCAAAATTAATGAAGTCTGAATGTTTCAACCTGTTGCTGCTGCGACCTGATGAAGCTAAAAAACAAAGTGAACACTGTGACAGGAAACAAGTCACCAACGATGTGACCAATCAAAATGCTGCATTGGCTCTTAATTATCGACTGTAACATAGTCACACCCTGTCTTTCTTTATTTGATCCCTTGTCTCTTTAATTACTCTGCTGTCATTTCAGGTCCCATTTTCCTTGATCAGCTCATTCCCCTCACCTGGTTTTCCCGCCCATCTCCACACCTGCAGCCCATTCTCTCATTAGCCCCTCAGTGTATATATACCAGTCCATTTTCATTTCACCCCTGCCAGAGTGTCTTGTTTTGTTTCGCCAAGCTCTCCAGCAATTCCTGTTTCCTGACTACCTGTTCTCATCCTGTTTTGGATTCCTGCCTGCCCCCCGTCGGATTTGTTTGCCTGTTTTTTGATCTCCTGGTTTTGACCCTGCCTGTTTCTGGACTTAGTAAACTGATCTTCCCTCGAACTTGTCTGCTTCAGTGTCGTGTGTTTGGGTTCTTCTTGCCAGTGTCAGTACCTGTGACATCGACAAACTAGAGATTAAAACCATGAACTCATGAAGGAACTGTCTTATTTTTACATTACAGTCGATACTACACTTCTTTCTGCAGCCACTGCTGCAAATAAAATCTTTATAAACCTGGAAGCTCCTCCACTCATTTTATTCTGTCAACTGAAGGTTGAAAGTTCAACATTTCCCTTTAAGAGGTTCTGCAGCATCGTATCAGGGCCCATCGTATCAGTCGAGTTTTTTAATTTTCTCCTCAAACTTTAGGAGTTGAACTTTTGCTGACGCTCACTTTGTCTATTCCCAAATCCGGCTGAGGCGCTGCGACATTTAAAGACCCTGATGGTGGAGAAAAAACTGCTAAGTAAACATCATTCATCATTTATTTAGTAGAACCTGGATGGAGAAATGAAATGTGTGTTTGAGTGTACAGCAGCGCCACACTGCAGAAACTATATGATGAGTCTACGACGAATCCATAAAGTATTGTTACCGATTCGACTTCCTCTGCCTCTCTTCAAACATCCGAACACGTGAAATCAGATTTTAGCGATTTAACAGTTGGGACGAGCTGTGAGGCGTCTTCAGAAATATGCAGGGCGACGCATCGACGTTCGAGCAAATCGACCCGTCATTGAACTTTAAACACTCGACACATTCCTGATGCATGTGGCGCTCGCACGGATCCATATTCAGTCTGGAAAAAACGTGCCCGGGGTTCAAGCTTTGGTCTCTGGAGCTTTGTGATTCCAAGTCGAGAGTTCAGGTGTGTGTGTTTGTTCCAGCTCCTCACACCTGATTCAGATAAAGCGGATTGCAAAGAGCAGAAACAGGTGGCGATGTTGAACAGAGCATTGAGAAAACATGTTCAGCTCGGGCAAAATGTAAACCCCAAAGATCTTCAAATGGTTCCTCCAAACTGAGAAAATGAGCAAATCTACATCAAGCTAAAGTTTCTCCAACTATGAGGCCTTGAGTTGTAAAAAAACAGAATGACTGGGTTGGGAAACGGTGACATTTATTAAAGATTAAAACAGCGGAGCCAGCACAAAGCTGAGAAACAACTGCTGCAGGTCTGAGCGAGCGGGGACAGATTAAAAACAATGAACCGTTTCTAAAAACATGACGAGGCGTTTCGTGATGAAGACATCCAGAAATCTTTAAAATCATCGTCACGTTTCATAAGACATCCCTGATCTGTCCTCATGGATCGCAGCCCTGCATCTCTGCTGAGCGTTTCCATCACTCTGGATTTGACGATGTGATGTGAGCAGCTGAAATCTAATTTGGAATAAAAAACCAGCTCCAGAAAGAGACTCAGATCTGATTTGAATTGCATTTCATGTTGTTGTCCAGATTCGTTCTGGCAGTTTGGAGACAAACTAAATTCCATAAATTCAAATCAGTGGAGCAGCAGAGCAAGAAAATCCAAGAAGACAACTCTTCTTGTCGGCTCTGAACTTGTCAATTTATCTTTTGCTTGTCCTCATTCAGACTTTCTGATTGATTCTCACTTGAATCTGAGCCGTGCTTGAAACATGCTCAGACTGTGGAGAAGCCGACACGACGACGTCGAGCTCTGAAAGTTAAAGCAAACGTCGGTGTTGACCCGTAACGAGAAGATAAGATGAGGCGGCGTCCGTGTCTCTGAGCAAACATGAACTCCAGGTAAATATGTAACTTATCCACACAGAGCGGAAGTTCAGTCTCTGAGGAGCAAACAGAAGCGAACAGAGCGTGCACGAGCGTTCCTCTTTATCTTTGACAAACACGGAGGCGAGGAATGCCGCGAGTGCACACATCACTCTTTATGTGAGCTCGCCGAATCATTCCTCAAATAATAAAAATAAAAGCCCGTTCAACAAATAAAACTGATGTTCTGCAGGGAAGGTTCTGTTTTATTATTTATTTATGAGGCTTCGTGACACATTTTCTTTCTCATGGGAGAAATTTCACGTCCACGACACCAGAGTGATGCTGCATTAAAACCGGAGGCTCATTGATCCGATAATTTCAGATTTAATTAACGGCTACTGCTGTTAAAAGCTCCACCCACTGAGCGATGATTTGTCGTTCGGGCTAAATTTGGTTGAAGTAGCTTGATGTGAAGTGGATACTGCTGTTTGCTTCATGTTTCCTAACCAGTCACTGCATTCTCTGACCTTAACCATGATCTATCCACGGCTCCGTGCATGAACAGGACCAGTCCATAACCATCACGGATTGTTGACGCTCTTTGACGGCATTGATGAATTAAGTTGTCCTGTCAAAAGACAAAGGGCATCAAATCACGTTGTTCGAGTTAAATAATAATTCAATCCTGTCGCTCACAGACCTGTTGGATGCCGTTCGATACTGAAAGGTGGTGTCGTGTATGGAAAGCTGCTCTCCTGTACGAAGCTTTAAGTCTCATTTTAATTTTCAGCTGCACACAAGATGCAAACCTTCTTCTCCCTGGGTGAAAGTCTGTGTTGGCTCCGTTCATTCAAAGTCCTGCCTCTAATATATTCTTTGTTGTATTGGTTTATTGCCTCGATGCACTTAAGAAGTCTCATTAAATATATGTGTCATTGCAGAGTCAAGTGCTGAGTTTGTAAATAAAGAAATGTCCATGAGTGTGATCAGAAAAGCTGAAAGTCACGATGAAATATTACTGAGGCAGCGACGAAGCTCTGAGGTGTGAAAGTCCTCGTCAACAGATGAATCCTCGTTAACAGATTAATCCTCGTCAACAGATGAATCCTCGTTAACAGATGAATCCTCGTCAACAGATGAACCCTCGTCAACAGATAAACCCTCGTCAACAGATGAATCCTCGTCAACAGATGAATCCTCGTTAACAGATGAACCCTCGTTAACAGATTAATCCTCGTTAACAGATGAATCCTCGTCAACAGATGAATCCTCGTCAACAGATGAACCCTCGTTAACAGATGAATCCTCGTTAACAGATGAATCCTCGTTAACAGATGAACCCTCGTTAACAGATGAATCCTCGTCAACAGATGAATCCTCGTCAACAGATGAACCCTCGTTAACAGATGAATCCTCGTTAACAGATGAATCCTCGTTAATAGATGAAGCCTCGTTAACAGATGAAGCCTCGTTAACAGATGAACCCTTGTTAACAGATGATTCCTCGTTAACAGATGATTCCTCGTTAACAGATGAATCCTCGTTAACAGATGATTCCTCGTTAACAGATGAATCCTCGTTAACAGATGAACCCTCGTTAACAGATGAATCCTCGTTAACAGACGAACCCTCGTTAACAGATGAATCCTCGTTAACAGACGAACCCTCGTTAACAGATGAATCCTCGTTAACAGATGAACCCTCGTCAACAGATGAACCCTCGTTAACAGATGAATCCTCGTTAACAGATGAATCCTCGTTAACAGATGAACCCTCGTTAACAGATGAATCCTCGTTAACAGATGAACCCTCGTCAACAGATGAACCCTTGTTAACAGATGAATCCTCGTCAACAGATGAACCCTCGTTAACAGATGATTCCTCGTTAACAGATGAATCCTCGTTAACAGATATATCCTCGTTAACAGATGAATCTTCGTTAACAGATGAATCCTCGTTAACAGATGAATCCTCGTTAACAGATATATCCTCGTCAACAGATGAATCTTCGTTAACAGATGAATCCTCGTTAACAGATGAATCCTCGTTAACAGATGAACCCTCGTTAACAGATGAATCCTCGTCAACAGATGAACCCTCGTTAACAGATGAACCCTCGTTAACAGATGAACCCTCGTTAACAGATGAATCCTCGTCAACAGATGAATCCTCGTTAACAGATGAAGCCAGCGGCTGATGGGAAACATCTCCATGTTTTGTCTGCATGACTTCATCTGCTACGTTTCATTCATGAGTCATGTCGCGTGTTACATCACGGATGGTTTGCAGCTTCTTTTTCTGTGACTGGAAAAACTCGTCTCTGAAGTCTTTTTACACGCGTGTGCGGATCGTTGGTTGAGCTCTGGTTTACATGTGTGCATATGCATAATTCATGAGCAGCATCAGCAGCATATGGCAGATGTGATTTGAAAAGACGAGGCTGCAGTGCAACCAGCAGGTTATTGGCAGGAATCCATAGGTTCCTAACCCACCTGAGAGTTTACACACAAACTGCAGCACTCGAATCATAAATATCTCTGAATAATCTCATTATAAAGCCCAATGCAACACTTCATACTTCCAATATTTGCCTGATTTTGCAGCTAACACACGTTGCAGAGTCAATCATTGATCTTCCAGCTTATTTAATTTAATATTTATACGAAGCTTTCTCTTGCAAACTCATCTACTTTGAGTTTTGCCGTGCTGGAGCAACGAACTGATCACAACCCGCCCTAAAACCGGACTCCACGTTGTTGAAATCCAGAACCCGTTCGATGCTTCGAGTCGCGGTTTTGTGGTTTCAGGTCATGTCTGACGGCGGCATGTTAACACGCACACGCTCAGCCTCACTGTTCAACCCCAGCCAACTTCACGGCCGTCCGCTCTGTCGATGCAGTCTGATTTAATTTGATGCTATAATACTGCCGCTGTTTGGCCGCGGTCCATTTCCTGGGTGGATAGAAAAGTTGCTTGCCGGCCAAAACCATAAAAATGATTATGATAAAGAATCTGCAAAAGGAAAATGATGTTTGAGAGTGATTTGCAGGATTTGATCTTGGTGCATTTTTTCTGGTCGTAACTCTAAACTGGCTCGGATCATTTTTCCCGTTAGAGAAGTCATCGACCAGCAGAGGTTCGTTAGTGAGTTCCTGTAGCATGAAAACCTCAGCTTAGAAATACAAAGTTTCACTTCTGCTTGGTTTTGTCTCCCTCCCCAAACTCTACTTTTCTACTGGCTCATAATGTTGCAGCGACGCTGTCTGAACGTTCTGTGGTTATTTTAGCTGCAAACGTCTCCAGATAAAGCTGCATTACTGATTTTTTTTCTTCTTTTTGGCCACAAGGGGGCAGAAAAAACAGCTTGGAGATTTTAACGCCTCATCTTTGCAACTTCAGCCGAGAGACTTAGATGGTGCATGGACTGTACTTGCATGATGGCATGCAACGTGCCCACTGCTCCTCAGTTATAGGTCTTGGTATGCTTTGGGGAGAAATTTGAGGTTCAGTATCTTGCAGACTGAGCCACAGCCGCTGCAGGGCAACAGGATCATCTCATTTTACAGTAAGCGGGGATTGTCCTTTAGCTCCACTTTAGAAAAACACCTGGCTCTATTCTTTACTTATTGGTAATTGGTCCATTACATTAGAGCCACATAGTGTCCACCAAGTGTTTCTGGCTCAGATCGTTATTGGACGTGAACATGGATCGACCTTTTTGTCGACAGAAGTCTCCGAAGAAAGAAGAAGAGGACGAGTGTTTCGCCCGTTAAGCTGCTGCATGTTCCACTTTCTCACTGTGCATGTTTCCTGGAAACATCACTGACAAGAAGAATGCTGAATCTGGACCACAATGAATGTGAACTAAAAATATCTGAAGGGAAGAAGAAGAAGAAGAAGAAGAGCTGTCAGGATTAGAAACAGGAGTCAGAGTCATGAGGAGGAGAAACAGCTTTGTACTGTGGCTGTAGGTGAGAGTTCAGTGACCTCACCTTCCTGAATACTTCAGCAGTGAGTGCACAGATGGTGGGAGGAGGTTTTTTTCCATCATGCTCACAGTCTGTCTGATCAATGCAGAAACTATCTCTGCATAGATGTTGGAAAGATGCTGACAGTGCAGAGGACTTTCACTTCCTGCCAGCTCCCGTTTCTTTTTGAGTAAAAGTGTCGTTGTTTACAGTTTTGCTTATGAACCTGCAGCGGCCTCATGATTAATAATCAGCGCACACTCTGTGTCACCTTGTCAGAGATTACCTTCCTAACCTGCCGCTGCTGCGTCCTCGGACCTCAGCGCTGAATCTGACGGAGAGTAATAAAGGTTGTAAAAAACAAACGCAGTGAAGTTTTACACAGTGTACACGTCAGAAACATGCAGCTTTAAGACGCATAGCCTGAAGTCGGTGACGACAAAAACAGATTCAGAGTCTGTCACGTCCTGAAGATGTTGCCAGACACAATAAACTATAATAAAATATAATTTGGACTTTGTCTGTCAGACACAGAGAGAAACGTGTTTTTAAGTTGAGCTGATGTGTGAGTTCACACGTCGAGGTTAGGAAGTGATCACAGCCAAACAGTGCAGGCCTCAGTGTGTGTGTGTGTGTGTGTGTGTGTGTGTGTGTGTGTGTGTGTGTGTGTGTCTGTGTGTGTGTGTGTGTGTGTGTGTGTCAGTGTGTGTGTGTGTGTCAGTGTGTGTGTGTCAGTGTGTGTGTGTGTGTGTGTGTCAGTGTGTGTGTGTCAGTGTGTGTGTCAGTGTGTGTGTGTGTCAGTGTGTGTGTGTGTGTGTGTGTGTGTGTGTGTGTGTGTGTCAGTGTGTGTGTGTGTGTGTGTGTGTGTGTGTGTGTGTGTGTGTGTCAGTGTGTGTGTGTGTGTGTGTGTGGTGTGTCAGTGTGTGTGTGTCAGTGTGTGTGTGTGTGTGTGTGTGTGTGTGTCAGTGTGTGTGTGTGTGTGTGTGTGTGTGTGTGTCAGTGTGCGTGTGTGTCAGTGTGTGTGTGTGTGTGTGTGTGTGTGTGTGTGTCAGTGTGTGTGTGTGTGTGTGTGTGTGTGTGTGTGTGTGTGTGTGTCAGTGTTGTGTGTGTGTCAGTGTGTGTGTGTCAGTGTGTGTGTGTGTGTGTGTGTGTGTGTGGTGTGTGTCAGTGTGTGTGTGTGTGTGTGTGTGTGTGTGTGTGTGTCAGTGTGTGTGTGTCAGTGTGTGTGTGTCAGTGTGTGTGTGTGTCAGTGTGTGTGTGTCAGTGTGTGTGTGTGTGTGTGTGTGTGTGTGTGTGTCAGTGTGTGTGTGTGTGTTTTAGCAAAAGGCCATTGCTGATGCAAACACACACACACACTGACACACACACACTGACACACACACACACACACACACACACACACACTGACACTCACAGCAACAACTGCTTTGGCTCATGTGTGCACAGATAAACACACAATGTTTATTAATGAGCGATGTGGACAGTGTGTCTGAGAAATATGTGACCTCTGACCAGCTCCACACACACACACACACACACACACACACACACACACACACACACACACACACACACACACACACACACACCATCCGTCAGCCTCAAGGTTGCCATAAAGAAAACAAGAAGGGGCCCTGCATGTCGAGATGTAAACTCAGCCACAGTCACATTCACAGAGACAGAGAGTCTGAACTGTGCTGAGGTGGGAGCAGGAACATTCACACTGACTGTGGATGTTCAGACGCAGACGGAAACCTGGATGTGACTCGTGTCCTCGCTAAAAGACACATTTCATCACACAGCGTGTGCGCCGTCACATCTGAACACACGTCACGCTGGTTTCATGTTTCTGTGTTATGTCTGAAGACGAAGTCAAACTAAAGACACAACAACATGTTCAGAGTTTGTTTACACAACGTGAGACACACAACCCTGAAATAACGACGCGTTCACTGACTGCTCGGTTTTTATACGGTTCAAAGCACAGACTGTCTAAAACCTGGACGTAGTCTCTGTGACGTCCCCACAGACTGTCTAAAACCTGGACGTAGTCTCCGTGACGTCCCCGCAGACTGTCTAAAACATGGACGTAGTCTCCGTGACGTCCCCGCAGACTGTCTAAAACCTGGACGTAGTCTCCGTGACGTCCCCGCAGACTGTCTAAAACATGGACGTAGTCTCCGTGACGTCCCCACAGACTGTCTAAAACATGGACGTAGTCTCCGTGACGTCCCCGCAGACTGTCTAAAACCTGGACGTAGTCTCTGTGACGTCCCCACAGACTGTCTAAAACATGGACGTAGTCTCCATGACGTCCCTGCAGACTGTCTAAAACCTGGACGTAGTCTCTGTGACGTCCCCGCAGACTGTCTAAAACCTGGACGTAGTCTCCGTGACGTCCCCGCAGACTGTCTAAAACCTGGACGTAGTCTCCGTGACGTCCCCGCAGACTGTCTAAAACCTGGACGTAGTCTCCGTGACGTCCCCGCAGACTGTCTAAAACCTGGACGTAGTCTCCGTGACGTCCCCGCAGACTGTCTAAAACCTGGACGTAGTCTCCGTGACGTCCCCGCAGACTGTCTAAAACCTGGACGTAGTCTCCGTGACGTCCCCGCAGACTGTCTAAAACCTGGACGTAGTCTCTGAGACGTCCCCGCAGACTGTCTAAAACCTGGACGTAGTCTCTGAGACGTCCTCAAAGACTGTCTAAAACCTGGACGTAGTCTCTGTGACGTCCTGCAGACTGTCTAAAACCTGGACGTAGTCTCTGTGACGTCCTCAAAGACTGTCTAAAACCTGGACGTAGTCTCCGTGACATCCCCGCAGACTGTTTAAAACCTGGACGTAGTCTCTGTGACGTCCTACAGACTGTCTAAAACCTGGACGTAGTCTCCGTGACGTCCCCGCAGACTGTCTAAAACCTGGACGTAGTCTCCGTGATGTCCCCGCAGACTGTCTAAAACCTGGACGTAGTCTCTGTAACGTCCTACAGACTGTCTAAAACCTGGACGTAGTCTCCGTGACGTCCCCGCAGACTGTCTAAAACCTGGACGTAGTCTCTGTGACGTCCCCGCAGACTGTCTAAAACATGGACGTAGTCTCCGTGACGTCCCCGCAGACTGTCTAAAACCTGGACGTAGTCTCTGTGACGTCCCCGCAGACTGTCTAAAACCTGGGCGTAGTCTCCAAGACATCCCTGCAGACTGTTTTTTTTGTACCAGGCTGTAAACATGTTTATTTCTGCTGTAAAGTTGGACATTTGGACATGGGGACTTATGGAGACTGACTCACTTCTGGAGCCAGACTCAGGTTAGAGGACGTTAGAGGAACTGCAGTTTTGGACACTTGTGTAACTGCAGATCTGTCTCAGGGGCAGGGGGGTGGATCTGGGTCCTGATGCTGAACCAGCTGACAGCCTCCAGCTCCAGGCGGCTCGGTGAGTCATCGCTTGTTCACAAGAAAACATACGATGTAGAATTTGTTCTGCTGGACGCCGCGGGGTCGGAGTCCTCGCCAGACACATGAACGAGCTGGACGAGCTGGAGAGCATCATTCCTCTGTTTGTGGTTCTATTTCTGGAGCGGTACGTGACTCGTGGACTCGCTTTAATCCGGTCCATGTGCTCCATCACCGCCTGGTAACTATGTTTAAACCATAAGTCAGGACTGGAGTTACTTCCCCACCTCTCTCCTCCATCATTGCAGGCCCAGGGTCAGGCCATATTTGGAGTTTGTTTTTACCAGACGGGCGGTGTTTACCACGTCAGTGCAGCTCAGACAGTGTCAGGTAAGTCGTCAATCCCAAAATAAAGCCGGATCACTTAGCGTAGTTTCTTCTACATGCTCGGAGGGGAGGGTGAGACGAGTTGGTTGCAATCTGCAACTTCACGACTATATCCTGCAAATGCATGATTAATTCGTGGTGATTTGGTCGTGTCTTCGCTGGGGAAAAGAAATTAGATAGTCTATGTATTAATCCACATGTGAAAATGACATTTAGCTTTGAAATGTTTCTGGGCATGGAGCCACAGGCGAGCACAGAAGTCTGATGTTTGTTGCTGACAGTTTTACAAAGAAGATTGATCATAGTTCTAATACAGACCTATAGTTACCACATGATGTTTGTCTCTGCATCCTTCTAACAGGCTTTATCTCCTCTCTTTGCCTCTCGAGTGGTTTTATTCTGCTTCCATGTCATCACCTGGTAAATGTCACGTTGCGGCCTCGTGCAAATCTGCATCACCTTCTACATTTACGGCTTTTAGCTGATGCCCTTCAACATCCAGCCGCAGACGGAGGATAGTTTTGTCTATAAGCTGCATTACAGGAACCGTTTGTAGAGGTCGAAGCAATGAAAGGCTGCCGTGCGCTGTACGAGCAAAGACCTTGAGCGACTGAGTCACGGTGAAAGGGAGGAAAAGTTTTTCCTTTGTTCGTTATCGAACTTTCTTTTCTTTCCCACACGTCGTTTCCATCTTCACAAAGGCGAGCCTCGCTCCGACTGACAGGAGTTCAGTTTAAATTCTCATCAGGAGTTTTGCAAAAGTGAGACATGAGTCACAGCGAACTGAAATCTATGTAAGACCTGTAGCTTCTGATGCAACGCTGAAACCTCTCGGGTTTGAAAAGTTTAGTCAGATCAGAACGTTGAACTGTTGAAACAAGTTTATCTCCTGATGTCGCTCCTCAAAGTGAAAATATTAAGACGTTAAAGTTACGGACCCATCGTGATCATCTTATAGCATCAGTGTTGCATGTGCATCGACCAGCAGAGGAAAGGTCAAGGCTGATGTCATTAGACGTCAAATCAAATTGGAAATAATGGAGAGAAACTGTAACTCTTCATTCTTCCTTCACGTACAAACTGGAAGCTCGAGTTTAACTTGAGCCGTCGTCTGGGTTTGTTTTCTTGCCTCGTTGTTTGGTTCATGTGATTTCCAGCGTTTACTCTGGAAGCGAGCCAGCGGATTTCCATAACTCTTGCCGTGAACTTGAGGAACCTCGATATGACAGCTTTTAGTTTCGAAACCTCAACATCCTCCAAACGGCTCTAATGAACCGGTCGAGTCTTTCAAAGATAAGAAAGTCATAAATAAACTCACGTCCTTCTTCTGATCCTCTAGCTACTCGCCAAATGGTAAAAGCAGAAGAGCCGCCTCTGCGTTTATTTACCTCGTTATGAAAATGAAACTTATGTCCATGTTCTCAAATTGTTTCTCCAGAAATAGCAGCAAAGTCCTCAGAGGCCTCGCGTCCTCTGGGAAATCACGGATCTCTGGGAATAGAAAATGAAACGGCACATTTCCTCCTGGAAACATGTAATTATTCAGTGAGAGGTCTCTGTAAGGACAATCCAACGTTAGAGAATAAAACCACAAATCATGATTCATATTGTGTTTGTGTAGTGAACAGTGAAGATGTCGATCTTTTCAGGCTCTATCTTCGTATCTGATTGTTGCGTGCTTGATTCTTCATCACATGAGAATTATCTCAGACTGATAAAGAGACGAGAAACTCTGTGACTGCGATGTGGACTCCGTGTGCTGATCCCTGGATTCATGCCTGGTTATCAGGTTGCTCCTGCATGAGCTGCTTTGTAGGCTGCTGGGATTAGTAACGGTGCCTCGTGCGAGCCGGGATAAGCGTGAAAAGGCACCAAAGGAACATGCATGGTGTGCAGGAGGTTGCATCGAAGGTTGAAGGTTCAGGTTATTTTGGAGTCAGTGCGAGCGGCTCGGAGGAGTTTCTGCTGATTTCATGGAATCAGGCCAGAAGTTTGCACAAGTCATCACTTCCTGATTTAAGAGCGCAGAGCCGGATGTTTGCGCCATAGAAACCGGCCTGTTTATCTAATAACTCGAAGGTTTTCTATTTTCTGCCCTTGATAATGTAACTGATGTAACTAGAACTCACAAACACAGAAGAACCTGGTGTGTGTTTCTGAGAGCGAGATGAAGAGATGCTGAAGTTCCTCGTGTGACTGTATCATCCAACGTTCCCGCGTTCTTTGATAATTCCTAATTTAAGTCAAAAGTTCTTGTCGCTCAAGGAAACTTTCAGTGTGTAATAATGAATCTGTGGTAACTTTCAGTGACTGTTTGAGAAGCACAACGTCAACACTCACATGATAAATCATGCGCTTTATTACCTCACTCTGAAGAGGATCACCGTGTGAACGACTGATCTGATTTTACAGTGAAAGATGTGCCATTAAATATCACAGAGTTTTACTGGACAATAAAAAGTCTATAATTTAAAATACTCTTATATTTACTTCATATTTTACTGTCCTGGTTTGACAGTTTTTCACAGTGAAACCTACAGACATTTAAAAATATGTAATAAAGTGTCGAACTTGAAATCAACAGTATAAACTGATCAGGTGGATTAATCCTGGTAATTAACAGGTAATTAAAGCCCACCACAGATTTTGGTTTTAGACGTCAGCTGTTGAATATTTTACGAAACTGTGTTCGACCAGAATAAAAGCAGCTTCTTTATAGTTGTGGCTTTCACAGCGCCCACGGAGACCACGCAGGCGAATAGATGTGACGCCGTACACGGAGACTACGCAGGCGAATAGATGTGACGCCGTACACGGAGACTACGCAGGCGAATAGATGTGACGCCGTACACGGAGACTACGCAGGCGAATAGATGTGACGGCGTACACGGAGACCCCGCAGGCGAATAGATGTGACGCCGTACATGGAGACTACGCAGGCGAATAGATGTGACGCCGTACACGGAGACCATGCAGTCGAATAGATGCGACGGTGTACACGGAGACCCCGCAGGCGAATAGATGTGACGGCGTACACGGAGACTACGCAGGCGAAAAGATGTGACGGCGTACACGGAGACCCCGCAGGCGAATAGATGTGACGGCGTACACGGAGACTACGCAGGCGAATAGATGTGACGCCGTACACGGAGACCACGCAGACGAATAGATGTGACGCCGTACACGGAGACCCCGCAGACGAATAGATGTGACGGTGTACACGGAGACCCCGCAGGCGAATAGATGTGGCGGCGTACACAGAGACCCCGCAGGCGAATAGATGTGACGGCGTACACGGAGACCACGCAGGCAAATAGATGTGACGGCGTACACGGAGACCACGCAGACGAATAGATGCGACGCCGTACACGGAGACTACGCAGGCGAATAGATGTGACGCCGTACACGAAGACCACGCAGACTAATAGATGTGACGGCGTACACGGAGACCACGCAGACGAATAGATGTGACGCCGTACACGGAGACCCCGCAGGCGAATAGATGTGACGGCGTACACGGAGACCCCGCAGGCGAATAGATGTGACGGCGTACACGGACACCACGTTTGTTCTGGTCGCTCGCTCGGCCTGTCAGAGTCACAAACTCTCTGATGAGATTCTTCGGTTTCACTGCGTCCGGAGGTGAATCGACGAGAGAGGAACTGCTTGTGTGTGCAGATAACAACTTCCTTTTCACACCGTGACTCATATTTACAGGGAAACCACAAATAGAGGAATTAAACGGCAGATACGGAAGCTAACAAACACAGGCTGGAGGCTTAGCATGCAGATCTTTGGAAGTGTGAATCGAAGCTGAGCTCAAATTAGCATCAGGCTGGGAACAGGAACTTTAGTCGTTCTTATTGAACACATTCGTTTATTACAAAATAAATCCAGCAGAACTAAAGGTTTGATTTTGGGAGGTCAGAAAATCAGGTTGGTTTTAGCTCCAGTTTGGTCTCCACACTGAAAAAAGTCAGTAAAGATCGTAACACTATAAACGGGTTAATTCAGTTTCACTGTAAACGTGTATTTATATCAGCCAATGTTAAATTTACTAGCCATGGTGTTGATAACAGACTGTCATTTTTCTATTTGTATTTTCTCACTGTTAAATGTACTGACCTCTGTTTTTCTAACAAAAATATACCGTATATACGTCAAAGCTTTTTTAGACTTTAAATATACTTATAGTGCGTGTTTCTGTTAGAAAGTGTTTGTTGCCGATGGCAACCAAAGGCCAATAATAATAATTAGGGCTGTCAATCCATTTAAAAAATTATCTAACTAATCGCAAAATTTTCTGTAATTAATCACGATTAATCGCGATTAATCGCGATTAATTACAGAAATTTTTGCGATTAGTTACAGAAATTACATAATTACAGACATTTTTTTGCGAAATTTCTGTAATTAATCGCGATTAATCACGATTAGTTAAACAATTAATTAAACAAAGCTCTACTTTGCCACATCCAAAATGGCGTCGACGTCGACGTACGATTCAGCGCTCAAAAAGGTTATGGGTCAGCCGCCACCGGAAGTAAACAAAACCGTGTTAATTGCGCTTTTTTTTTTTTTTTTACCGCGTTAATTGTTTAATATTAATCAACAAAAATAATGCGTTAATTTTGACAGCACTTAATGATATATGTACTTTTTTTGTTTGTCTTTTTTCTCCAGCTGATCGCAGACTGCTTTGTCAGCCTGCGGCGTGCGGTGATGATCGTGGACGTGGACAGGATGAGAACTGGAGATCCTGAAGTTTTGTCGCTGCGGCACCGTTCACATCATTTGATCCACTGTTAATATAAAAATGCAGCTTATCAAGAGAAGCCAAACAATCTGCAGAACATGTGAACAGCTGACCTCAACATGCCCCAACACAGCAGCAAATCAACTCCCACAGAATAACTCAGCTGCATATCACTGACAAATATGTAGACGGCAATAAATGAAGCGCTGAGCCGCCTGCTTCCTTTTCCTCTGAGTGCAGCTCTGATGCTGCCAACCCTCCAAATGTTTTCAGTCTGGCAGCGCGCCCCTCCAGTCTACTGAATCATGCGATGCACTGCAGTCCACTCAGTCTGTCAAAGGCGCTCTGAATCCTCTCAATTAGGAGAGCTGCGAAGTGTAGCCAAAACATCCCCAGTGTTTTCATACCAGAAAATCTGCCAGAGCAATTTATGTATAATAAGAATTTATTAAATATTGTCTCTCGGTTTCAAAGGGAAGCCAAACACGGGCTGAGAGCTATGAAGAGATGCTGCAAACATTTTATATCAAGTTTAGAAGAAATCAAAGTGATTCCGTGTTTTCCATGCACGGTGCAAGTTTAGCAATCGGTCACATCCCGACTGTTACGTGTCGAGTATGAAAATAGAAAACGCCACAGTCTGATGCAAATGAGTGGCCTGCGTGGCTTCTGCATATCAATGAATGTGTTTTCTTTCCCATAAAACATTTATTCAAACAGAAGAGACGCATGTGATGAGCTCCTGTAGAAGGAGACGCACAGCTCGGTGAGCCGGGTCGAAAATCCTTATGATCATTTCTCCTTAATTATGAAAAAAAAGAGCAATCCTACTTAAAATTCAAAAATATCTGCTGCTGTTTGAAGTGAGACGAGTCTATTGGAACATCTACAGCGATCATTAGACAATGCAACCTAAAGCTGCCAAACTACGCCTTGAGGAATACGTTACCGCGGCTCAATGCGTGAATTACCGGATCAGCAAAAGGACTTCAACAGAAAAACGATGATCGATGATCTATCAAAGCAAGTTCATGATTTGGAAATGACCCAAAAGTAATATAATGATTTTAAAACCTCCTGGTCCAAGAACTGGAGCGAAGACTTGGACACAGTTTGTAAATGTTTGTGAATATCTGGACGTACAGAAACTCTACATGTATTAGATGAACTGAGTTTGGTTTGGTATGATTCATGCATCATTCATTCTGCAGCCATACGTTTATTATCTGTGTTTAAAGAACCTCGAACTTGAACGTATATTTCTACAGAATCTCATATTATCATCTCAGTGACACGGAGCTTTGACTGCTGGAGCTTTTAGCAGAGTTATAAATACCGTCCTAACCCTCTCCTCCTCTTTCTCCTGTTCCTTCCTGACCCGGTCTGTCGTGCCCGGGTACTGTGCTGGATTCCTTATAGAGTTCCCATCAACAACCATTGAAATGAGTCCTGTTGGTGGTTCTGGTAACTTGGGGAGCGGTCCTGGTTTCAATATGACGGCACGTCTGATCGTGCGTCTTACTCATGCACAGTCAAACAACTTCCCGTCAGAGCGCGCTGTCTGTTTTACAGAAACAATGACGGGGTGTGTCAGTGTTACAGGAACGCGGCGAGTCATGATCAGCTGTTTGTGTTTGTTAATGTTGTAAATGTTTGACTGCTGGCAGACACACATGGGACGTCCTCAGTGTTTAATGATTGTGTATCTGTGTGTGTGACGCTCAGTGAGTTTAATGGACACAGTGCTACATTCACATTTCATATTGATGCTACACTGACTCTAATCTGTTGCTGTCACAGTGAAGTAAACTGCTGCCAACTGTAGCTGCTGTTAGATCATGTTAGCTCAGTTTGTTAGCTGCTGTTAGTTCATGTTAGCTCAGTTTGTTAGCTGCTGTTAGCTCTGTTTGTTAGCTGCTGTTAGCTAATGTTAGCTCAGTATGTTAGCTGCTGTTATGCTGTTAGCTAGTGTTAGCTCAGTTTGTTAGCTGCTGTTAGCTAATGTTAGCTCAGTTTGTTAGCTGCTGTTGGTTAATGTTAGCTCAGTTTGTTAGCTGCTGTTAGCTCAGTTTGTTAGCTGCTGTTGGCTAATGTTAGCTCAGTTTGTTAGCTGCTGTTAGCTCATGTTAGCTCAGTTTGTGAGCTGCTGTTAGCTAATGTTAGCTCAGTATGTTAGCTGCTGTTATGCTGTTAGCTAATGTTAACCTTAGTTTGTTAGCTGCTGTTGGCTAATGTTAGCTCAGTTTGTTAGTTGCTGTTAGCTCATGTTAGCTCAGTTTGTGAGCTGCTGTTAGCTCATGTTAGCTCAGTATGTTAGCTGCGCTTAGCTCAGTTTGTTAGCTGCTGTTAGCTCTGTTTGTTAACTGCTGTTAGTTAATGTTAGCTCAGTTTGTTAGCTGCTGTTAGCTAATGTTAGCTCAGTATGTTAGCTGCTCTTAGCTCAGTCTGTTAGCTGCTGTTAGCTCATGTTAGCTCAGTTTGTTAGCTGCTGTTAGCTAAGAGATTTACAGGGCCAGCAGTCAGCAGCCTCTATGGACATAATGGCAGAGGAGAAGAGAGTGAAGAGGACGCTGACGGAGGAAGCTAAGAAGAGAAAAGGAGTCACCGGACACGAGTAAATCTGGGCCTAACTTTTATTCTGAAAGCCGAGCTGAGCGTGTTGCTGTAACATTCTCTGTGTTTAATAAATCAGGTGTGCATGGAGCAAACATCTTTCAGACTAACTGAGTGTTTCTGTGTTTGTGCTGAGCAGCTACAAGGGCACGAGCATGTAAATGAGTCTGCAGAGTGTCGGGGGAATATCAGCGATCAGCTCATTCATCTCCATGAACATCGGCTTTAATGTGAAGTCCGTCTTCTCCTTGGCTCGTCCCAACACGATGTGCTTTCTAATCATCGGCGGACGCCTGATGGCAAATCACCGCTCGCTTTAATCTGCCGCTCGCCAGCCAACGCATGCTGATGTAATGGAAGCTGTGCATAGTGTTCATGTTGCCATCTGGCTTCTGTTGCATGATGGTCCTTTGCCCGGGCCTGCCGTCCTCCACGCGGGCAGCCATTTCGTGCCGGAGCGCACGCTGCACATGTCAGATAAGCTGCAATAAAGTGCATCATAAACCGCAAATCAAAATGGACCCTGAGTGGAGATGTGTTCGTCCTCGGCCTCCTTCTCAAACTGTTGTGACAGCCGGCTCTATCTCCCACTCCATCACAGCCTCCTGCCAATAATCCTTCCTGCAAACACGCCGCAGATACTCGCCGTTAAAGACTTCGAGTGCCGTCAAAAGGAATCGCGATCTCGTCTCTGCGTCTTTCCCTCGCAGACGCTGCTGAATTTAAACGAGGAGGACGACCACCCGCCTGGATGTGCTCAGATCACCTGATCTCACAAACCGTGGAGAACCTGATGAACCTGCGGCCCACAGCCTGTGTGTTCTCAGCTGTTTGCATGATATCGATAATATACAGCATCTTTTGTCCTCTGCGTTATTTGAATAGCTTCCCTTTCCTGCTCTGTTAGACACACACACACCTGAACAGGTGTTCAGGGTCAGAGCAGGACTACGGAGACGTGAAGCAACAGTCCTCACGCAACCAAATATCACAATGCAAATTACACACGCAATATGTGAAGTGCCACAAACTGCAGTTCCTCTAACGTCCACCTGAGGCTGGCTCCAGCAGTGAGTCAGTCTCCATAAGTCCCCATGTTTCACAGCAGAAATAAACATGTTTACAGCCTGGTACAAAAAACAGTTTTGGTCTCTGTAGCTAATTTCCCCGTTCACCGCCACCGATGATCCACACGGAGACTAAGTCCAGGTTTTAGACAATCTGCGGGGACGTCTCGGAGACTACGTCCAGGTTTTAGACAGTCTGCGGGGACGTCTCGGAGACTACGTCCAGGTTTTAGACAGTCTGCGGGGACGTCACAGAGACTACGTCCAGGTTTTAGACAGTCTGCGGGGACGTCACAGACTACGTCCAGGTTTTAGACAGTCTGGGGACGTCACAGAGACGTCCAGGTTTTAGACAGTCTGTAAGGGTGTCTCAGAGACTACGTCCAGGTTTTAGACAGTCTGTGGGGACGTCACAGACTACGTCCAGGTTTTAGACAGTCTGCAGGGACGTCACGGACTACGTCCAGGTTTTAGACAGTCTGCGGGGACGTCTCGGAGACTACGTCCAGGTTTTAGACAGTCTGCGGGGACGTCACAGACTACGTCCAGGTTTTAGACAGTCTGTGGGGACGTCACAGAGACTACGTCCAGGTTTTAGACAGTCTGTAAGGGTGTCTCAGAGACTACGTTCAGGTTTTAGACAGTCTGTGGGGACGTCACAGACTACGTCCAGGTTTTAGACAGTCTGCAGGGACGTCACGGACTACGTCCAGGTTTTAGACAGTCTGCGGGGACGTCTCGGAGACTACGTCCAGGTTTTAGACAGTCTGCGGGGACGTCACAGAGACTACGTCCAGGTTTTAGACAGTCTGCGGTGACGTCACAGACTACGTCCAGGTTTAGACAGTCTGCGGGGACGTCACAGAGACTACATTCAGGTTTTAGACAGTCTGCGGTGACGTCACAGACTACGTCCAGGTTTAGACAGTCTGCGGGGACGTCACAGAGACTACGTCCAGGTTTTAGACAGTCTGCGGGGACGTCTCGGAGACTACGTCCAGGTTTTAGACAGTCTGCGGGGACGTCACAGAGACTACGTCCAGGTTTTAGACAGTCTGCGGTGACGTCACAGACTACGTCCAGGTTTAGACAGTCTGCGGGGACGTCACAGAGACTACATTCAGGTTTTAGACAGTCTGCAGGGTGAATTTATATACAACTCACCTGTTCACATTATATTAAGACTTAAAGTTATGCAGGATTAAGAGCGTGGACGCTTTGATTGACAGGTGGGGTCTTTATCATGTTTGCAGGTTCGTGTTCGTCGGCCTTGGTGTTTGGTGCCCAGAAATATAAGCAGGATAAAAAATCAAGCTCCAGACATAAAGAGGATGTGTGCGTTCACCAGGTGTTGTGCAAAGAAGCTGTGCGTTAATGTAGCGTGGAGGCTGCGAGGTGAAAGTCAGTGTAATATTTCCTTCCTTGTTATTACTTCTGTTCTCCGTTCTCATGATTTCCTCTGTGCTGAGTTGTTCGAGCTTTTATTACATGAAACTCGCAGAGGAACTGTCAGCAGGTCTCATGTGGACTCATGTGGACTCATGTGGACTCAGGTGACAGACTCTGACTTGCTGTGATGGAGATGTAGGAGACTGTTCGAGCGTGCAGAGCTGTCTGTAGCCGAACACTGACGTCTCCTTCGTGTCTTCTGAACTCGTCTTCTTTACGTTTACGTCCTGCAAATCCCAAATCAGGAAGAGTTGACGGTGTTTAAAGGTTTGACCTGTAACCTTGAAAACACCAAAGCGTCGTGAGAAACGAGAAAATCCGGAGCCAGACAGAGAGGTCGATTATTTCTCTGTGACGTGAGCACGATATGAGTAATTACAGCTTATCTGCTGTTTCCTGAGGCATCGTGCAGCTCCGGCGAGATATCTGCACACATCACCGAAACCACGCGGGGATGGTTTCATACTTCTTCTCTCTTTGTCTCTCTATCTCTCGTGTCAATCAATAGCACTGCAGCTTTAAGCCCACCGCCAGCAGCATCCTCTGCCATCCCAGTGTCCCACACCGTCCTCCTCTCCATCTGTCTGCACGGGTCCCCGAGCAGCTTTCAGCCCCCGCCGGAGCCAGACATGGTCCAACATCAATCGATATCTCTGCAGGGCTCGTCTGTGCCGAGAACGGATCAGAGCCGGGTGACATTTCTGAGAAAAGTTCTGGGAACGAGAGACTCTGACGGGAAACGGCCTTTGAATGAGGGAATCAGTTGTTTTGCATGTTTTAGCTCATTAACTACAAATTGTGCAAACGACCAGTTTAGCAACTGTTCCCCATCGTTCCAGAAGAGTCCAGTCCAGAAACTTGACTCATGTTTTCATGTTTGTCACATAAACATTATGCTAGGACTCGCTTTAAAGTCCACGTATGATTCGATCAAACCCAGCGAGGGTTTGTGTGACGTGTGAAGCCAAAACTCAATGAACTACTGAACAGCTGAAGAGGTTTCTGTTTGCAGCTGACGGCCTGATCGGACCTACGTGCTGAAATGAAATGATGAAATGTCTCCGGTGTTTGTTTGTTACAAGAGTCAAGACGTGACTCAGCCAATCAGCAGCGAGGACACGAGCTGTCTCGGGTAATAACTCCTCGACGCTTTCTGGGGATTGTTTCCGTGATGTTTATGATCCGAGCGTGCGGGGAAAACATAAAACACCTGAATCTTTCCATAAAGCCGGAGGCG
Organism: Collichthys lucidus; assembly: GCA_004119915.2. NCBI lineage: Eukaryota > Metazoa > Chordata > Actinopteri > Sciaenidae > Collichthys > Collichthys lucidus. The sequence goes on from CM014089.1 coordinate 2,540,207, forward strand.
TGAAGGCAGAGAGCGATTCCCTCGGACGTTTAAAGGAGGCGGCGAGTTCAGGGTTATTGTTAAAAAGTGCTCGACATGCTGCCCACACGGAGAAGACGACGTGCAGCTTCAGTTCAGATCATCGTGTTTCTACAAAGAACTCAGATACTCGTCCACACTTAAACGACAAAAGTATGTGGACACCGTCCAGCATCCCTGGACCAGCTCACTCTGGACAGTGTGCACGGTTTAAAGCTCTGCGGATTGTTATGCTTAGGTGATTATACACTGATGAAAACACAGTTATGTTATGATGTTGTGTTGTATTAATAAAGCCCTTAAATCTTTAAAGCTTCACACGAGTCATGTGACTTTTGTTTACAGCTCAAACTGTGGCTGTGACCTCAAAATGGCAACACAGACTGGACTCAGTGCCAGACGCAGGAAAAAGTCTCCAGGCTGAGATCTAACAACACAACTGCAAACATACCAGCGGCAGCCTCGACACGCACCCGGCCTCCTTCGTGTCTGTCTGACTGTCTGACTGTCTGACTGTCTGTCTGTCTGACTGTCTGACTGTCTGACTGTCTGTCTGTCTGACTGTCTGTCTGTCTGACTGTCTGTCTGTCTGACTGTCTGTCTGACTGTCTGACTGTCTGTCTGACTGTCTGTCTGACTGTCTGACTGGCTAAACTGGCCGTCTGAAGTGACCCCTGTCACCAGCGCGTCGGCTGCTCGCGGCCCAGACGCCGGTGGAGCAGAATTGGAGGTGGCGGGCGTCCGCTGTCCACAGCCACACCAGAGAGAGACAGAGAGAGAGAGAGAGAAGAGAGAACGGAGAGAGAGGAGAGAGAGAGAGAGAGAGAGATATAGAGAGAGAGAGAGAGAGAGATAGAGAGAGAGAGACAGATAAGAATAGAGGAGAAGAGAGAGAGATATACATAGAGAGAGAGAGAGAGAGAAGAAGACAGAGAGAGAGAGGAGACAGAGAGGAAGAACAGACAGAGAGAGACAAGAGAGAGAGAGACAGAGAGAGAGAGAGAGAGGTGAGCCCTGCAGTCAGCGACTCTAAACTCCAGCTAACCCCAAAAAAATTGAGCCACGGGGGTGAGAGCCAAGACACACATCATCATCCAGCAGCACGCATGCAGGCTACGCTCACTGAGGACACAGACCAACTCTGATTGGTCTTTCTGGTCGAGCAAGATCAGTGTGTTTGATTCGAGCCCTGTGATGATGATGATGATGATGATGTCTCGCACTTGAGGAAAGACAAAAAAAAAAAACCCTGTGAGAGATCTTGGTGTAATTTTTCTCCTGCGTCGTCGGTTCCTCTGTCGTTGATGCGAGCTGACAGAACTGGGACTGCAGCACAAAACGAAACGCTGCGACGAGGCCGAGCACCGACGACGTCTGAACTCTGAGAACAATGAGACGGTACGACAGCGGACTCTGCTCAAAATGAACGTCGCTCGCTGTTCTCGCTCTCCTGGAAGATTCACAGAGAAAAGACGGGAGGCGCTGAATGTTTCTGAAGACGCGACTGTGACTCCTCAGCAGAATCCTTTGTCTTTTCTTTACAGCTTTATTTAAATGACAGGAGCTACCAGTAAAACACAGTTTAATCTATTCAGGGGAAACATGTCTGACTCCAGGTCGGGACGCAATCAACCACACCAGCACTAAATCCTGAACACTGGTCCTCCAGCGTGAACCAAACACACGATATTTGTCTAAAATATGAATATTAATAATATTATTATTAAACAATCAGCTTCTCTTGGATTTACGGAGCTTTCTACGCTCGTTCTTTGTCTGCCGCCTCAAACAGAGCCAGGGATTTCTCTCAGGGCAGTGGTGGAGCTAAAAGAGAGATGAAAACTGGACTTATGATTCATCAGGTGACACAAATATGAATCAGAATCAATTAAAATGTTGTTGTGTAAATAAGCAAATTGTTTCTGCTGCCCCCAAGTGGCCAAAAAATCGTGCGGGTATAGAACACGGTGGAGTCGGGTTCTTCCTCTTGGGAACATGAATGTAGAAAACTTCCCTGGTGATCCATCAAGTAGACGTCAAGCTGTTCTAGTCTGGGACAAAGTGACTGACCAACAACATGAAATTTAACTTTTATAGTTTTAATTTCACAGGAGAGGGAACCCTGATGATCAGCTGATCCGCCATGCAGCAGCTTTTCTACTGTTACTCAAGATGGCTGCCGCTCAGCTCAGTGATAACAAGTGTAGCCGGCAGATCTGAACTCACCACTGAAGTTCACGCTGATCTATAATTCACACCGCCAGGAAATTCCAGCAGTTTAATAATTGACTCATGCACACAATGTGAGGAAACTCTCTGCTGCTTTCCACCTGGAAAAACTCACTTTCATTCAAAGCCAGGAGTTATTATTTAACCAGAAACCACAAGTGATATGCACAAATGTTGCTGCTGTAGATAAAGATGAGGAGCAAAACACTCCTCACTGAAATTACTTTGCAGAAACAGGTGCCGGCTTGTGAAACTGTTTGGCTGTTTAAAATCTCATAGGTATCAACGTTTTATCAGCGTCTGCGCTGCTTTAAGGATGAAATGTCTCCTGCAGGTCGCTGGAAGAAATATGGTCAGCTTGACCCTTTATCTGCCCTCGCCAAATTATTTTCAAATCCACAAGGAAGTGAGTGAGTGAGTGAGTGAGTGAGTGAGTGAGTGAGTGAGTGAGTGATTTTGGGATTCAGCACAGAGCAAGTTCAGATTGCTTCAGAGTTCATTCCCGCCCCGCCGGGGGCACACATCAGATAACGTTGTCGCTTTCGTTTTGAGCTGTAATTTCCTGGAAGACGAGGCGCGATGTGACGGATGACGCTCACGGTAGAAGAGCCGCTGAGGACGAGGACGAGGACGCGTTCACGCATCGCCGTCAAAACCTCCGGAGGGAACCGGAGCAGGCAGGACGCAAGAAGAGGCCGGACGTCGCTTCCACTTTCATTTTCATTTTTGCACATTTGCTGCAGAAAAAGAAGCGACTGAGAGAGCCGTCAAACACGAGGTCGACGAGTTTAGTGTGTGAGGTCACACAGTCTGCAGATGAAATGCACTGACGACGTTCTTTAGTTCATTAGAGGTGCAAACACCTGATACCTGCACTCAGTAGGACACTGCCAGACTGGCCACCACTGCTTTTGGATGCTGACACTATAACCTGCACTGCCTAAAGGCGTTGGTGTGGTGCACGCTGACGTTGGCTACTGTAAACGCCAATCAATAGCTGCAAGAATCTGGCAACCTTAGACCTTTAGAGACCTTTAGAGACCTTTAGAGTCCACAGAACTGTGTGGACATTTATGGCTGAGGACAAGGATAAAATATGACATCAGTGAGCGTCTTAAAAATATTCAAGAATATTCAAGTTCAAGAATTTGATTGAACGTCCACAAACTTTTCTGCAACCGTCCCAATGGTTCAGGATAACACATGTGCCAGATTTGCTGGATATTAAACTCCTCTATTATTGGATGCTATCTTTTATCAAATTTAGCTGTGGGTCAAATTTAAGATCTAAAAATACAAAAGTGGAGCTTTAGAAAGCTGCGACCTTCACGTCCAGGTCAGTAAAACTAACAGCTTCCCAGAGCAAACACAGAGGACACGACCTCAGCGGGACATACTGTAAGTCTGTGCTACTCGTTATAACTTCTATAAAAAGACGGTCAGATATAAACTCTGAGGCGGCAGCAGCGGGCGACCATGTTGTTGGGGGAAATAAAACCTCCTGTCGATCGAAGCGCCGCCTCCATCTTCCCTGCAAAGCCTCCAGAAACGGCACCAAAATAAACGTCCAGAAGAAGTTTGACACACACGGCGTCATTCTTCCTCTGGAAACATTCGACTTCCTCATTCCTGTCAGGGCCGAGCGGGCCGCAGCGACGGACACTGAGCGGTTATCAGTCACATGCACATGCGCACTGAAGCTCTTATCGAGTTTCTAAAAGTGTGAAGCTGCAGCTTGTTGTGGTTCCCTGCAGCTCAAACACTCTGAACATTTACAAGTTCACCGCGCTGTCAAACAACATAAAACAACTGGCTGCTAACCGTGGACGCCGTCCAAGAAATCCACTTCCCCATTTCACACCTCAGCTGCTCTGACACAAACAGGAACTGTTAGAAACAAATGAAGCATTCACAGTCTCTGCATTAAACCGGGTAACAAGTGTACGTTCATCACATTTCTTTATTGTGTTGCCTTGTTTGTTGACTCAGACTCTTTGCAGACGACCAAGTGTTGAATGTTGGAGAAGCCCCAGCACATTCTTGACTTGTAAAACACGCACAGGCCTCGTCGGTCGGTGTCGTGCAGCCTGGAGCTTTTAGAAATAAACGCCTCGTTTAGCTCACCCCACGTTAATGTCTGCTGTTTGACTTCAGGACGCGAGGATCGTTATGAACAGCGACGAGGTGGTGCAGAAGGTTTTGGGTTTGAACCTGTGAGTTTGCATGTTCTCTGCAACATGCAGAGCATTAGCATCACATTCCTCCAGCTGTGTTTTAATCGGCGAAGAAGAATTCTCTTCCCAAACACATCTGGAGATTTGAGACTTTAACGTAGCTTGGAGTCTCCTCAGAGATGAGGAGGGCTGGTAAGGTCACTTCTTCGTCCATGTGCCTCACAACCAAACCCTGACTCAAGTGACATCACTTGAGGCAACTCATTATAATCTGTGCAGACACCAAAACCTGGTCAGACACGCACACTGGGCTGGGCGATATGGACCAAAAGTCATATCTCCATATTTTTTAGCTGAACGGCGATACTTACTACAAGTCCCACAATGCACTGCAACAGCTGACACACAGGTCAAGACCTGTGCACCACCTCTAACTGCTTCTTCACAGTGGTCCAGTGTTGACAACTTAGCGACTTTTTCAGACGCTCTAGTGATTTGTTTTTTTTCCCAGAAAGCGACTACGACAAATCTTTTTCTGGAGTTGTCGGAGACTCTGACGCGGCGACGTCGACGAGCTATTTTCTCCTCTAATGCAGCAAAAACTCTCTGTGCCTCCGCCTCGTTTAGAAATGCTGAACCGTAACGTAGTGAAACCGGCGGTGAAAATAGCCTCGCCTCGTTGGCAGAATTATCTTTGTCTCAGGAGCAGAAACAATCCCAGTTGTATTCAAATGTGACAGTAGTAGCAGCAGTAGTGACTCAACCTGCAGCTGCACCCATTCCCCACCTTCCTCCACACACACACACACACACACACACACACACACACACACACACACACACACACACACACACACACACACACACACACACACACACACACACACACACACACAGTGAGTTGCGTGTGTGTTAAGCAGCAGCTGCAGCTTCCCATTGTCCTGCTTCGTCTCCTCTGCTGTAAGTTAACGAACCTCCATCGTCTGATGGTTTAATTAAGACACAAACGTTGTCGTGTGGAAGTGATCCCGCTCGACGACTTCATTTTGTTTTGTTTTTTAAATCAAGAGCTACGATGAGAGACAAAGAGACGACGTCTGAGACCTGCAGGGTCCCAGAGAGGAGAGAGGAGACACGGCATGACGCCTCATCCTCACCCTCTCTTTGTCTGTGACACACTGTCTGCCTCTCTGTTCTGCCTGACAAAAGTATGTGGACAACTCTCTTATGGGCCCCAAAGATTCCTGTCCACATACTTTTGGCCATGTAGTGTATGTGTGCGTCAGACAGTATTTGTGATGCAAAGAGACACAGAGTGAGGTATAACACACACACACACACACACACACACACACACACACACACACACACACACACACACACACTGTCTGCCTCTCTGTTCTGCCTGACAAAAGTATGTGGACAACTCTCTTATGGGCCCCAAAGATTCCTGTCCAAATACTTTCATATATACATACATATACTTACAGTGTGTGTGTCAGACAGTATTTGTGATGCAAAGAGACACACACACACACACACACACACACACACACACACACACACACACACACACACACACTGTCTGCCTCTCTGTTCTGCCTGACAAAAGTATGTGGACATCTCTCTTATAGCACCAATAGATTCCTGTCTATATAGTTTTATATATACATATATATACTTACAGTGTGTGTGTCAGACAGTATTTGTGATGCAAAGACACACACACCCATAGTCATCTGTCTCTGTCTCTCTCTCTCACACACACACACACACACACACACACACACACACACACACACACACACACACACACACACACTCATGGTAATGGATGAGCAGACTCAGAGCTGGTTTCATGAGAGCCAATCAGCAGCCAGAAAGATGGGACACATTACTACAGTCACGCCTCCTCGTTACCATGGTGATCCCATAGCGCGGCTCAGGCAGAGACCGGTTCAACGAGTACGTAGCTTCAGACGAGTTACTGATGTAACACTGATGTCACGACGACAGAACGGACACTGTGTTTGTTCATATCATGCTGATGTATGCATTGTTCTTTTATTGATTATTATATTATTAACTTTAGGACGAGCCAATCAGAATGCTCCATCCATGTGCACTATTAATGAGTTTGTTCTTCCAAAAACACAAATATTATTAAACGTTGACACTCTGTGATGAACTCTGACCTCTGTTATCATCATCCCACCACAGGAGATACGACTTATGTTCTGCATAACGAGTCCTGAACATTGTACTTAGGTCAATGATACTTTTCATCACTGTCAGTCAAAGCGTCCACGCTCTTAATCCTGCATAACTTTAAGCCTTAATATAATGTGAACAGGTGAGTTGTATATAAATTCACCCTCAGTACAGTTGTCATGAACGGGGAAATTAGCTACAGAGACCAAAACTGTTTTTTGTACCAGGCTGTAAACATGTTTTATTTCTGCTGTGAAACATGGGGACTTATGGAGACTGACTCACTGCTGGAGCCAGCCTCAGGTGGACGTTAGAGGAACTGCAGGTTTTAAGGCTTCACGTCACAGACACGGAGGTTGCTGCTTGGTTTAAACTCACCGTTAGTTAATTAGTGACGATACATTTGAATTCATCAGACACACAACAGATCACATGACCACACACACAGGTAAACAGGTCAGGATTACTGTCTGTTAAATTCTAAATATCCAATCATCTGTCGACTCTTCCTCTGAATGATCAGTGTCGGTTATTTCACAGAAGCACAGAAAACAGTGACACGTCGTTCATTTCTTGTTGATCGACGTGTTTTTTCTTGATTCCATCATTTCAGCTCAGCATCGATCGACTGAACCACGTCACAGTGCTTCAGCATCAGCGCCACACACACACACACACACACACACACACACACACACACACACACACACACACACACACACACACACACACACACATACACACACAATCCCTCCGCCACAATAAAAGCATCTCGTTTTATTTCTATAATCACATTATTTCCCTTCGATTTAAATAAACAGACCATAAAAGCCTCCTCCACCCTCCTCCTCCTCCTCCTTAACCCTCCTCCTCCTCCTCCACCCCCCCCTCCTCCTCCTCCTCCATCCTATTGATAGGCAAGGTGGCATCTCTCCCATCCACACCCTACTCCCAGTGCGCATGCGTGCCGCGGCAAACAAAGGACCAGGCAATTAACCGACGGAGGATGGCTAATAAAGTTTGACTCGCTGCAGAAAAAAACACACACACACACACACACACACACACACACACACACACACACACACACACACACACACACACACAACATCGATGCAGCAAGAAGAGGAGTGAGAACTAAACATGTATCTGCACGAGGAAGGGTGAGGGGGTTCATTCCCCCCTCCCACCTCCATCCTCCATCAACCCACACACACTCCCCAAATCCTCCATCCTCCATCCTCCATCCTTCTTCTTCTTCTCGCAATAAAACAAAAATACGGGATCAATAATTCATCGTGAATAATCTGTTTGTGGCGCAAGATTATTATTAATAATAATAATAATAAGCAGCAGCAGCTCTGGATGTTCAAACTGTTACTGATGATGATGATGATGAAGAGGAAAAAAGCGCGTTGCCTAGCAACCGGCGGGAAATTATATAATCACAGACAATCAATAAACAATAAAAGAGCGCGCGAGGAGACGCCAGCTTCAATAAGTGTTAAAAAACGAGTGTGTGCGCGCGTGTGCATGTGCATGTGTGCATGTGCATGTGTGTGTGTGTGTGTGTGTGTGGAGCGCGTGTTCCTCCAGACTGTACACACCCCCCCTGTTTTTTTTTTTTTTAAAGCTCGTGCACATTTTCCTCAGCTCGGGGACAGAAGAAGAATCCAAATGTTGGATTTGTTTTAATAAAACGTTTCCGTTCGTCTCCTCCGGTTTGAGAATCTACCGGATCTTTTGTGTCTCACATCCACGCAGCGCGTGCGCCCACCGGCAACCCCCCCCCCCCCCCCCCCCCCCCCCCAAAATGGAGAGATGGAGAAAGACAAAAGGGATGAACAAAAAAAAAGAAAAAAAAGAAAGAAATTGAAATAAAACCAAAGCACGAGCGTCCAAAGCGTTTCTTCCCTCCGTTAGAGGTGGAATAAACCGAGCGTGGCGGCTCTTACCGTCAAGTTCCGACGCTCCCTCTGCGCTCCTGCAGTTTCGAAGTAGCGGCTTTTCTCACCGTGGCTTTTTTTGCGGCTTCTCCTGCGCGCCCAGCGGCTTGTGCCTGCTGCACGGTACGGTTCGACTCGGCGATCCTCCGCCTGCGCGCACACGCATCCACACGTGCGTGCGTGCAAGCGCGCGCGGATGGGGTTGTGCACACACACACACACACACACACACACACACACACACACACAGGAAGACGTGTTTTGTTTTAGTGTCTGAATCCTGCTGAGATATGAAGCTGATGGTGATTCATAATCTGATGAGTTGATCCGTATCATGTCAGTTACTGTAAAACTGCTGCAATGTGTTTTTATATTCATGATATCATTAACAGTGTCTCTGCTTCTGAAGAGGAAGTCCATATTTAGGCTTCTGTCTGTGAATTTGGGTTATCGCTAAATTATCACTCTGCGCACTGAAGGGTGAATTTCCCTTGCGCGTGTTTTAGTGGAAGTACGGCTCCGTCCGCCATCCTCTGTCCGTCTCTGTGTCTTCGTGGCCTCTGTGCGCCCCCTGCCGGTCACTGCGGCCACACACACTGTTCCTGTCGTCCGCTTTGGAGGACTTGTTGATGCGTAAACACAGACCCTTGAATCATGTCAGGTGTGTGCATCATCAGCTCGTTAATGAAACACAATCACTGACAGCTGACAGGGGAGCACAGCCAGTGTCGTGCCAGAACCGGAGCTGGGTGAGCAGCCTCTATGGACATGATTCTTCATATTTACCGGTGGGAAACATTCATTGTTTCACGTCATGTTTGGGGCTTTCAATGCTTCTCAGTGGTTACATGTAGTCCTGACATTAGGACACTAGATGGCAGTGTTTGCAAAGGATTGAAATGTTCCACTCATCCCTCTGAAGCAGTCACCTGGCGCTCAGGTGTGTCTGTTTAACCGATGACTGTTCACTCACCTGAAGGAACACTGAAAATCATTCTCCTCCTCCGTGCCTGAAACTCTGACTCCGTTTTCTTCTTCCTTACTTCTGTTTTTGGTTCATTTGCATTACGTCATCTACATTTCAGGTGCAAATATACTTTGTGGACAAATTTAAAAGCGTTTACAGGACAAAAAGTCTACAAAAGACAAACTGCATAGGTAATCTGATGGCACCAGGCAGGGAAACCAGACAATAGGAGCATCATGTGTACTGATATATTCATACTTGGGTCTGCTACTGTTCAACATAATGTTACAACTTTAGACCAAAACCCCAGAGAGGATCAGTCAAAGCTTCACAGAAAACTGAACTCAGAACTTTTTAATGAATCATTTGACGCATGAGAGAACAAAAACCAGTTTTACACAATAAGAATCCGTTACACAGTTTTACTCCATCGTTCGTGTGACTCAGCAGTTTGTTATCAACATCTCAGCGGCTCCAGAGGGATTCCCAGGGTGAAGACCAGCTAACTGCAGCCCCATGCCCTCCCTTTCCCCTCCAGCAGGAAGTATTTGGGGATTAGGGAGAGGTCAGTTTGTTCTGCAAGACGCCGTGACCCGCCTTGACCCTGCCCGGACCCGACCTCTCTGCTCAGAGCTGCTGATAAATCCTGCGTGTTCGGGAGACGATGCTGATGAACTATGACCGACCCTTCAGACATCCAGCGTCAGCGCACGTACCACCAACAGGACCGCACAGGCCTCACATCTGTTTGTCTTAAAGGGTCAGTTCACACGTTGGAGAAAAACAGCAGCATCAAGTCTTACAGAGAGTTTATGCAGAGTTAATGAGGACAGTAGTGCTGTGACAACGGGTTCATTTAGTCTTCATTGGACCCACAATCTTTATCATCAAGTAAACTGACTGAGTGGCTTTTTTTATAGATATTTTTCACATTTTATTCAGAACAGCTGATGAACTGAACAATGAACACAAACAGTTCAACAATAACTGCAGGAATTTTGTGCCAAACAAACAATTTGGATGAATTATCTGCACTCCTTAAAATCAAGGAGGCCTCGCAGTCCCCCTGTAATGCTTTGGCGACCCCTCAGGGGGGTTAGGACCCCCGTGTTGGACCCCCAGTGATCTAATATACCATGCTATTGAGTTGCATTTTGGGAACTCAACAGAAACTTGGTTGCCGGGCAGATTTTGGTTACTGAAACTAAAAAAAATGGTTGTCATTTTGAGATATTTTGCAGTTATTTTTGTTAGTTTAATGATTAAAATTTGGCACAAAAATGATTCAAATCTTGCTGGTGTTGTTTTCTGCTGTCCCTGTTTGTCGTACGATAAAACCTGATTGCTAAGTCCAGGAACTGGTTGCCAATTTCTCAAAATGTCCAGCAGTGTGCAGTATCAAGTATTTTGGGGAGCTAAAAATCTGAGTAAATCAGCTTCTGCTGCACCGAATATGATGTTAATTTAATCTCCAATCACCAAATAATTAGAAATATAATTCCTAAATTGCTGGAGTAGTTGCACGCAGTGAGCACCAAACAACAAACACGACTCCCCGTGCTTCATTTGTAGCTGAATCATCTGCACGTCTTCACCTTTTGAATATCATTTTGAATCTTGGAGTCTGTCATTGCGACGCTGCGGACACAAAGATTCACTGAAGTGAAGACTTAAAAGAAAAAAACATCAGAGTCGAGTTCAAAAGCAGCTTTAAAGCGTCTGGTTCTGGTGATGTGGTCGGGACGAGTCATGACAGGCAAACCACAGTCGTCAGCATTATTTAAGCATCAGTTATGCTGCACAGATCGAGTCTAATGGATCCACTTCAGCTGTTCATATATATATATATATATATATATATATATATATATATATATATATATATATATAATGTATAAAGGACAAAACAGAGAGCAACAGAAGCTGAATCAAACTGTCTGCAGGCGTCTGTATTAAGAAAGACAAAGCTGCTTTACTAGCGTAGCGTTACTGGCAACGTTACCATAGCAACCCATGCAGATATTTCGGTGACAAATGTAATCTGATTACTTGCTTAGTACTTAGTACTTAGTTTCAGTCACATGAACTTTACAAGAAAATAATATCTCAGTTGTATACAACAGCGTCATCTGCATACAGTCGCATCTCTCTCCATAACACTGCTGTGGAAGCTCATTAACATGCAGATTACAGAGCCGAACACTGACCCTTTGTGTATTTTACTAACATGTTAAAGGTACTTCCTTTAAACAACCATGTAGCACAAGCAACATAATGTTACAGTTGACTTTAGTTTAACACATACAGTAGGACAGGTAAGTAAGTTAGCATCAGCATCATATTTTAATTTTTTTATTTTTTTTATTTTAGTTTGAGTCACATGAACTTTACAGGAAAATAATCTCTCAGTTGTATACAACAGTGACATCATCAGTGACTGTATGCAGATGACGCTGTTGTATACAACTGAGAGATAACTGACGTCACTGATGACGTCACTGATGGTGTCACTGATGATGTCATATGTCACTTCTCCACTGGCTGGTACCAGCTCGACTCGGTTTGGTTCTGCTCGACTCGACACGGTTTGGTTTGGGAGCTACCGTTCTCCACTACAAAATAGTTGAGGTACCAGTTGCTATGGTGACCGTAACATTCTCAGAAAGTATCTGACTTTAACGCGTGCGCAGAGAGGAGAGCACTAGACTATGTGTTTAAGAGAAAGATATGGACGAAATAAGAGGTGTTATATTTCTGATTCTTGGCCTTTGGCTGTTAGAGGGTTAACACTGTCTGTCTGTCTGTCTGTCTGTCTGTCTGTCTGTCTGTCAATGTCTGTCGCGGTGTTGTAGCCTAACTGCTGTGCTGTCAAAGGTAAGGCTGAGGTAATCGAATGTCGCTGCTTGACAACGAGACTGACCTAACAGCAATAATGACTACGTCACCATTTAGTATCGGCTCAGCCCGTTTGGAACCTCGGCAAAGGTGGTACTAGAAATGGTACCGGGTACCGGGTACCAAGTTTTAGTAATGGAAAAGCAAAAAAGCCGAGTAGAGTTGAACCGAGTCGAGCTGGTACCAGCCAGTGGAGAAGCGACTATAGATGTCACTACCCCCTCACCAGTCGGGGTAAACAAGAGGTTGACATGTGACCTCTTGTCTACCCCCACTGGTGAGGGGTAGTGACATCTATGACATCATCAGTGACATCATCAGTGACATCATAAAAGTTTATAAATAGGACCCAGTGCGCTGATGTTGTTGTATTACTGGTTTAACAATGCCCAGACGTACGCGCAGAGCTTCTCGCCCCATCCGCCGGCGCAGGAGGACCCGTAGGTCCACCGTCAGCCGCCGACGGAGAACAGTTGCCAGGCGTAGACGCTAGGCAATAAACAACCATGTAGCACAAGCAACATAATGTTACAGTTGACTTTAGTTTAACACATAGGACAGGTAAGTAAGTTAGCATCAGCATCATTTTTTTATTTTTTTTAGTTTAAGTCACATGAACTTTACAAAAAAAATTTATCTCGGTTGTATACCACAGCATCATCTGCATACAGTCGCAACTTTCCCCTATAACACTGCTGTGGAAGCCCATGAATAAAAAACGTATTTCACAGTCCCTCTTTGTCCTGGCGCCGCTCCGAGGTAACGGCTTTTTCCTCTGAAGGTCTTGGTTCAGGTGTTTTTTTCCGAGTGCAGAACATACAACGCATTTTGCACAGTACTCCCTCAGCCAATCAGGACGTCAAACACAACGTGCGTTCATACTGTACAGTACGCTGTAAAAAAAACAAGCATGCAGAATTACACAAGAAAAAATGTGTGAAACAGCGAGGCGGCGAAAGCTGAACCGTGTTATAGTGAGTGACGACTGTAATCCTCAATAATTCACAGACACTCTTTCATTCTGGTGTTTTCACTGTTTCCAAGTGTCTGTGGCGTCTCTCTGAGGTTGACAGTAATCACCGGGCCCGGCCCAGACTGAGAGAGTTTGCTGCGTCATCATTTGACGGTAAGTGGTTAGGATGGACATTTAACTTTGGGTAATCACAGGGAGTCGAAGACAGGCTTGACTGCGAGTAACCTCCCTCTCCTTCAGCCTTTGAGTCCTTTAAGAACTCTTTATTTGGGTTTTACCAGGTTCTGCTGACAGGGTCGGTAAATGATCAGTGGTAGGCTGTTACAGAGGTTTGTGAGGAACAATTTAACGTGTCTAATTTCATTTATAATGTGTCATAGCACTACTTTGCCAGAGACAGAGTTCAGAGCACCGGGGGAGTGTTGGTGTTTGTACCACAGGCGTGTTTTGGACCACAGAGAAGAAGCAGCTGACGGACTAGTCCGTGATACCAGCTGCTGCTGGGTCTGTGTCTGTTGGTGACCTGGTTGATGTTTGGCTGTTAGCAAAGTTTACCAGATTACCCGGCTCTCCATGCACTCCCTCTCCTCCAGGACGATTCAATGTGTCCTTGTCTGTCTTCCTTTCAGCATGGTACCGGTTGAAGGAAGTCTGTGTTGGCTTCACCACAGACGCTCCAGCTCTGTTATCTCACATCTTTGGTAGAAGTCTGAAACGACCGCAGGAAATGTTTGTCTTCCTCATCCTGTTTTGGGGGATTTGGAAGTTTGGAGACGCTGGCAAAGAATCAAACAACAAAAGAGACAAGTGGCTCCTGTGATCCTCCATGATGAGATGATCGGTCCAAGGAAACAAGGGAGCAGAGGACCCATGATCTCCTTTAATGTTCTCTGCCTCTACTCTTATATTTATATTTATATTTACATTTACGTTTATATTTATATTTATATTATTTCAGCTGTCAAAAGTTCATATTTTGTGCAGGTGGGAACTGGGGAGTTTTGGCTGAAGGATAAAATGGATAAATGAACAAAGACTAAACTAAACTGCTCGCTACCTAACCTAAAACTTAACCTGTCCTAACTTTAACCAAAAATCTTAATCTTATTTAAACTAAACTAAACTGCCAGTAACCTAATCTAAACTAATTTAAACTAATCTTAACTCAACTTAAATTGTCCTAACCCAAGAATCTGAATTGTTTCTAAACTGACTTAGTGTCAAGGTTCATATCATGGAAATGATCTTATCTTAGCTCAAGGTCCACTTCCTGTCGTTTTTCTACAGTGGCTCTCGACCATATTTCATGATCTTCATCAGATCAGCAGGCGGTGTTTCCTTGAGTTAATATTATTCCGTTAAAATAAGATCAGACTCACCTGGCTGGAGCATTTGAACCTGATCTAATCACAACAATGTGTAAATAATCATCACCTGAAACATGCAGAGGTTAACAGCTCAGCCATCAGCAGCTCCCCATCACTCAGCAGCCGGATCAACTCCAACATGTCAACTCCTGGACAAAGAAGGTGGAGAGCAGAGGTGGAGCTGTTCTAGGTTGTTTTTAAAACTCTGACCCTGACGGAGGAATCCTCAGGGGCTTACACACCGTCGCTGCAGGGACTGAGTGTTACTTAACCTCTGCCAGCGGCAGGACTCAGAGGTCAAAGGTCACCGAGGTGACATTTTCCAGACAGGTGACCCGTGGAGTGTGATAACGGGTCGAGGACACCTCGAGACAAACGACAGGGAGGAGTCCGGGATCCAGAGAGCACACAGGTGTGAAGATACAAGAGGCCGAGAGCCAATAACTTCAGAGAGCGACTCCCTGCGCTGTCCCTTTAAGAAGTATGAACAAAAAACACACCACTGTGACCAACGTTATTTTAGTGTTAGACCAACGTTATTTTAGTGTTAGACCAACGTTATTTTAGTGTTAGACCAACGTTATTTTAGTGTTAGGCCAACGTTATTTTAGTGTTAGACCAACGTTATTTGTTATTTTACTGTTAGACCAACGTTATTTTAGTGTTAGACTAACGTTATTTTACTGTTAGACCAACTTTATTTTAATGTTAGAACAACGTTATTTTACTGTTAGACCAACGTTATTTTACTGTTAGACCAACGTTATTTTAGTGTCAGACCAACGTTATTTTAGTGTCAGACCAACGTTATTTTAGTGTCAGACTAACGTTATTTTAATGTTAGACCAACGTTATTTTACTGTTAGACCAACGTTATTTTAGTGTTAGACCAACGTTATTTTACTGTTAGACCAAAGTTATTTTAATGTTGGACCAACGTTATTTTAGTGTTAGACCAACGTTATTTTAGTGTCAGACCAACGTTATTTTAGTGTTAGACTAACGTTATTTTAATGTTAGACCAACGTTATTTTAGTGTTAGACCAACGTTATTTTAATGTTAGACCAACGTTATTTTAGTGTTAGACCAACGTTATTTTAGTGTTAGACCAAAGTTATTTTAATGTTAGACCAACGTTATTTTAGTGTTAGACCAACGTTATTTTAGTGTCAGACCAACGTTATTTTAGTGTCAGACTAACGTTATTTTAATGTTAGGCCAACGTTATTTTAGTGTTAGGCCAACATTATTTTAGTGTTAGGCTAACGTTATTTTACTGTTAGACCAACGTTATTTTAGTGTTAGACCAACGTTATTTTACTGTTAGGCCAATGTTATTTTAATGTTAGAACAACGTTATTTTACTGTTACACCAACATTATTTTACTGTTAGGCCAACGTTATTTTACTGTTAGACCAACGTTATTTTAGTGTTAGACTAACGTTATTTTACTGTTAGACCAACGTTATTTTAATGTTAGAACAACGTTATTTTACTGTTAGACCAACGTTATTTTACTGTTAGGCCAACGTTATTTTACTGTTAGACCAACGTTATTTTACTGTTAGACAAACGTTATTTTAGTGTTAGGCCAACGTTATTTTACTGTAAGACCAACGTTATTTTACTGTTAGACAAACGTTATTTTACTGTTAGACCAACGTTATTTTACTGTTAGACAAACGTTATTTTACTGTTAGACCAACGTTATTTTACTGTTAGACAAACGTTATTTTAGTGTTAAACCAACGTTATTTTACTGTAAGGCCAACGTTATTTTACTGTTAGACCAACGTTATTTTACTGTTAGGCCAACGTTATTTTACTGTTAGACCAACGTTATTTTACTGTTAGACAAACGTTATTTTAGTGTTAGGCCACACCAAATGAAATACTGACTCTAACACGGTTCATTCACTGTCTGATTGGATTTTTACCATTAAATTTCTTTCACAGTGTCTTTATTGGACAGATTATGAGATGACGGGCCCGGATGCTCCTGTTGGCTTCATGTGGCATTTACAAAGTCAGGATGTCTCTCAGATGGACTTTAAGCGCTCTGGTTCGTGGCCTTCGTGACCCTCTAACATGTTTACATCACTGTGCCGTCTTCAGTTTCTCAGGTGGCCAAAAAGTTCTTGGACTACAGTCGGCATGCGTGCTCGCTGGATGTATACCTGATTTCAACATTTGTTCCAAAGCTGGTAAAGTAACATGAACTGGATCTACATAAACTCTCAGTGTGCAAGTCAGCTCCCTCAAAACCTCCCAAACCTGGCAGCCATGTACGGGAGTCTGCTGCCAGAACACACCCAAGCGCACCAACACTCAGCCGCAACTCGACCCGAAATGTTTGGCTGCCTTCTTTCTCAGAACTGATGTGGAATTAGCTGAATGTGAGCCACCACTGGAGAGAGCTGCTCCACCTCGTCCTACAGTTTGTTTGTGACGGGCTCGGATCGTGTTCTCACTCTTTAATGAGACAGTGAGACAATGCCTTTTATTTCACCAAGCTCTCACCAACCACTAAAAGTCAGTCCCACATTTACTCTTGTCCGGCGGCTTCTTGCTTGCTCACTCTCTCCTTTTCTCTTCTTAGCTTCCTCCGTCAGCGTCCTCTTCACTCTCTGCTCCTCTGCCATCATGTCCATAGAAGCTGCTGAGCCTGGTTACCTCCTCTTCTTCTTCCTGGTAGTCCATAAGGCCTGTTGGTACAAACACTCAGTTCGTCAGCTTGGCGGTGAGCTCAGAGCTCACTGATAAGCTGATGAACAGCAGCTAACAAACTGAGCTAACATGAGCTAACATGAGCTAACAGCAGCTAACAGCAGCTAACAGACTGAGCTAACATGAGCTAACAGCAGCTAACAGACTGAGCTAACATGAGCTAACATGAGCTAACAGACTGAGCTAACATGAGCTAACAGCAGCTAACAAACTGAGCTAACATGAGCTAACAGCAGCTAACAGACTGAGCTAACATGAGCTAACAGCAGCTAACAAACTGAGCTAACATGAGCTAACAGCGGCTAACAGCAGCTAACAGACTGAGCTAACATGGGCTAATAGCAGCTAACAAACTGAGCTAACATGAGCTAACAGACTGAGCTAACATGAGCTAACAGACTGAGCTAACATGAGCTAACAGCAGCTAACAAACTGAGTTAACATGAGCTAACATGAGCTAACAGACTGAGCTAACATGAGCTAACAGCAGCTAACAAACTGAGCTAACAGACTGAGCTAACATGAGCTAACATGAACCAACAGCAGCTAACAAACTGAGCTAACAGCAGCTAACAGACTGAGCTAACATGAGCTAACAGCAGCTAACAGACTAAGCTAACATTAGCTAAGAGCAGCTAACAGACTAAGCTAACATTAGCTAACAGCAGCTACAGTTTACTTCACTGTCCATCATAAAGTCAGTCCCACATTTACTCAGGCTGCTGAGCCCGATTACATTGACTCACTTACCCAGCTCCTGTTCTGGCACGACACCAGCTCTGCTACCCATTAGCAAATCGGGATGGATGTACAGCAGCAGGGTCAGAGGTCAGTGCGTGTGCTGTAGGGGAAAACCAACACACACACACACACACACACACACACACACACACACACACACACACACACACGCACACACACACACACAGTGTTAACGCTCATTATGTAATAAACTTGGAGTCACAGGCTTCGTGTAAAACTCAAGTCAAATGTTTGTCATCAGATCTTCGTGTTTCCAGCCAGGAACAAAGAATCTCAGTCAGCGTGTTCATCCTCACTGCTGTGTCAGTGTTTGTTCGAGAGAAACATTTAATAATTATCAAGAAAATAAATGAGATGAATCATAGATCCCGTCCTGCAGATCAGCTGTCAAACTTTTACATGGATCTAAATTCACACTTTCATCTGTTCTTTGTTTACATCCTGTAGTTCACATGTTTAGCAGCTGTACTGTACTGATCATATATAGAAAATAACAATGATATTTTTTGTGGTTTGTTTTTTACTTCATTGAGTTTTTGAGGCAGTGTGTCCTGTGTTCATCAAACCAGCCGTCAGCAGTTCATCACAGGCCGGTCAGAGTCCACGCAGAAAGATCATGAAACCCTCTGAACAGAACCAAACAAACCCAACTCAAGGTCCACGTCCTGAGCTTTAACCATAGCACACGCTCTTCTTTAGTGGGTCACGTTGACGGTTATAATGGGGCAGTAGCTCAGTGCACAGGGACTTGGCTTGGGACACGGATGGTTACTGGTTCAAAGTCAGTTCACCTCCTGGGCTCTGCCGTGGTGCCCTCGAGCAAGGCACCGAGTTGTTAGTTTCAAACATCACATGAACTGAAGTGACTGCTGTCTCCACATGTCTGACAGCAGGAGGAGTCAGAGAGGCAGGAGGGCAGCAGGAGCAGGAGGAGCAGGAGGAGGAGGAGGAGGAGGCGCTGCATGGAGGGTGGAGCTTCAGGATTACTGTGCGCCGGGTCGGACTGACTGACTGCAGCGTCTCCCAAAAGTTTGACCGGCTTCTCTCTTATCACCTTCAGCTGCGCGTTTGTTGTCTGTTGACCAAACAACCAGACAACCGACAACCGAGCACCCGAACCGGCACCGAGCTGTGCGCCACAGTGACGCACGGAGGCGCACAGAGGAGAAAGTTTGTGGAGGAGTAACCCATGAAACAAAGAGTAAATTTACTACTCCGGAGGAGGACCATGGACTGAAAGCCTCGGGTGCGCGTCCCCTTCTTGTTTCTGGTGTTGTTGCTTGGATCACACACACAACACATGAGTCGGATTGGCCGCACGCGGGGTTTCCACACGCTCAATCCTCGGGGATTAAAATAAGGAGGCGATGGATAATTTCTTCACCGAGGTAAGAAGCTTCATTCATGCAACATGTTGCACACACACGAGGAAAACCCACTTTGAAACGTGGAGCAGAAAGTTTCATATCTAATGTCAGATACAAGCCATAAAGTCAGATTAAGATATAGTATGCAAATAAAACACATGAGCTCACACAATTTTAGTTTTACAGCAGCAAAGTGTCATAAAGCGCTTTAACTGAGCCCTGAACGCACCACAGGATGAATATCGTAAGAATAACACCGTGCCAGGTTTAATCTGGATTAACAGTTAATCCCAGTTTTTTCTGTTTTTAATCCAAAAATTTCAGGTTTTGCAAAAAAAAGTGTTTTAATTTTTTAAAGTTTAATTCAACATTTAATCAGTTTTCTTTCTGATGGATGTCATCCGTCATTTTCAGGTTTATTTGTGTTTTAAATTTCATCCTTCCAGGTTGTTTTGATCCTTGTGAACAGTGAGCAGCAGTAGTTACCTGTCAGGTGTCAGAGGTTCACTGTATTTAAATCATATCATCAGAATATGACTGAGAGCTGTGCTGGTCACAGGGAGGCCGGGGGGTTGGTTGGTGGGTTGGACCGTGTCCCGGTGGATCTGTGGTATTTCCGTACCTCTCTTCTCGTTTCCTCCAAGGGGAAAACAAAAGTGAATCTATTAATAGAAAATGTGAACCTGCATCCCATCAGGAGCTCCTGATCGGCCCTGCAGCCATCGCTGTGATGGAGGACAGTTTGTATCATGGCGACACACGAAGCTCCAACATGACGAGAGAGGAACATTTTTATCTTTCAGTGTTGGACAAAAACATTTTCAGGATTCCCACGGGTGCTTGAATTTCAATTCAGTGTTTTCAAGGTTGTGAAAACGCTTGAATTTTTTGTGAAGTGCTTGAAAATGCTTGAAATTTCACAATGAGTTAAAAATCAAAACAGTCAATCTACCACCATATGAAATAATGCTAATTAGACCCATATTATTATGCCATACAGTGGCACCGCTGCGCTTCCCATGACCATCATGGCAAACACAACTAGTAGGCTACCTATTTAAAGGTGCTGGAAAAATGGAAAAAGTGGTGCTTGAAGGTGCTTGAAAAGTGCTTGAATTTGTTCATGAAAAAGGTGTGGGAACCCTGCATTTTGAATTCATCAGTTTGAGCTGCAGGGCGTTCAGGTTTGCTGCTGATCATCGTATCGCTTGATTCAAACATCAGCTCAGGTGTGTGTGTGTGTGTGTGTGTGTGGTTAACCTCCATGTCCTGAAACTTTGCTGTTGTGTAAATCTTCTGTGACTCATGGTGGCTGATTACAACATGAGCACCCACACCTCTCCGCGCTGACGTCAGCCAGGTAACGGCAGCAACACCTGAGTCACTCCTGAAAGTCATGTCAATGTTTGCGGCACGTCGAGCTTCAGGAAACGAGTCGGTTTAAAACCGGTTTCAGGTCGCGGTGTAACGGTAAAAAAAACCTTCTGCTTCCTGGTTTGAGGGTTGTCTGCGTTCTCATTGGTGCTCGTGCAGATTTCAAATCCACTGAGGCTCCGAGCGGCATGAGAGGGTCAAAGGTCAGAGGACTGGCCGAGCTCATGGGAGCAAAACAAACAATCAGAGGTTTGAAGGTTTCTCTGGGTCTGACGAGCGAACGCTACATCTGGCTGAGAGAGGGAGGGAGTGTGTGAGTGCCAGAGTCAGGCAGGCCAGCACAATAGTCTCAAATATCGGCCGGCCTGCCTTTATATCTGCCAGCTAATCGCAGCTGAAACAAAGAGCCCACTCTTTAAGGAAAAGGGCATTTGACGAGGAAGTGAAGCAGCTTCCAGCCTCCACAGATGGAGCCAGAGAGGAATGTGAGCTGGAAGCTGGAAGCTGGACGTGTTTCAAATTTATGGTGGAGAAGGTTCAGACGAGCGACACCGGACAAAGACAGAGTCTGTGGACGACGACGATGACGGCGGCGGGATTCAAACCGTCGAGAATCCTCCTTCAGATGACGGTTTACTGTACGAAGAACACAAAGCATCATGGGTACACTATGAATTTTCCGATTTAATCCCGAATTTCTGCGTCTGAACCAGAAAACATTCAGTGGTTTATTTCCAAATTTAAGTGTTGAATAAGGAATTTTCTGGTTTCAAACCTTCAGATTTAATCTGGATTAACGTCCCGACTTTTGAGTTTAATCCCAAATTTTCAGTTTTAACCTTACAAAGAAATGTGGAATCCTCAGTTTTTATGTTTTACAAACACGGCATGAGTTAAATGAATTTTCTTTGTTTGAGTTTAGTTTTTTTAGGTTTAATCCAGATTTGTTCAGTTTCATGTAACGATCTTTAGCTTCTGCTTTAGTTAGTTTGAAGCATTCAAACATTGAACAGCAGTTACGGCTGCGATCCGGATCTCTGCAGGACAAACTTCAGTGAACTCGCAGTTTCTGCTTGTTGTGTGTAAACATGCAGACTGTGTCAGAGCTTCACAGTATTTAAATGAGCTCTGTTAGAGAGTGTGTTATTTCACAGCAGAGAAACTTTGTGATTCATTTCTCATGACTGAACTCAAACAAGAAGCATTTTTAAAACGAGTGTTTCACGAGCAGAGGAAGTCGCTCTGCACTCAGAGTGAATGCTGCAGAGATGCAGCGACGCACATCAGACACGGGAACGCGTCGACAATGACGCGTCCGTTAGACGAAGGTTTCTCGTCCTAATTACTGAGCTGCAGCCAAACAGTCTGCAGCAGAGGCCAGAGGCCAGAGGCCAAGTCCAGGGACTATAAATAGAGTCTGACCACAGACTGCAGATTTCATCACTTGCTCATTTTCTCTCCTGTGCAGTGAAGTCTGAAGGTCCAGCTGTGGTCTGAGTCCAGATTCAAAGCCCTGCTAAGATCCATCCTGACTGACCCCAAACAGATTCAGAACGTTTGTGTGTTTGTATTTTTTGCAGAGCGGGAAAACTTTTTAAAATTCATTCTGAACCAGTGAAATCTTCCAGTGAAACTCGGAGCAGCAGCTGCTGCAGGACGAGGCAGGTTTCACTCAGCTCGAGGCTGCACGGGAAAACAGACCCGGTTGGTGGGCGCCATTGATTGGCCGATGTCCAGTTTCATTATCCAATGAACAGGCAGCAGAGTGTGTGTGTGTGTGTGTGTGTGTGTGTGTGTGTGTGTGTGTGTGTGTGTGTGTGTGTGTGTGTGTGTGTGTGTGTGTGTGTGTGTGTGTGTGTGTGTGTGTTGACACAGTGGAGTCGGTTACAGGGTTTGTTTCTATTTGAACTGGTGGGCGTGGTGCCGGGGAGACTTCACCTGTGCACCAATCAGAGAGCCGGCTGTCCTCAGGTGTGAGTGTGTTTAGTGAAGGTAAATTTATTCACACACACACACACACACACACACGTACACACACACAGATAAGATGCTATCATGTTTTTAACAGGCGACACAGGTATAAAGGAGCGGCGGTGTCTCAGGGTTTTGGTTCGGGAACCTGGGAGTGGCCGGTTCAAGTCCAGCACAGACCACAAACACAGTGTGTTGTGTGGCCTGGGGGCTGCCCAGCTTCCTTTGAGCAACCCCTGACGTCTGAAGGGGACAGTGGGTCTTTCCCCCAGTTGGTGCCGCTGCCTGGTGAAGCTCTGTGTGTTACATGTTTTGCATGAAAAGTGCCATACAAACAAAGTCTGACTGATACAGACCCACAGAGCATGTTGGCTGGTCGTCTGGCTGCACAGACACAGATTAGTGTTAGTGCAACATGAACGATGTGAACGAATCCTCCACGGCTCTGCTTCCCAACACGTTTGGCTCGTAACCCCTGAAACTGAAGCTGTGCGTCTGCAGGCTGCCACACTTCCTCACATTTCATTTGTGTGTTCGGGCCCCGTGAAGGCGAACGCATCCCAGCTTCCTGTGAGTGTGAGCGGCTCGTAAACCTCAGGCTGTGATCGCCAATCATGGATTATAAATTTTAGTCAAATCAACCCAGCCCTCGGTCCACGACGTGGTGGGAACATCGTGATTTACAGACGTCCGACTTGGCAGAGCCGTGTTGCATTTATGTGCTTTTTTTTTTTTTCCTCTCCGGGAGACAAATGATCAGCAAACATGAGCCGTCACGGCGGCTGCAGATTTGGCAGTCTGCGCTCGGTGTTTGGTGACGAGCTGAGAGCTTCTACTTGGTGCGATTCTGCAAACGTTAACCTGCTTTTCTAGATTTCAAACTTTCTTCCTCTGACCTTTCTTTTCTTCCACCGGCCTCGCCCGTCTGCGTTTCTCATTAAGACCCATTAAACGTAACTGCCTCAATCATGGACGTTAATAGGCTCACCACAACAAACGAAGCCCGGCCCGGGTTTTATACCGCTTCAGTTTAACGATGAGCGAGTCTCGCTGCTGTGTCGGAGCGTTTCCCTCTGCGGCTCCCCGGCTTGTTTTAAAGCTGAAACCTGAAACCTGTGTGAGGAGAAGAAGAAGCCAGCAGGAACAGAAAGGAATTTAAACAGCTTGCAGATTCGACGTTTCCCTCCCTCCCTCCCCGACACGACCTCGCTCTACAACTGTGCCATACGCTCGGCTGAAGTCCTGCCCGGTCTGCAGCTTTGTGCGTGTTCAGGACTCTCCGGGTCAGCCAGACAAGTGACGAGGTCACTTCCTCAGAAAACCTGAAGAAGATCAGAGGAGAACATCTGAGATGAGTCAGAGAAACTCGGGGAGATACAACATGGACAAAAGTGTGTGGACACCTGAAGCTCGTCTGAATCCTGAATTCAAACTGACTTTGTGGTTCCAGAGCTTTCAAACGCACCTCATGACCTTCCTCATGACTCATAATAAAACATCTAAAGCTCTGAATGGAATAGTTAGAACATGCCGCCCGTGTCTGCCCACGATTGTTTGACATAGCGTTGTTTCGTCCACATACTTTTGGCCACATGTTTGTTTCTGAGTTCTCACGTCATTTTTAATGTTTGGTGGAAATAAAGTCTGGGCCGGCGCGAGCCGCTTCACTGCGTCTTAAACTGGTTTCTGTGTGAAGGGCAGACGGCCAACTGTGACTGTGGGAACTTAAACAAAGTCTCAGACCTGGAGGTGCAGACCCAGACCAGGACCCAGACCCAGACCCAGACAGGAAACCTGACTGTTTTTATTTCCTCCTTTTAGCTGCAGACCAGAGCTCTCATTGAAATGTATCATTTTAATAAGCAGCACGGCGGCATGGTGCTGCCTCCACCCTGATGAAGCTTGAAGACGTTTCTTCAGAAACTCTTTGGTTTCACTGTGAGCGAGTTCAGTCAGTTTGTAACGTCAGGGTGGACAAAATATTAGAAACACGTCTCTGCGTCGTGAGATGAAGTTTAACATCAGCACAAACACGTGCTGTGGTCTGTCCGTGCTCCGCGTGACTGGATCTGTCTGATCTACCTCGTTCACAGGGTGTTTTATTTTGAAAATTGACTGGACTCTGACTTCCTGCCAGCTCGACCTTGCCAGACACGGAGCAGATCAGATGATCGGGACTCGACCAGAAGAGATTTTGCGGCGTGTAAATCTCGTCTGGTCGAGTCACGATCATCGTCGGTTGTTCCAGGTGTGTCCAATAAATCGACTACATGAGATCATGAGACCAGAATCAGACAGCCGTGACCCGAGCAGCTGTTCAGCTCCATCAAAGGAGTCGATCGGGTCCAGAAGCCGACAGTAAAATGTTGTTTGACTGCCGCCATCGATGCACCTGCAGACGTCCTCGCCGTCCTCCCGGGTCACCTTTGAGTGATCCGACCCCGTGTGAGCAGAACCGAGGGTTCGCTTCTTCTACGAGGACACATTTCTGTCCTCCAGCTTCTTTCACGTCTCACTTCGTAGGTTAATCCACCACAGTGGCAGCCTTGTGCTCGCAGGTCTGCGTTACTGTGATAAAGAGCCGTCACGGTCGACGAGCTCAGGCATTCAGACGAGGCCGAGGCGAAGGCCGACGGCTCGCGCGTGTTTTGGCTGCAAACACGTCGGTGTGAGGGGTTAGGACGGCAGCACCAGCAGCACGGCGCCGAGAGAAAGAAACCTGTTTTTAACTTTTCTGTGGAACCTGTTTGACACGTCGACTGAAGCAGACGTTAATCAGTGTGAATTTAAAACTCCTCCAGCTCTGATTCTTCTTCTCCTGGAGCCTGGAAAAAGAAAAACACACGTGACCCCTGCAGGATAAACGTGTGAAAGATCGGTCTGATCGACACAGACTGAGTCACAGCTGAAACAGTGACACGAGCGCGTCCCGATCACCTCGTCCTGCTCCTCAGTCTGACAGTAAATCATCTGTTGGTCGAGTCCTGTCTGTCTTTCACCACCTTCCTCCCTCCGTCTGTTCTCTCTTCCTCCGGCTTTCTATAAAGCCTTCACTTCCTGCCGGATGGCTCTAAACATTCCTCTGGATCCGGACACTTCCTCTTCTCTCACTCTCTCCAACTCCTTCCACATGCACGGAACATGTTCTCCGCGATGTGTATCTGTCCGGTAACGTTGTGTGATATGCACAGGCCGGGATCACTCAGTCACATCAGACATGATGATAAATCAGCCTCAGCTTTCATAGAAAGGTTCTTCTTCTTCTTCTTCTTCTTCTTCTTCTTCCAAAGAACGGCGCCTGACTGTGTTGATCCATTCAAATCTTTTAACCCGGTTAAACATGATGGAATAACTCTGCATGCTCAGGTGTGTGTGCAGGTTCAGTGTGTATTAAAGCAGAAACCCCGTTAAGATAATTAATGTTCAGAACCGTCACTCCTCCGGCCCGTGACGTGTCTGCAGGTCCGACCACGTGCTCGCTCACCGTGCAGATCGCTGCATGACAGCTCACGTCTTGGTTCGGTGGCTGCGGACACGATATTTTTAAGAATCCAGAGAAAATGAGTGGACGCTGTCCTGACACTAATCCCGGAGCGTCCTGCTGCGTCGTGGTTTCCTGCTGCTGAAAATGGGCAATTAAAAGCAGGAATGACGGTTCTGGGTCCGACCCGGTTTGATTTATTTTTACTGACGAGGTGACGCTGCTGCAGACCTGCTGTAACAAGCACTGCTACTCAACCTGTGTGTGTGTGTGTGTGTGTGTGTCCTCTGATTACCTGACAGACGAGGTGTGTCGTCGATCTCTCCTGGTTGATCTGTGGCTTGGTTTTGTGGTTTGTTGTGATTCATGATTCACGTGTACCTGAAGGCAGCTTACACCTGTACACACACACACACACACACACACACCTGACCTACAAAACACACCGTCATGATTTAAAGGAAACACCTGCAGGATGGAAACTTTTAGTTTTCTGCTCCTGATTGCAAAAATCCAGGAATTCTCAAAGTTGGAAACTTTCTATGGGAATTTACAAAAATGAATGTTGACTAAAAACAACCAGATTTCTTGTAGGTACCGTTGAACATCTGCTGTTCCTCGATCACATGCCGTCACCCTTCGCCGTAGCAGCTGATCAGAACGTTGACGTTGTCATCCGCCGTCGTCTCGGTCGTGCGGTCTCTGTTCCTGATCCCGTCTGAGGCAGAAGTAGACGGACGGTTATCTGATCCTAGACTCTGAGTTCAACAGCAGCTTCCTGGAAAACCCCCATTCACACACACACACACACACACACACACACACACACACACACACACACACACACACACACACACACACACACATAACACACAACACAAGCACAGGCTCAACCCGAACAACCAAACATCCATTTCCAGTAATTAGCCCGTTCTCATGCGATCCTGTTACCTTGTGACGGAGCTGGTCGTCTCCTCTGAAGACTCGGAGAGAGAAAAGTTTGGTCATGACCTGATTTAATGAGCTGGTTGATTTTGTGAGAGCGTCTCCTCTGTTGAGACAACAGACTGAGACGTCCATTGAGACGTATGTTGCAGTCTGAGGTGGGAGGTAACTCCACATCTTTAAGTTTTTAAGACTTTCTTCTTTTCCGTCACCACCTGTGTGGTCAGGTTAACGTTGAGCATGAGATGAAGCTGCTTCTTCTCTGTAAACATCTCACATGATCAGATAATCTGGGCTGAACATCGGTTCTGATCGGCCCCGGGCTTGTCCTGAGATCTGATCTTGGAAATTGTCTTGTTGTCTTAATGTAACTCTGAGTCACGTCATGGCTTCGTGTTTACTCCTGGTTATCTACAAAGTTAGGATTCTTGTCAAACTTTGTTTCTTACAGTTTCATTCTTTACTTCATCAGTTTCCATCTGGGCTGATAGGAAAGCACGGCTGGGAGATTTCACCCAGCGGTGACACTGAACTCTCTGTGTTATTAATACTTTTGGTTTGGACAATAGATTCCAGCATTTTTCCGTTTGTTGTTCGACTTTTCTCAGAAATTCTTTCACCTCTGACTAATGTGGATGAACTCGTCCGTCAGATGCCACGTTGTTGTTTCCAAGCTGAATTTTTGTCTGCGGTGAGTAACTTGACATTCCCTTTGGTTTATCAGTAAGTGAGCCGTTGCTTCAGTTGCTCCGAACAAAACCTGCATTGAATGAGCAGCAGCTCATGTTCATTCACAGCAGAGAGAGAGAGATGTTCATCTTCCCGTCACGCTCGCCTTCCTCGCCGTTATTACTCAGTGGATGCTTCCTATTGAAGAGAAGAAGGTGGAGCTCAGTCCGTCCTGATGGTCGAACCTCAGAGTGTTCAGACTTTCTACCTGCAGAGCTCGCTGACGTCGCCTTCCAGCGTCAAGGTTTTGGTCGATGTGTCGACGGCACTGATGTTGTTTCCGAGAATTCGGATCATTGTTGGAACGTTCAAAGGATGTTTTCAAGTTAATGCATGAAGTGTGAAGCTCTGCAAGTCAAAATGGATGAGACGTCCCAAGAAAAGCTTGATTATCTACTAGAGTTGTCACGATACTAAAATGAGTAACCACGATACTATACCAGATAAAGTATCGCGGTTCCAGGTATTATCGCGATACTGCAGCCTTTTTTTATTATTATTATTTTTATAAACTGCAATGTATTTGTACAAGTTAGTTTGAAACAACGACGTTTGTTTTTTAAGCTAAATCAGTGTTGCCACTGACGAAGACGCCACAGCAGACTCGCTGCTCGGGCCCGGTGCTTCTGCCACGGTGAGTGTGTTGTCTCGTGTCTGTGCGAGACAGAACTTTAGCTTGTTGTTTGTTTTGAAGCGGAGCTGTCTTCATGGAGTTCATGCTTGCCGGCAGAAACACACGAACAGCCAATCGGCTAACAGACGGGCGGACCCAGCGTGTGGAAACATCCTATCATATCACCAGTAACAGGCAAACAGCCAATCATTCAGCAGCTGTGTAGTTTGGTTGCGGTTCCATGTTGGTTTGTTTACAAAGGAGTAGCATGCAGTGAGAAGCCGGGAGGAGAGCAGAGGCGGCCGCTACGTAGCGGAGACTGGCACCGGTAGTATAGTAATCCACGGTAGTACCGTCGTGTAAAATTTCTAGTATAGTAGCGACGGTTATGATTTGGCACCGCGGGGTATCCTGTATACCGTGGGTATCGTGCAACTCTATTATCTACATCAGGGGTCCACGACCTCTAGAGGTGACGTCTGCAGCAGGGTCCGCCAATTTCTGTCCTAATAACTGACAATTTTCAGCAAGATCACGGTGACTGTGAGGCTGCAGATAATCGAGAAACTACAAACGGCAATTTAAGATTGTTTGGTCGACTTCAGTGCAACATGACGTCAGAAATGGAATCAAACTTCAACCAGATCCAATCGACCGAGCCGTCAGTCATCAAATCTCATCGGGATACTCGAAGAGTTTCATTTCTTGTGCTAACAATAGTCTGAAGAAACCGAACTGGTTCAGTTTTTTTTTTTATTAGGTCTGATTCAACACGCCGCCGCTCATTAGTCCTCGTTTCATCTGGCCGGTCGGCGTCTCTCTCGTGGTGTGTGGCGAGGAATGTTGACGGATGAACAAACAGTTTGTTTTTGTCGGGTTGCTGGTTTAAACTCTGGATGCCTTTTTTAGCTCGACTGTTTCAAATGATCCCTGAAACCTAAATTAAATATTGAGCCTCATTTTGAAAATTAGTCGTAGTTACGTAAAGACACAAAAGACTTTGTCCTGTATGTTGATGTGATAAACTCGTGTCAGAATTCGTTTCTCGATGGTTTCTCGATGTCCGCTTTGTGTCTAAATGCCCCTGAACGACACTAAAGAAGTGTTTCAATGCTGGTAAACATTATTTGCATCCCAGAGGACAATTTCCTCGTCACCCTGTGTGAAATACGGCGTTTTAAACACACGTTGGGGCGTCCTGTGATCAAATAGACCCTTCCAGTTTGTTTACACTCGCTGCAGAGTAATTCCACCCTCGCCTTCCCACTTAACCCAGTTTCTTCGACGGCCAAGCCGCCAGAAATATTCGATTCTCTTTGTGCGAGTGCACTCAGCGACTTGACACTTTTCCAAAAAAGCCATAAAGTCGTTAGGGGGAAGTTTAAAAGCTCTGAGGGTTGAAGCGTGTCCCAGGATCGAGCCTTTCTCAGTAAACTGAGCAAACCGGCCGAGACAGAATAAACAAAGTTATCTCTGCAGTTTAGTGGGTCAAGCTGCTTCAAAGGGATTTTATACCTGGAGATCAAGGCGAGTTTCCTGAACTCAGATCTGTCACTTAATGCAGAAACTAGAGGCATGATGTGAAAAATGTAGGTCAATGAACGAGGTAAGAGGAAAATCTCATTTGGTTTGCACATGGGAAAAAAACTACAAATCCCAAATATGTTTAAACTACAAGAAGCCCAGCTCGGCGTCTGTCTTTCAGCCTTTTATTTCACCAAGCTCTAAAAATCCGTTCCACATTTACTCTTGTCCGGCGGCTTCTTGCTCGCTCACTCTCTCCTTTTGTCTTCTGAGCTTGCCCAGCTCCTGTTCTGGCACGACACAGGCTCAGGTCAGCATTCCCCGGGCCTCCTCTGTGAAACAGTGATCTAAAACTCCTGTGGTACAAACACTAACACGCCCTCGGTGCTCTGAGCTCAGCCTGGGCAGCCTAACAGACTGAGCTAACATGAGCTAACAGACTGAGCTAACATGAGCTAACAGACTGAGCTAACATGAGCTAACAGACTGAGCTAACATGAGCTAACAAACTGAGCTAACATGAGCTAACAGCAGCTAACAGACTGAGCTAACAGCAGTTAACAGACTGAGCTAACATGAGCTAACATGAGCTAACAGCAGCTAACAGACTGAGCTAACAGCAGCTAACAGCAGCTAACAGACTGAGCTAACATGAGCTAACAGCAGCTAACAGACTGAGCTTACATGAGCTAACAGCAGCTAACAGACTGAGCTAACAGCAGCTAACAGCAGCTAACAGACTGAGCTAACAGCAGCTAACAGCAGCTAACAAACTGAGCTAACAGCAGCTAACAGACTGAGCTTACATGAGCTAACATGAGCTAACAGCAGCTAGCAAACTGAGTTAACATGAGCTAACAGCAGTTAACAGACTAAGCTAACATGAGCTAACAGCAGCTAACAGACCGAGCTAACAGCAGCTAACATACTGAGCTAACATGAGCTAACAGCAGCTAACAGACCGAGCTAACAGCAGCTAACATACTGAGCTAACATGAGCTAACAGCAGCTAACAGACTGAGCTAACATGAGCTAACAGCAGCTAACAGACTGAGCTAACAGCAGTTAACAGACTGAGCTAACATGAGCTAACAGCAGCTAACAGACCGAGCTAACAGCAGCTAACATACTGAGCTAACATGAGCTAACAGCAGCTAACAGACCGAGCTAACAGCAGCTAACATACTGAGCTAACATGAGCTAACAGCAGCTAACAGACTGAGCTAACATTAGCTAACAGCAGCTAACAGACTGAGCTAACATTAGCTAACAGCAGCTAACAGACTGAGCTAACAGCAGCTAACATACTGAGCTAACATGAGCTAACAGCAGCTAACAGACTGAGCTAACATTAGCTAACAGCAGCTAACAGACTAAGCTAACATTAGCTAACAGCAGCTAACAGACTGAGCTAACAGCAGCTATCAGACTGAGCTAACATGAGCTAACAGCAGCTACAGTTTACTTCACTGTCCATCACACACTCTGTAAATCACAGAGAGTAGCAGGGGAAGTTGCACAATGTAACTTTAACTGCAGATGCCAGTGAAACAATGGCTGCTTTAAGTTGTAAAGCTTCAGCTTTTAATGTGAAGCAGCTCGGTAGGAGGAAATGTTTGGTTTGCATTAGCAGCGACAGAGACTGTGCTGGAGCACATGCTGCATGGTTTCATGGGATTCCTTCTCGTGCACAGACAGTTTGAATCCCGTGGGGAACGGCGGACTCTGCCACGAACAATAAAAACAACGACGCACAGAGGTAATTACTAAAAAAAAAAAGCTGACCTTAAACAAATCCAAACCACACCGTGAATTATAACTTGAAGCAGAGCTGAAGGAACTCTACCTACATGTGTCACTACTTTCCCCACCTTCAGACAGCTGCGGATATTTTCAGGTCACGGTGAACTACTGCTTTAATTTGTGCAGCAGCCGCACACACGGTGTGTGTTTCTCAGGCCTTTTCTTTTCCTGCTCCTACAACAAGGCGTCTGTTGTTTGTCCCAGAAGAAAGGCGGAAAAAGGGGAAGACAGTATTTATATTCTGCCCGTTCCCTCCGCCGCTCCGAGTCTGCACAAAAAAACCCAAACGCCAGGCGACCACAGCTGGGCAACACATGGCATCAGCTGCCAGCCACACACACACACACACACACACACACACACACACACACACACACACAGTACAAGTACACCTCCTCGACGCTCACTTTAATACATGTGGGTGTGTATGCACAGCACTCTTGCTTTCACACACTTGTACAAACACACGCATACAGAGCAGAAGGAAAGTAGGTCAGGTGGGCTTCAGTGAGGGGGAGTTTGGTTCTTTCTCCCCTTCAGGGCCCTGCTGGTCTTTAGGTCTAAAGCCCGGTTGGTTCAGAGTCAGGTCATCATGGATGCACGAGCTGCAGATCTGCTCTGGCTCGTCGTGACTGATGAGTCACAGACGTTTGTTTAAAGGTTTTTAAGCTCAGATCTTTGATTTTTTTTACATATGTTCGATTCCCTTCAATCACTCATTTTTGATCAGTCTTTAATGAAAGCTATAGGCTGCACAGTGCAGCGTGCAAACATCCCAGCAGTCGACTTCCTTTGACTAATCGCTCTCGGACAGGAAAATAACTTGGCACGGCTTCCTGTGGTCTGGCTTCATGAAATCTGGAAAGTATAATCGGCGTGGTTACAAGCAGAAGTTGGACATGAATGAGAGTGATATTCAGAGTTTGTGATGAGAAGCTGAACACCAACAAGTTATCTCTCAGACAGTCGTACATGATGTGGCAGAACGTCCCCGTCTCTCTGTCTCTGTCTGTCCCCGTCTCTGTCTCCACAGCCCGGGTTGTTTTCAGGCCCACAGAGGCCCCCGTCCAAAAGACAAAAAAGCTCTTGACTAAAAATGGCAGACAAAACAAAAACCCAGTTTTTCTGTGGATGTTGCACGTTTCTGCCTCGGCGAGGAGAAAACAAGGAAGCTGCCCAGCAAGCACAACTGAGATTACAGCCCGGGCTTGTGGGATCCGCAGCCGCTTTGTTCCGTAAACCAAAAACCAGCCTGAAAGCAGCTCCTCATTCAAAAAACAAATAATGACAACCGGTATTTATTTTTACTTACAGTCATGCAGGGTGAGTCATTCAGGCTTTTTATAGCCGCATCTGCAGCCGCGGCCTCACCTGCGAGCTGCTCTGCTGGCATCCTCAATGAAACGATGGATTTGTGGACGTGATGGTTGGATCAGGCCTTCGGCTCTGACCTGATCTCAGTTCTTTCTCAACTCATAGGAGAAGGAACCAAAATGGCCGTCAGCTGGTTAAAAATATCCCACCTGGAAAAGCAGGAAGGCGTCTGACAAAGACGTGAGTCCAGACAGGAAAAGCCAGTTTGAGTTTCTTCACTTCAAAGCCGCTCGTGTTCAAAGCTCCTTTTGAACGCGCTCGTCTTCCTCGCATGCACAGGATAAGCGTGTTTACATTCTGGTCGGGGGGTTAAAAACGTCGTCTTCTTCTTTCTGTTGTTTCATGTGGCCGCGTTGAAACGAGAAGCCAAAAGCGTCTTCGCTCAGTCGTCTGTAGCCGGGCCAGCGACCAGGTGCTGGCACCGAATCTGCAATAACCAGCCAATGGAGAGAAGATGAAGAAGTCTTTAACTTTAGAGAAAGTGAACGTGCAGAAGGTCAGAGCGTGCAGGAGGAGGAAACAGGAAACTCTGAGACTGGACGGTGAAGCTCGGACAGATTCCCCGATTTAAAACCTGCAAGTTTAATCACCTTGAATGATACAAACCCAAATTTGTCATCTATAAATACTATGTGAACATACGTGTCACGGTACGTCCTGCACACCCTTCAATGCTGCAGCTTCAATGCCTCGACAAAGAAGATTTTTCCTCCTTCTTTGTGACGGAGCTGCAGTGCTGGCGCCTCGTCCTCCATGTGACGTAGCTGCACGCTGGTAACGCAGCTGGAGGTCCGGTAAGAACCGGCGAGGTCAAAGCTATAAACACAAACACCTGTTTTCTCCATCAGCCTCCGCTCAGACCCAAACTCCACCCGCCTCCATCAAACATTCAGTGGGTGTCGTTGCATTCCAGCGTTTCATTTTCACATTTTTTTTTCTCCGCATGAGCTGATTCATTGCACGGGGTTTGTAATTACACAGGGCACTTTGTTAAGCATGCTCCATGTTCATGTTGTTCACACGCTCGGAGCCTCCTGATATAACTCGAGTCTCCGGCTGTGACTGATCAGCTTCCTCAGAACAACGTGATGCCTTCTTTAGGGGAACGTCAACATGTCACCGAGCGAGAAAACTCACATTTAGTTTTAGATTTTTGACGTTTTCTTTTGCTCACGTGACCAGACGAAAGTAGAAAATGGAGAAATTTCATGTCAGGCACTAAACATGATTTCAACGTCCTCCATTCTGTCGTCGTTCTGCAGCTTCTTTGTGCCGCTGAACAGTGAACGCATGTCTGAACATCAGCCTCATTAACCGTCCAGTGTCGTCAGCGTACAGTGAGTTACGAGACACGATGAGCTGAAGACTTCATGACTCATGTCAGGGAGGCTGCAGACAAACAGACGACGGCGTCATCGGGAACTCGTCGCTCTGATGGATAAAATATTTCAAGGTTTGTTTGCTCAGCGGGCGCCGCGTCCACGCCGTGCATGAGCGTGTTCATGAAGTCTGCATGGTGTCACTTTTTCATTTGATTATTGTGTTATTAGTTATAATAATTAGCAATATGATCCATTTTTACAAAGAACTTTTACAACTGGTAACTGATTAACGAACAGAGAAACATTTGTCCATGTAAATATTGAATCATTCAGCTCGTCTGCACTGGGCGCCTGCAGAAACATGTCGGCATGTTCAACATGACTGAAATCTAAACTTACAAATCTATGAAATAATAACTCCATGAACTGTCTGTTGTTGAAATCACGACGTCGTGCATGTTGCTGCATGTTTTGACGTATTAATCGCAGCCGCTGTTGCTCTCAGCATTTCAAACAGTCAGCGGACTCAGATGATCAGATTTATTTTAATCACAGTCTGTAAAGTTCCAGTCACGTGGAGGTAGAAACCGCAGGATCAGCACTGAAGAGTCTCGGGGGATTCCCTGGTCTTGGTCACGTCACGGTGAGAGTCCACCGGTTAAGACCTCACACGCCCCGCTGAGTCAGCCTTCAGCACGGCGTGTTCAGACACGAGCGGGTTCAGTGATTAATGAAACGACTGAGCGTTCATTGAAACAAAAGTTTTTATATTGATACAAAAGATAACGAACATTCCTGCTCCTGTGTTGACACGTGGTGTGACAGAGAAAGTTACAGCAGGGTGATGATGCCGTCATCAGAGCACGGCGGGGTCCGCCGCGCTTCTGGTTAACTTCTGAGAGAGAAACTTTCATCCTGCGTTCAGGAAGCTGACGAGCTGCTGCTGTCAGCCGGTCTCAGATGTTCTGCTGGAGAAGTGTGCAGCATGGTCGAGTCTGAACTTCCTCTGTGGCTGCAGAGAGGAAGCTTCTCTGAAACTTTGAAAGATATTCTGGATCGTCGATGGTGAAATCCAGAAATTCCTTCAAACTGTGAGTCCACAAACGCCTGATCGTGATGCTAGAACCTGTTACCGATGAACCTGTTCACCTGTGGAAGCTTCAGACAGGTGTTTCCTTCGTCCTGTCTGATAACGTTTGTCAGTTGTAGCGTTAAATATCTTGTCTTCGGATGAATTAAGGTTGCATTCCAAACTTTTTGTTGGAAACAGGGCAGAGATTTCGTTCCTTCCACATCAGCTGATTGTCTTTTTCTTGCCTCCGTTACATCACGCCTCTCTGATTTACCGGGTCCAGACCGGGTCCAGTAAACGGTAAACAGGCCCGGCGTGGAACACAGTGACAGCTCTTTCTGTCCTGGGCCTTCTTCTTGTTCTCTCGCAGTGAAGCTTGTGTTTTCCCCTCTGGCGGTTTGATTGTCGTCCAACCAAAAAGAGGTTCCAAGTCTTCTCCCGAGTCAGCTGCAAACTCACATGGATCCACCCTACAGCTGCTCTCCAGATCCACGACTACATGCCTTTTAATTATCCACAAAGCAGCTGAGAGCTGCGTCTCCCCAAACTCCACGTCTCTGAAGTTTGGAGAACGTAGCGTGGGAAAGTTTTTTTTGTTCTGACGTTTTCTGTTTCTAACGTTTTATATTGAGCCGCCGTCTCTCGGGGTCGTATCACTTTCATCACCTGGTGGAAACCTCTCCACCTCTTTGTCCTGGATGTTTCCTGATCGCTGACAGCACCGGAGGACGATCGGCCGATGAGCAGCTGCTTCCTGTGGAGCCTCCAGTCGACACCTCTGCTCCCGCCCACAGCGCGCTGAGTGACCCGACCTTTAACCCCCCCAGACAATTGCATTGTTAATAATTAAAATCTAGCAGGTGTTCCGTGTTGTTAACGGGGCTGCGAGCTTATCTTTAATTTGAAAAACAGTCATAAACGTTTCCTCGTCTGTTTCAGTTTCTCCTGCTGTTGAAATCGAGAAACTCAAACAGAAACTTTCTAAAGTCGAGAGAATCAAAGCGGCGTGAAGTTTACATCTGATTTAAAAGTTTAAGTCTTAGTTAATGTGAAAGTTTTCTAACTTTTTATCGTGCACCGTCATCACGCCACAATGTAGCATTAGTCAGCACGGCTGAGGACGAATAAATCAAAGTAATAATGAGGTGAAATCATCTCAAACTTTATTGTTGTTGTTCCTTCAGCTGTTGCAGCCTCGTATGATTTTTGTAACATCACGTAGAACACGAGCAGATTCTGTTTAAAGGTTCCTCTGTCCCCGCCTGAACTCCACACCGCACACTTTCTAAACGTCGACCATCTCTGAGCTGAGTCTGGGCTCTAAATATATTCCGACCACACGATGTTGAAGTCATCGTGGGTAAAAAAGTTTCAGGAGCACAAAGAAACAGAGGGAGGATTTTCAAACGTTGATCCACTTTTTGTTCGTTTCCCGTTTTTGTGAGTTTTTCATGTTTCTGACTTTACAAAGAAACATTTGATGGATTTAACTGATGCTCATGAGTGAGACTGTCAGCTCCATCAGCTTCATCAACTCCATCAGCTTCATCAGCTTCACCTCAGCTCCATCAGCTTCATCAGCTTCATCAGCTCCATCAGCTTCATCAGCTTCATCAGCTTCACATCAGCTCCATCAGCTCCATCAGCTTCATCGGCTCCATCGGCTTCATCGGCTCCATCGGCTCCACCAACTTCATCAGCTTCACCTCAGCTCCATCAGCTTCATCAGCTCCATCAGCTTCATCAGCTCCATCAGCTCCATCAGCTCCATCAGCTCCATCAGCTTCATTAGCTCCATCAGCTTCATCAGCTTCATCAGCTTCATCAGCTCCATCAGCTTCATCTGCTCCATCAGTTCCATCAGCTCCATCAGCTTCATCTGCTCCATCAGTTCCATCAGCTCCATCAGCTTAATCAGCTCCATCAGCTTCATCAGCTTCATCAGCTCCATCAGCTTCATCAGCTCCATCAGTTCCATCAGCTCCATCAGCTTCATCAGCTCCATCAGCTTCACCTCATCTTCACCTCAGCTCCATCAGCTCCATCAGCTCCATCTGCTCCATCAGTTCCATCAGCTCCATCAGCTCCATCAGCTTCATCAGCTTCACCTCAGCTCCATCAGCTTCATCAGCTTCATCAGCTTCATCAGCTTCACCTCAGTTCCATCAGCTTCATCACCTTCATCTGCTCCATCAGCTTCATCAGCTTCATCAGCTCCATCAGCTCCATCGGCTTCACCGGCTTCACCGGCTTCATCGGCTCCATCAGCTCCATCAGCTCCATCAGCTTCATCGGCTCCATCGGCTCCACCGGCTCCATCGGCTTCATCGGCTTCACCGGCTCCATCAGCTCCATCAGCTTCATCAACTTCATCAGCTTCATCAGCTTCATCAGCTCCACCAGCTTCATCAGCTTCATCAGCTCCATCAGCTCCATCAGCTCCACCAGCTCCATCAGCTTCATCAGCTCCATCAGCTCCATCAGCTTCATCAGCTTCACCTCAGCTCCATCAGCTTCACCTCAGCTCCATCAGCTTCACCTCAGCTCCTTCAGCTCCATCAGCTTCATCAGCTTCACCTCAGCTTCCTTTTGCCTCCTGTGGTTCTCCGTTTAAAGCATCTCGATCCGCTCTGAGTAGAACCAGAATGAAGACGTGGTTCTGGTGTCAGGAAGCTGCAGGTTGGAACAGTTTTGACATCTGTGCCTCGTTTCCTGCTCTCGTCTTTTTTGGTTTTCGTTGTGACTGGATCAGAATCTGTGTTTCGAGGTGAAGTGCTGCTGTAATGTCCTGCCCGTCGTCGGAGGCAGCTTTCTCTGCGGTGACCCGCGGCAGCTGAGTAAATGTAGTTCAAACAAACAAACATGAAGTCCTGCAGATGCACGTCTCCTACAGACGGTAACACATCGTCCAGTCCAGTGCAGGAATAATATTAATAATTCCTCCTCTCTCTGTCACTGTATCAGTCTCTAAACTGATGCAGAGTCTGGAGGGACGGAGACTTCCTGCTTGTCTGAGTACGTCACGTCACGTTTCCGCCGGCGTTGGTTGCAATAACTGGTGGAGCGCGTCAGCTACCATCTAATGACGGTTTAGCTTTTTCCTCGTCAGATGCAGACATCGTTTCCCGTCAGGCTTGTGTACGAAGTTGCCGATCGGACTGAAGAGGAAGTTCTGGTCCGGATATCTGCAGGCTTCACTGAAAGCCCAGAAACATCGGCTCGTATCCTCAGAGGCTGAAAGACGACGATGAGCTCCGACGTTACAAAGACAGAGATATCGTAGTGTTTAAAGAATAATCAACGTCAGCGTCGATCATTCCTGTTTCAGTTCCATTATCAAAGAAATGCATGTTTGCTGTTCGTTATGAAGATGTTTAATAGGTTTGAGTTTGTATGTAAACATGAATGTGTGTGAGACGGTTCTGCAGGACTCAGATTTTTGCAGCCATGAAAAAAAAACCTCCAGTCAGCAGCTCCTCAAAGCGTCTCATGTGTCCATGTGTGTTTCATGGCTGCTGCTCTGCATGTTCATGTGATCGCAATTAGTCACAGATCATGCACAATAGAGTGTGTGTGTGTGTGTGTGTGTGTGTGTTTTGCAGTGCGATAAACACAGCCCTCCTCCTCCTCCTCCTCCTCCTCTCCATCATCATCATCAGTCAGCCAGAAACAACCAACCACCGACTTCCTTTCTCCCACAATGCAATGAGTCACCCCGTTCATCCTTGTAAACACTTTAACTGAAGTTTAATCCAGATTGTTTTAATGGGGAATGAAACAAAAAGAAACGTGTGAATATTCCGGATGTGTCTGCACGTGGTTTCATTTAACCCAGAACAAGCTCGCAGCCGTGTTTCACGTCCATTCCTCCGACAGAGAAGCTGCTTTGCTCCGTGCCGTGTGGCTGTGATCGGGCCGTGATCGGACTGTGATCGGGCTGTGATCGGTGCTGTGATCGGGGCAGTGATCGGGCTGTGATCGGGCTTTAATCGGGCTGTGATCGGTGCTGTGATCGGGGCAGTGATCGGGCTGTGATCGGGCTGTGATCGGGCTGCGATCGGTGCAGTGATCGGGCTGTGATCGGGCTTTAATCGGGCTGTGATCGGTGCAGTGATCGGGGCAGTGATCGGGGCAGTGATCGGGCAGTGATCGGGCTGTGATCGGGCTGTGATTGGTGCTGTAATCGGGCTGTGATCGGGCTGTGATCGGGCTGTGATCGGGCTGTGATTGGTGCTGTGATCGGGGCAGTGATCGGGCAGTGATCAGGCTGTGATTGGTGCTGTAATCGGGCTGTGATCGGGCTGTGATCGGGCTGTGATTGGTGCTGTGATCGGGGCAGTGATCGGGCTGTGATCAGGCTGTGATTGGTGCTGTAATCGGGCTGTGATCGGGCTGTGATCGGGCTGTGATCGGGGCAGTGATCGGGCTGTGATCGGGCTGTGATTGGTGCTGTGATCGGGCAGTGATCGGGCAGTGATCGGGCAGTGATCGGGCAGTGATCGGGCTGTGATCGGGCTGTGATCGGGCTGTGATTGGTGCTGTAATCGGGCTGTGATCGGGCTGTGATCGGGCTGTGATCGGGGCAGTGATCGGGCTGTGATCGGGCTGTGATTGGTGCTGTGATCGGGGCAGTGATCGGGCAGTGATCGGGCAGTGATCGGGCTGTGATCGGGCTGTGATTGGTGCTGTAATCGGGCTGTGATCGGGGCAGTGATCGGGGCAGTGATCGGGCAGTGATCGGGCAGTGATCGGGCAGTGATCGGGCTGTGATTGGTGCTGTGATCGGGCAGTGATCGGGCAGTGATCGGGCAGTGATCGGGCTGTGATTGGTGCTGTGATCGGGCAGTGATCGGGCAGTGATCGGGCTGTGATTGGTGCTGTGATCGGGCAGTGATCGGGCAGTGATCGGGCAGTGATCGGGCAGTGATCGGGCTGTGATTGGTGCTGTGATCGGGCAGTGATCGGGCAGTGATC
The DNA here is from genome assembly GCA_004119915.2 of Collichthys lucidus. Lineage (NCBI taxonomy): Eukaryota > Metazoa > Chordata > Actinopteri > Sciaenidae > Collichthys > Collichthys lucidus. The sequence goes on from CM014089.1 coordinate 2,581,027, forward strand.
GGGCAGTGATCGGGCAGTGATCGGGCAGTGATCGGGCTGTGATTGGTGCTGTGATCGGGCAGTGATCGGGCAGTGATCGGGCAGTGATCGGGCAGTGATCGGGCAGTGATCGGGCTGTGATTGGTGCTGTGATCGGGCAGTGATCGGGCAGTGATCGGGCTGTGATCGGGCAGTGATCGGGCTGTGATCGGACTGTGATCGGGGCAGTGATCGGGCAGTGATCGGGCAGTGATCGGGCTGTGATCGGGCTGTGATTGGTGCTGTAATCGGGCTGTGATCGGGGCAGTGATCGGGCAGTGATCGGGGCAGTGATCGGGCAGTGATCGGGCAGTGATCGGGCAGTGATCGGGCTGTGATTGGTGCTGTGATCGGGCAGTGATCGGGCAGTGATCGGGCAGTGATCGGGCAGTGATCGGGCAGTGATCGGGCAGTGATCGGGCAGTGATCGGGCTGTGATTGGTGCTGTGATCGGGCAGTGATCGGGCAGTGATCGGGCAGTGATCGGGCTGTGATCGGGCTGTGGTGATCGGACTGTGATCGGGCTGTGATCGGGCAGTGATCGGGCTGTGATCGGGCAGTGATCGGTGCTGTGATCGGGCAGTGATCGGTGCTGTGATCGGGCTGTGATCGGGCTGTGATCGGGCTGTGATCGGGCTGTGGTGATCGGGCTGTGATCGGGCTGTGATCGGGCTGTGATCGGGCAGTGATCGGGCAGTGATCGGGCAGTGATCGGGCAGTGATCGGGCAGTGATCGGTGCTGTGATCGGGCTGTGATTGGTGCTGTGATCGGGCAGTGATCGGGCAGTGATCGGGCTGTGATCGGGCAGTGATCGGGCAGTGATCGGGCAGTGATCGGGCAGTGATCGGGCAGTGATCGGGCAGTGATCGGGCTGTGATTGGTGCTGTGATCGGGCAGTGATCGGGCAGTGATCGGGCAGTGATCGGGCTGTGATCGGGCTGTGGTGATCGGACTGTGATCGGGCTGTGATCGGGCAGTGATCGGGCTGTGATCGGGCAGTGATCGGTGCTGTGATCGGGCAGTGATCGGGCAGTGATCGGGGCAGTGATCGGGGCAGTGATCGGGGCAGTGATCGGGCAGTGATCGGGGCAGTGATCGGGCTGTGATCGGGGCAGTGATCGGGCAGTGATCGGGGCAGTGATCGGGCTGTGATCGGGCTGCGATCGGGCAGTGATCGGGGCAGTGATCGGGCAGTGATCGGGGCAGTGATCGGTGCTGTGATCGGGCAGTGATCGGGCAGTGATCGGGGCAGTGATCGGGGCAGTGATCGGGGCAGTGATCGGGCAGTGATCGGGGCAGTGATCGGGCTGTGATCGGGCTGCGATCGGGCAGTGATCGGGGCAGTGATCGGGCAGTGATCGGGGCAGTGATCGGGGCAGTGATCGGGGCAGTGATCGGGCTGTGATCGGGGCAGTGATCGGGGCAGTGATCGGGCAGTGATCGGGGCAGTGATCGGGGCAGTGATCGGGCAGTGATCGGGGCAGTGATCGGGCAGTGATCGGGCAGTGATCGGGCAGTGATCGGGCAGTGATCGGGCAGTGATCGGGCTGCGATCGGGCAGTGATCGGGCTGCGATCGGGCAGTGATCGGGCTGTGATCGGGCAGTGATCGGGCAGTGATCGGGCTGCGATCGGGCAGTGATCGGGCTGCGATCGGGCTGCGATCGGGCTGCGATCGGGCTGTGATCGGGCAGTGATCGGGCAGTGATCGGTGCAGTGATCGGGCTGTGATTGGTGCTGTGATTGGTGCTCTGTTGTTCTGCTGGATAACGGTTTCTGCTCTGTTGAGTCATTTTGAACGCCTCGTTTATGACCTTTCATGCTCATGTTGTGCAGCATTCATAAGCATGTACATGTACAGCACACTGTTCGGCTGCTCTGTTTTTGACTCAGATGAGTGAAATATTTCAAGTTATGTTGTTAGATTTTCTTTCTTAAAGGACCCAAAGCCGACATGAAATGATCCGTCACATTTGTTCTTCTTCTTGTTGTGTTGCAACTTTCTGTGTTTTGGTTCAGCAAAGCGCTGATGTCACAGTGTCTTTCAGGAGCCGCTGCTGTGCTGTTGTTGGTCGTGTTGTCTTTGAATGCAGCGCGAGGAGACGTTTGAATAGTCCCAGTCTTTCTAAGTTCATGTCGTAGTTAAAGGTCCGGTGTGTTTTGTTTTCAGAATAAGAATCCACCGTTATAAACCGCCATGTTTTTTACAGTAGCCCAGAAGGGACAAACTAAACTTTGACTTCAGAGCATTTTCCACGTGATTTCGTGGTTTCTCCTTCATGCAAGGAGGAGAGGGTGACGTGAGGGTGTTGCAATCTGCAACTGGATGCCGCTGAATCCTGAATGTGATCTAGTTAATCAACCTTTATGATGTCGTAACGTGGAAAAAGTAGACGCCAAACAAACTGCAGGAGTTTCTTCCTCATCATGTGTACCGTGCTCGTCAGTCGCACCGTGCACAGACTCCAGTCTGAGCTTCAACACTTCAAACCTCCACTCGTCTAATTAATGGACGCGCCGCTCTGCGACTCTATACTTTTGCCACACGTGAGATGAAGTATTTTAATACTCCAGCAGACTCCTGCTTCTAAATAAACATGTAGATGCTGTAATTCTATACATGAAACTGACTCTGCAGACACATGCACACAGACACGAGGTCTGATCCCCCTGTGCGTGTGATTGGTGCTGATTATACACACACCTCCAGCTCAGATTAAAGTTTGGAAAAAGCTTCTTCACCCTCCGACCAAATGACATGTCATGTCTCATGTCTGTCACATGTGGCGCTGCTCGCTGAGCTGCGTGATTAGGTGGCATGTAACGTCTAATTAAGGGTATTCAGGTCTGTAAATTGAATAAGAGGAGCAGGAGTGAAGCAGCGCTCATGATGACAGATGATGTTTCCTATAGATCCTGTCCAGGACGTCGAGCTTTCATGTTGCGGTGATGCAGATTGAGCCGCAGGCAGATCAACAAAAAACCTTTTTACCTTTTTGAAGCAAAAACAAACGAATGTCGGGCTCCAAACATGTTGCTAACTCAGTTTGGACGTAAGTGGATTAAAGAAGAATGTGGAGCTGCTTTTAAAAGACAGAGTCAGAAAATCAACATGATGAAAACAGACTAAACATCCAGATCCTCAATATGGGATCTATCAGTTGTTAGCCACAAGCTACGTCTGTTCGACGTTCATGATCCCCAGAGGAAGAATCCTAATGACTTTTTTTATCTAAATGAACTGTGCAAATGCAAAGACATTGATTCAATGTTAGCTTCATTTCTACATCTTCAGGATATCAAAGTGTTGGAAACACAGATCTAGAACTGTGATCCAGTTTGGTTCTGTAACTCGTTCTACCTCAGCATCTCTCAGGCGACTGTTTCCTGTTTACAATAATTCTGCAGCCCGGTTACTAACGAGACCACGTCACCCCGACTCTGGCTTCACTTTAAAATCTCTCCACAGTCTCAAAGCTTCTCACCTCCTACAGAACCACCAGAACCCTCACATCATCTGCCCGTCGTGGCGTGTTCCCTGCGCTCTCGGGCTTTTTCATTAGTGGCAGCCGGACTCTGTGACACAGTGTTGCAGGTTCCTGGTTCGAATCCCTGCTAACCTCTCTGTGTGGAGCCTGCATGCTCAGGTTCTCTCTGTGGTGTCAGCTGGGACTGGCTCCAGCCTCCTGATGAGCGAGCCGTTTACAGGGTTCCCACGGGTGCTTGAATTCCTTGAAAATGCTTGAATTTCAATTCAGTGTTTTCAAGGTTGTGAAAATGCTTGATTTTTTTGTGAAGTGCTTGAGATTTGTGTGATGTCTATCTCAATAAACCAAGAGAAAACAAAAATGTTTCCTAAGCGGCTACGCGCTTGATCCGATGCCTTTACATGCAGAACTCAGTTATCATACTCGCTTGGTGTTCTGCAGAGAAATAACAGTAGACTACTATCCACACCTGTTGGTCACTGTTATTGCGCTATGGTAGTTACACAATACACCGCTCACAAGCTGAGAATACAAGCCAATTCACAATTAGTTAAAAATCAAAACAGTCAATCTACCACCATATGAAATAATGCTAATTAGACCCATATTATTATGCCATACAGTGGCACCGCTGCGCTTCCCATGACCAACATGGCAAACACAACTAGTAGGCTACCTATTTAAAGGTGCTGGAAAAATGGAAAAACTGGTGCTTGAAGGTGCTTGAAAAGTGCTTGAAAAGTGCTTGAATGTGTTTATGAAAAAGGTGTGGGAACCCTGGGTTTATGAAATGGATCAAAAATGCAGAAGCTGCTTGTTGGTCCTGAGACACAGTGAGGTCATCAAAATAACTGTGTGTGTGTGTGTGTGTGTGTGTGTGGGTGTTGGGTGTGGTGTGTGTGTGTGTGTGTGGTGGTGTGGTGTGTGTGTGTGTGGTGGTGTGTGTGTGTGTGTTTGCAGTGTAAGTTAATGAGTGGCTCTGTGGGATTGTCCGATGTTTCTGAGTTTGTGTATTTATTCATGTTTGTATATTCGTGTGTGTGTGCAGGGAGAAATGTTTGCATCTGTATTTGCAGATAGGTGTGTGTGTGTGTGTGTGTGTGTGTGTGTGTGTGTGTGTGTGTGTGTGACTTTAATCATATATGATTGTGTGTTTGTTTTGGTGTGTGTGTGTGTCATTGTAGGCTTTCCCACACCTTTCCAAAAGTCAACACAGCAGCCTAATCAGTTCCCACAATCCTCTCTGCTCTCGCTCTGTGTGTCCAGTCATTCAGGTCTAAATAACCTCTGCTGTTGAACTCGTGCTGATTGGTTCTCCACAAAGGCTTTGCGAGTCGATTGGTCCGTGCCGCACGCTGGCAAAGGTTCAAGGTTTAAATTTGCAGTGGTCGACTTCCTCCTGACTGCGTTTCCCAGACTGCACTTTCCCACTAAACACTGGTCTGTGCATTGTTTCTATTGTGCTGTCACTCACTGTCATCACAGGGGAGAGCGCGCTCAATACGTTCGAGTCAGGAATTCTTCTGCTGCTTTCGCAAACGTTCTCTAAACAGTCGGACGTGAGATTCGTCCTGCGACAGCTGGAAAATGTAAAGCTCTAAATCTCAGTTTAAATCCTGCAAGCCCGTAAATCTGAAATGACACCGTCTCCGTCTGTCCTCGGGCGTGTCAGCGTGGAAAGCCGTCAGAGAAATTGTCGGTCTGACAGAGACGGAAGAAAAACCTTTAAGTGAAGGTTCCTCTTCCTCTGCCGGGCTTTAATTTTGAAAGTCTGCGCCTGTCTTCGGGCTCTCTGTTGGCTGGATGAGATTCAAAAAGACGGTTAGTCACTTTAACCTCGGCCATAAAAAGCACTTCTCTAAAAGTTAATTATTCATTTTAATCAGCCGTCTGTGCTTATCAGCAAAAGACAAAACGGAGAAGAACCTGCAGGACGGAGGCTGTCACAGGCGGAGTGAGCGGCCTCATCATCGGCCTGCAGGGTGACTGTTCTGTTTATGAGCGTCCGTCTTTCAGACGGAGTAATTCCTCTTTGATAGCTGCGTGTTTGTGAAATCACATGATGCTTTTAGGACTCGTGGGTCGTGAAACGAAGAGACCCGCCGGGCGCACCTGCACTGCAAAGAGTCAGGATGAAATGAGATCATGAAGCCGTTTACCTCCCGATTTCAGATAAACGGTGCGTGACGCGCCGCCCTCATCCGTCCTTCACCTTTTTGAAAGAGCTGCGTGAAGCTTTGAGGACTCAGCCTGATGTTCGAGGCGTGATGAGCATGCGGGGCCCGTACGAACAAACAGCAGATCACGTGTTGCCGCTCTGCAGGTGGAGAGTTCATTCATGGTACAGCGACGAGTAGAGCTGGTTCTGTGTCGAATACTTTGAAAGTTTCAGTCGTTTAACAAAAAGAAAGTTCTCAAATGTTGAACGTCGTCTAAACGGAAGCAGCCGTGCAGAAATAAACTGAATAAAATCAGCTGATCGCAGAATAAGTGAATCAGACGTTTGAATCTGTGACGCTTCAGACGAGGATCGTCTTGTAAAGGCCTGAGGCGGTTTCTGATGGACGTGTTCTATCCGTCTGTTTGTGGTTTTAAATTTGATTGGCTATAAAACTTGGCTTAATATTGTCACAGCTTGATTTGATTGGACTGTTTTGGCGACGAGGCCACGAGGAGGAGGAGGAGGAGGAGGAGGATTTCCAGGGCGAATGGGAATGAAGACTAGTAGCGTAGTCACTGTCGTGCCAGAACAGGAGCTCTTCCTGCTGTTGGACTAGTCGGTAACATTAGCTGCTGTTGTTGACCTTGCTTGATGTTTGGCTGTTGGCGAACTTGTCGACTCTCTAGTCGTTTCCGGAGACGCCTCAGTCTTAAACGGATCCGGTGCAAACCTTGACGGAGGACTGCAGCTGTCAGCTGATGTGCACGGCTGCTGCAGACGAGGTCAAAGTTCGGCGGCGGCAACGCGGCGTTCACACACTCTGCAGAACAACTGGACTCGACTCAACTCGACTGGAGTCATTCCAAATATCCAGCGTGGCTCGTTCACCTGCCCCACAACAATACAGGCTGCAGCAGAAGAGTGGCAGTTGTTTGTGAGACCAGCAATGCATCATCTCGCAGAGAACATACCAGCTGAGTCACAAAAAAAAAAAAGGGTTTCCCATTGAAGGCTGTGACAGAGAGGAAGGCTGTGGTCGAACACAGGACTCTGTTTGTTATGGGAGTGGAAGTGGAATCTCTCAAGCGAGACAGCTGCTCATTCCCGACCCCGATGGCGTACGAACGCTCCGGGCCTCCACAGATCCTCATTTTACCAGGCGACCCCCCTCCCCGAAGCCTCCGCGTCCTGCAGAGAGAGCATTAGCCACACATGTCGAGGTTACGGAGGGAGAATCCGTGCAGGGGAAGGGTCACCACCTCGGTTTTTACTCCCAGAGATTTCAGGGCAGGAGGTTTGTGTTGTGTTTTGGTTTCTGGCCTGGGAGGAGGTGTCAGGAGATAAAGGCCAGAAACAGGGTCTCTCTGGACCCCGACACATGTGGCTGACTGGATGACCTGAGATGTTATAGATCTATCTGTGAAACCACATTCATGGAACCCACAGAAACAGGAAATTGGAATAAGTTTGACGGGAGATGGTCCCATAAAAGCAGCTCTGTGCAGGTCGTCCAAATATTTACCTGGACACAACTTCTGCTTTCCCAGCAGGACGAGCCAGCACATTCCCTCCATAAATCCATTTTAATGATACCGTTGTCTTTTCCCCTCTAATGGGGGACAGAAGACGAGTCTTGATTTCGTTGCTTCTCGTCCTCTGACACCTCGGACTTTCGCTCCGTGAGAGAGTTCACTCGGGCTCGGAGGTCTTACTGGTGCAACAGCTGGGCCTTGATCCACAGCTCCCAGTCTCATGCAGTCCAGATTCTCTTTAGCGTCGTGTGTTGACATGAGCTCGGCCGAGGCCCAGCTTCCCTTCATGTCCCTGCTTTGGTAGAAAATCTACAGAACAGCAGCCGTGTTTCACTTTGTTTAAAAGTTTTGTGTCGAGGACGTTCGGCTCCGTGAACGTTGGTGGTGAATTATTATTTTTTTAATATCAGGGTTTTATTTGTTGAGCTGTTTTTGGCGCAGCGAACGCCGAGGAGGACTGAGGGGAATCTCAAACATTCATGCCATGGGTTGGAGCGTAATAAATAAACCAGCTGGTCTGATTTGTTTCTGCTTTCTGGAGTTCGAATCCAGGGGTTCAGTGTTCGACCACTTTTTGGAACTTCAGCTCAAACAAACACGTTTGTGCATTTGCAAACAAGTTTAGACGGTGAACTTTGTTGATGGGTTCAGATCTCTGTCGCTCTGGATAAAGTCCTCATGCCTTTAACGGAGACGTGCACCTCGGGTCCGTCGGAAAGTACAAACGAGATCTTCTGATGTTCAGATTTCGTGGCAATCAGCGGTGATGAATGAGGGAGAGGAGGTGAAGTGGAGGCTTTTTGGCTCAGAGCCCTGGATTAGAAATGGGCTAGTAGCTCTGTGGGTGTGTGAAGAGGAGAAGGAGGGAGGAGGAGAGAGGGAGGAGGAGAGAGGAAGGAGGAGGAGAGAGGGAGAGAGGGAGTGGATTAAGGGTGGAGGGAGGGAAAGCACAATAAGATAGTGTGCCTCTGTCGGATGCCTCTTTCTCCCCCCTCAGTGCAGGGAGGGCGGGCGGCACACGCTGCCCACAAAGAAAGAACATGGTGTGTGTGTGTGTGTGTGTGTGTGTGTGTGTGTGTGTGTGTGTGTTGGGGGGGTCTTTAGTGGTAAAGTGTGCTGGTGGGAGGATGGAGACCCCCCCCTCCCTCCCTCCCTCTCTCTCTTTTCTTTTCTTTCTTCAGCCAAACTTGATCCGAGCGTCGGGTTCCTCTGGTGCTGCACATCAGGAATGTCCGTATGTCCCGGGCTGGTACACAGCACACGCCTTCTCTTTGTGCACGTCACAAAGCAACATCGTCTTTTGTTTGGCAGCTTTTTGTTAGCGTCAAAGAAGCAGACACCAGCCGCTGTCAATATGTTTCTTTGTGTGTTTTAAAAGCAGCGCGACATAGAAATCTGCGTTTGTTCTCACCAACCACTAAAGGTCAGTCCCACATTTACTCTTGTCCGGCGGCTTCTTGCTCGCTCACTCTCTTCTTAGCTTCCTCTGTCAGCGTCCTCTTCACTCTCTTCTCCTCTGCCATCATGTCCATAGAAGCTGCTGAGCCTGGTTACCTCCTCATCCTCTTCCTGGTCGTCTATAACGCCTGTTGGTACAAACGCTCAGTTCGTCAGCTTGGCGGTGAGCTCTGAGCTCTGAGCTCACCGCCAAGCTGACGAACTGAGATAACAGCAGCTAACAGACTGAGCTAACATGAGCTAACAGCAGCTACAGCTGTCAGCAGTTTACTTCACTGTCCATCATAAACTCTGTAAATCACAGAGAGTTGAGACGCTGGTCTAACAGTGAAATAATAATAATAACTGAGCTAACAGCAGCTAACAGACTGAGCGAACATGAGCTAACAGCAGCTAACAGACTGAGCTAACCTGAGCTAACAGCAGCTAGCAGACTGGGCTAACATGAGCTAACAGCAGCTGACAGACTGAGTTAACATGAGCTAACATGAGCTAACAGCAGCTAACAGACTGAGCTAACATGAGCTAACATGAGCTAACAGACTGAGCTAACAGCAGCTAACAGACTGAGCTAACATGAGCTAACATGAGCTAACAGCAGCTAACAGACTGAGCTAACATGAGCTAACAAACTGAGCTAACATGAGCTAACAGACTAAGTTAACATGAGCTAACATGAGCTAACATGAGCTAACATGAGCTAACAGCAGCTAACAGACTAAGCTAACATGAGCTAACAGACTAAGTTAACATGAGCTAACATGAGCTAACATGAGCTAACAGCAGCTAACAGACTGAGCTAACATGAGCTAACAGCAGCTAACAGCCTGAGCTAACATGAGCTAACAGACTGAGCTAACATGAGCTAACAGCAGCTAACAGACTGATCTAACATGAGCTAACAGCAGCTAACAGACTGAGCTAACATGAGCTAACAGCAGCTACAGCTGTCAGCAGTTTACTTCACTGTCCATCATAAACTCTGTAAATCACAGAGAGTTGAGGCGGAGCAGCCGGAGGACATCAGAGGGAAAACCAGAAAACATTTCCTCCATAAAATGTCGGTTGTCTTCTTAGCTTCCTCCGTCAGCGTCCTCTTCACTCTCTGCTCCTCTGCCATCATGTCCATAGAGGCTGCTGAGCCTGGTTACATTACTAATGCTCACCCAGCTCCTGTTCTGGCACGACACTGGCTCAGCTTCTTTCATTCCTCAGCGCCCATGCAGGCCTGTAAATCTTCTTCTTCTTCTTCTTCTTCTTCCCCTCCCGGTGGTCCAAAGCGGTTTCATTTCCCTCGCTGCATGTCATTAAGTTCTCCTTCCCGATGTTTCCTGTTCCCCCCCAAAGTGTGAAGGAAGTGCAGGAGACAAAAACAAGAACCTCAAGATCAAGTTTTGCTTTTTAATTTGCACATCAACAGAGTAAGGAAAGACGAGTCGGCTCTCTGACAGACTTTATGTGACAGTCAGGATCAAACGGCGAGTTAGTTTATGAGTTTCCTCTGAGCGTCAGATTTATCTCCCCCCCGGGAGATCCAGGACCTTTTTGCATCGTGCGGTTTCCCCTCTGCAGAGAGGACGACCGAGGGTTCAGAACAACACACAGCGTCTCTGATCCACTGCTGACACTGCAGACCTGAGCTTCACCCTGCGTGCATGTGTCCATTCATTCATTCATTCAATCATTCATTTATTCATTCAGCCGCTCACCTTTCCCTGCCACATCAGGAGCCTCTGTCAGAACGAGAGCTCGGGGGGTCAAAGGTCGTTCGTGTGTCTGTTTGAGGAAGAAGACGCTCGAGTGCCGCGTTTGTTTTTCCCATTAGCGTTAGCCTGTCACGCTAATGAACAGCGGCACATGTGGCTATGCGATCAGGAGGAGTCGACTGTCGGGGCCCCCCCGGGCTCAGCAAGGGGAGCTGTGCAGAGTTTAACCTGTGATCACTGAATACAGCAGAAAACCTGCAGGGTGCTGCATGTTCGGCCCTGACCGAAGCCAGTAAACCTCCAAACCTGCAGCCAGGACTCCGACTTTCTGCCTAAATAACTCAAATTCTCAGATAATCCTGCAGCGCGTCCAGCTGTAACTGGACAGGTCAGCGACTGTAAAAGTGTTTTCTGACTGTAAAAGCATCAGTAAACCTGCAGGTTTACAGGCGTCCTGCGGGGGACTGCAGCCCGGGCTGCAGGTCCAGGTTTCTGAAACCGAACGCTGCAGAGTTCTCCACGGTTTCACAGCTGAGACTCTGTGATTGGTCGGAGGAAGGTCAATGCCGTGGTGACGCCATGGCAACAACAGATGGAGGCTGATACATGAACCATGTGTCAACTTTCACCGTTGTCTATACAACAATGTTTAGTTTGTTGTTAATAACCATGAATTTAAATTTGATTTGATGATTTCTGTAAACTGAGAAAGGGATTCAGTGTTCAGAGAACAATGTCTGTGAGATGATGACACGTGTTTAACCTTGTTTGCAGTCTCTTATGTTCGAATTGAACTCCAGTGTTTAGGCGGGTAAAACTAATCTCTGGTTCTTGTCGTTCTTCCCCTGCAGGGTGACCGGGTGTGGTTATGGGAGGATGAGCAGTACCTCCCCAGCACCGTGTCCTCGTGCTCTGGAGGTGTTGTCGTCTTTGCCACAGACTATGGACAGGTAAGAACATACCATCTATCCACGTTCTGCTACTGTTCTAGCACTTTATGACGGTCTATGAAGAACCGCGGCGACATGTTTGGTGCTCAGACGTGTGTACATGAACATTAATGTTAAAACAGCAGAAACAAAACAAAAGAAAATGAACATTAGGACTTTATCTGCTAAATGTTTCAGTTTAGAAACTCACTAAAGAAACAGCGACACTTCTACCTGCTTGGCAGATGTTCACCGCTCCCGTCTTTCTTATCTGTATTTCTTCTGACGCTGTCGTAAAACCGGATTAAAGAGGTCCACTCATAATTTGGGATCAGCTCAAGATGCTGCAAATCCCCTAAACCCCATATGCTTCTGCATTACCTCTCTGATCCATGTGTTGTCAAAACACGGGATACAGACGAGGTGACGGACAGATAGAACAACGGTTACCGGGTGTATCGGGGATTCACATGAAGCATTTGGTCGTAGTTAGAGGTGTGAAACTCTGCAGGTTTGGATAAGACGTGTGCGTTTCCACAGAGCTGGGGATCTTTTTGCTTTGACTCCAAACTGTCGACGCTCCTCGCACGCTGCTATCAGCTGGTTTACGGCTCCTTCCACACTCTGTAAAGACTCTTTGGTCGTGAGTTTGTTTAGAGGCGTCGATGTTCGCACATCTCGGTGTCCTAAGACGACTCTGGTTGAGTTAACTCAACCTAAACAGGAATGTGTTCATCTGCCCGTCGTAAACAGTCTCAGAGTGTTGGTGTTTCCTCAGTAACGGTCGGGATACTCGGGTCGAGCCTGGCTAAGGTAGAACTTAGATTATAAATAAGAACTTGAAGATTACTGATGGTGGAGTGACGTCACCCTGGGAGCAGTTAGAGGTTCGGTAACTTTCTCGAGGCACCACGGCATTGGCCAGGAGGTGAACTGGCACCTCTCCAATCTTTGGTTCTCAAGCCAAGAGCCAATGGACGGAGCTGTTTGTTCGTTCTTGTAATATTCCTCTTAAATATTTAATACTGCACAGCTTGCACCTTGTGTCGGTCAGGTCAGCGTTGTTTAAAATGCTTTTCCACAAGCCGGAGCTGAAGTGATTTCAAACCATTACCTGCCACCATTCTGCAGTTCAAGCCTCCAGGCCGACCAACAATAACCTGTGTAAACTGTTTGGGTGGGTTTAGCCTCCTGTGTTGACAGCTTGAACAAAGACTTCCTGTGTAGCCGGCGAGCAGCGGCGGGTCAGAACCAGAAGACGGCCCACGAACGCGAGCGCAGAGGGATTTAGGGTCATGTTGAGCCAGCGTATTGTGCTGCAGATTTACTAGCAGATTAAGGCGTTCTTATCTCCTGGCTGCGACTCACTCAGAGACTCTGTTAGACCTGCTGGTCTGAGCAAGTAGACAAGGTCTGGAGGGGGAAACGCTCCCGGTGGATTTAAAGTCGACCAGAACCACAACGAGACGGAGACGAGTCCGGTGGAGTTTCAGTTATCTGGCTCTTTTTCTCTTCTTAGCTTCTTCTTTCATCGTCCTCTTCGCTCTCTTCTCCTCTGTCATTAATAATAAATAATAATAAGTCATCTCTTGTCCGTCCTTTTTTAATCGTTGTCTCTCTTCAAGACGAGACATTGATTTTTGTCCTTTTGTCTTTTGTCCTCTTTGCTTCTTTGTGTCTTTTTGTCTTCTTGTTAAATTATTTTAGATTTTTCTTTCTTTTTTGTCTGTTTGTCTCTCTGTCTTTTCCTCTTTGTCTTCTTTATTTTTTGTCTCTCTGTCTTTTCCTCTTTGTCTTCTTTTTTTTGTCTGTCTTTTCCTCTTTGTCTCTTTATTTTTTGTGTCTCTGTCTTTTCCTCTTTGTCTCTTTATTTTTTGTCTCTCTGTCTTTTCCTCTTTGTCTCTTTATTTTTTGTCTCTCTGTCTTTTCCTCTTTGTCTCTTTATTTTTTTTGTCTCTGTGTCTTTTCCTCTTTGTCTCTTTATTTTTTGTCTCTCTGTCTTTTCCTCTTTGTCTTCTTTATTTTTTGTCTCTCTGTCTTTTCCTCTTTGTCTTTCTTTTTTGTCTGTTTATTATTTCCCCTCTCTCTTATCTCTCTGTCTCTCTGTCTTTTCCTCTTTGTCTTCTTTATTTTTTGTCTCTGTTTTAATACTTCACTCCTTTTCTTTCTGTCTCTAATCATTAAATCATTTAACTCCTCTCTGTCTCTCAGTTTTAATCTCATTTGTTTTATCTCCTCGTTTGTCTCTGTCTGTCTCTCGTCTGTCTGTCTGTCTCTCGTCTGTCTGTCTCTTGTCACTTCTCTTCACTTTGTCGTCACATGTGAGTCTTTTGTCGGCGTGCACAATAACTCTGTCAGCGTTAATAATGATGCTGTGTTCATGTTGGTGTCGGAGGCTTTTCAGCTGCTCGGCTCAGACGCACAGAGGAGCCTCACAGCAGCGTCCTGTCACACAAACGTCACAGGTTCAAACCCTGAAACAGAACACACAGGCAGCTCGTGCAAGGCGACGAACTCCAGACGCTCGATTTGGAGCAATCATGAACTCACCATGCAAATAAGTGTGTATGTTTGTGTGTGTGTGTGTGTGTGTTTAACCCCAGAGATTGATATGCATAGGTGTGTTTCTTTGTGTGTGTGTGTTTCTTTGTGTGTGCGTGTGCGCTAGTCGTCTGTCGTGTGTAACAGGAGATGGACGTCACCTGTCGAGCAGGAGCAGATGTTGCTCTTAGTGAGGGAAGCCCACGCTGACCAATCAGAGAAGCACACTACTGTAAACCACACCCACTTTACTGTGTGTGTGTGTGTGTGTGTGTGTGTGTGTGTGTGTGTGTGTGTGTGTGTGTGTGTGTGTGTGTGTGTGTGTGTGTGTGTGTCCTTTTACCTTGGACCAAAATGCCAAGCGATCAGGTCGAGTGACATCCTGAGACCTCATCACTCCGCCTTCAGTTTTCAGTTTTAAAGGTCCAGTGTGCAGAATTTAGTTGTAGTCGTGTAATCGCTGCGTCGCAATCTCCTCGCATCACCCTCACCTTCATAGTGTAAAGGAGAACACTGTCTCGGGTCAGTGTTTAGTTTGTTCTGCTGTTTAAACATGTAGATACAACAGGCTGATTTTAAAGGAACAAAAATAAAAAGATTCTTATTTCCAGCTGATCATACATGCATGAACGTCACGCCGTCCTGCAGAGGCAGTGAGGTTTGGCCACATACCGCTGCAGCGTCCGTGGTGGATTTTGGGGTTATTCTGTAAATAAATCTCACGTGACACACTGGACCTTTACGTTTTTATAAAGCAGGCAACTCATGGTGGGAATTGTTGAGTCTTTGGTGCAATATAAACACAATAAGATGTAATTAATTTACCTCAGAGAGAGAGACCACTGGACCTTTATGCATTCATATTAAAGACGGGCTTGTTAGGCTTTTAATGTGAAGGCAGGAAGTGCTGAGTGTCACTGACAGTGTTTTACACCTGAGGGGGCCGCCGCGAGCGTCCGTCTGCACGATACGTGAGTGTGTGTGTGTGTGTGTGTGTGTGTGTGTGTGTGTGTGTGTGTGGATACGTGAGTGTGTGTGGATACGTGAGTGTGTGTGGATACGTGTGTGTGTGTGTGTGTGTCGTCGGAGGTCGCAGGGTTTCTCCCGTCTTGCTCGGGTTTCAGTGTTTCTGACGGCGCAGACAGCCTCCTCCTCCCGAGCCGACCGCGGGACAATACGGCAGCAGATGAATGGTGATTCAAAGAGCAGCTGCTGCTTTTGATGATGGCGATGTGCAGAGAGGGAGGGAGGGAGGGAGGGAGGGCGAGCGAGGGGTTACCTGTCCACAGACAGAGAGGGAGGGAGGGAGGGCGAGCGAGGGGTTACCTGTCCACAGACAGAGAGAGGGAGGGGGAGAGAGGGAGGGAGGGAGGGCGAGCGAGGGGTTACCTGTCCACAGACAGAGGGAGGGAGGGAGGGAGGGAGGGCGAGGGAGGGGTTACCTGTCCACAGACAGAGGGAGGGAGGGAGGGAGGGAGGGCGAGCGAGGGGTTACCTGTCCACAGACAGAGAGAGGGAGGGGGAGAGAGGGAGGGAGGGAGGGCGAGCGAGGGGTTACCTGTCCACAGACAGAGGGAGGGAGGGGGAGAGAGCGAGGGGTTACCTGTCCACAGACAGAGAGAGGAAGGGGGAGAGAGGGAGGGAGGGCGAGCGAGGGGTTACCTGTCCACAGACAGAGAGAGCGAGGGGGAGAGAGGGAGGGAGGGAGGGCGAGCGAGGGGTTACCTGTCCACAGACAGAGAGAGGGAGGGAGGTTTCTCTGACACTGATCCCAGGCCTGAGAGTCAGAGTCAGTTTAAACATTAAGATCTAAAGATGCTTCAAGCAGAAGATCTAGAATCAAATCATAGACTTTAGAAACGACGTCGCGTCCGTAGAGATTCACGCAGAAGAGAAAAGTCCCGTTAACGTTCTGAAATCTCTTCATGTTCGCTGCATGTGAACTGAAATATTCGTTAAAAGTTTTCTAATTGAGCTGAACATGAATTCACTTTCCTGATCCACATAAGTAAGAACAGCAGACCTGATCCGGGAGCAGAGCCCGTTGATCCGAGGGTCCAGCGGCCCCCCGTCCCTCCCTGCACTGACGCTGTCTCCCGGCTTTGTTTCACACTGATTTACTCCTGTTAGCATCTGTCGCTAGGCTTAGCGCCCCGGCCCCCTCTTACGCCTTTTTGTTTTTTTCATCTCCGCAAAGACAACTGGACCAATTAGAAAGCTAATTAGGACAAAGCCAAAAGGACGACCTGTCCTCTGCTGAGGCCTGCTGCCGGGACGGGGACTGTAAAGAGGGACGGACAGTCTGTGGACCCGCTCGCTTTGAATGAAGGGAAATCTGCACAGAGACCGGCCTGCACAGAAGGAACTGCAGGATGGACGTGGAGTGAGGAGTGAGGCTCTCCTTGAGAGTATTCAGTTGGAAGTTGAAGACACGTCGTGTAGTCAGCGCTAACAAAGCTGCTAAGCAGATTTAATGAAGCTTTGGGCGGAGCCAGGCGAGATGTTTCCGTCTTTATGCTGAGCTGATGCATCCTTTATTATTATTATTATTGATCCACTGTCAGCGTGCAGACACACGTTAACAAACATTATGAAGAAAATTACATTTCAATTCAAACATCTGCAGAGAATTAAACTAATAAAAATGAAACATTTGCAAATAAATAAATGATTAACATCGTTAACATCGATAAGTGAAGTTCCTCGTCGTGGTGATAGTAACGTCAGCTGATCAGGTTGAAAACAAATTGATTCAAATTGATTTTGAGTTTTCTGTTGTTGATCCCGGTGCAGACTCCAACAGCTGACGGTGTGTGTGTGTGTGTGTGTGTGTGTGTGTGTGTGTGTGTGTGTGTGTGGGTGTGTGTGTGTGTGTGAGATCAGTGTTTGGACTCGTCTAACTCGTCCGTTCTCTTCCTGTAACTGTCCATCTCTCTGTTTGCTCTTTCAAACCTGCGTCTCAGATTCTTGAACTCTGTCTTGCTCCTTTCTCAGACGGGCATCTTTTTTTTTATCTGACAGTAACAAACCCATCAGAACATGCAGGTTCTGAACGCAGCGTTTCACATTTCATCCGTCTCAAAGACGTTTGTGTGACGTTCAGTTTCCCCCTGAAGCGTCACCGAGGCGTGTGTGTGTGTGTGTGTGTGTGTGTGTGTGTGTGTGTGTGTGTGTGTGTGTGTGTGTGTGTGTGTGTGTGTGTGTGTGTGTGTGTGTGTGTAGTGTGTGTGTGTGTGTGTGTGTGTGTGTGTGTGTGTGTGTGTGTGTGTGTGTGTGTGTGTGTGTGTGTGTTGGGGGGTCAGATTTGATTGACTCCTCACACAGAGACCAGCCTTCTTCAGGAAGAGTCACCCCGAGCCGCTCAGTCAGAGCGGGTCAGCAACCAGCTACAGACAACACTTCAGTGTGTGTGTGTGTGTGTGTGTGTGTGTGTGTGTGTTCTTTATGCAGTTTTATTTCATGTCCACAGAAAAAGAAACGGGCTGCAGTAAACTGGGACAGAAATAAAGAGTCTTCTGTATCTGGAGATTCAGTAACAGAAAAACATCAGGATCGATCAGCTTCTGTTTTTCTGTTGGTCAAATTAAAAAACGTTAAACTCTGATTAGAAACGACGTCGCCCGCTCCTCGATCTCCAGTTTACCCCAAAACTCTTTTTTTCTTTTTTTTTGCTCCGTCCTGCATCGACTTCAGAAGAAGACTTTGTTCATTGTCCTGGTTCATGTTTTTCTAAACATGCTTCTACATGTGGAAATATGCTATGTACTTCATTTGTTTCTTTTTTGCACAGGGTATTTTATTTTGAAAGTCCACCAGCTTCTCCATGCTGTTTCTGTGTCTGGCTTCCTGTCAGCTCGAGCTGCTCTGTCTTACATTGACGCCGGCTGCTCGTAGTTTTTCCATTTATTTGAGTGTGTGCCGCTGAAAAACGACCTGTGGAGAGGAAGCTGAGCTGGATCCAACCTTTGGAAGAAACAATAATTAATAAATAATACTTTCTCATATGAGGTAACCGCGAACCAAAAAGTTTTGAAACCACAGAGAAGCCAGAAAGTTCTGGACGTTTGTTTCGTCCAGAGTTTTTCTTTGTGGCTGAGTCAGCAGCAGGTTTTTTGGCTGCTCTCCTTCTTTCCACCCAGAATCCAGCGTGGTTTGAAGTTCAGCCCTGGACAGCGGCGGACACTGAGCATCCTCAGCGTCACTTCAGCTCTGAGAGATTTGATCCTGCTCCTCTGATGTGGAGTCCTCGTCTTGCTGCAGGCTGCAGACCTCCTGCAGAGCGATGATAATCTGAGGTCTTCTGTTAATTAACCTCTCACAGCCGGACCGCCCTGTGCTCCGACATGTCCTTTAGGCATGAAGCCCTGAGCTGATGTGACTGTTGAAGAATGGCTTCTCTGTCGTTGAACGTTGACGTGGTTTTCTGTGTATTTGTTCTCGACTCTGCTGCTGCAGCGTTTCTGAGCGAGGTGTGGACAGTCCGTCGTCACCTGGAGGTGAAGAACAGCTTTCTTTGTGTAGGACTAATATGTCGATGAAACCAAAAAGAAAAAAAACAGGAAGTTCATAACTGCAGCATCAACATGTCCTGAACTCGGACCCCTCGCTCTCTCTGCAGCTCGAGCTGATTCAGGATGTTTTTGTATCTCGCTCAGATAAACTGTCCTCTGCACGTGAAAGTCGAGACTTTGAGATGTTTTGACTAAAGTTTGATCTTCACAGGAGGTCGAATCCTCTTCAGCTCAGAGCAAAGAAGCAAAAATGAAGCAGTCACTGCATGCCAGTCATTTCAGGATGATTGTCTTTAGGTGACAGTCGAGAAACATGTGGCGGCTGTGCCGTGGACGGGATTAAACGCTGAAACACGTCCAGTCTGATCAATGTTTATGACTAATGTTAATCATCTTCATTAGATTAAGAGAAACTTGGCGTGATGAAAACAGAAGTGACACCATCACAGCCTGCCGGGCTCGGACCAGGCGACGAGCAGCCGGGTCGTGTTTGAGCTCGGCTGACGATTAACGAGCACGTCCACTCCTCGAACTTCATGTACCTTCTCCTCCACAGGGACGCGCTGTACCGTTTAATTCAGTTAAATGGATTTTAATTTGTCTGACAGTTGGAATTTAGCAAGTATCTGTAATGTGAGAGCAAGATCTCTTTTTTTAAACATGAGTCTTTATTAATTACTAATAAAATATTTGAATATGAACCTTTTAAAATCAGAAACGATAATTTCTACACACAGTGTAACACAAACATGGAGTTCAGACTGATCCAAACCAGGTCGCTGCTGCAAAAGGAAAAACTTTATTAGATTATTTAACATTTAGAGCAGCCAGACGTTCTGCAGCTGGGACTTGAAGAACTTTATTTGCAGAACCTTTAACAGTTACAAAGGTTCTCCGAGGACGAGTGGACGAAGTCAGAAATCCTTGACTTCACGGTGAGCTCTGCAGCTCCTCCTGTGTCGCTCACGTTGATTTCATCATGATCTTCAAATAAAAAGTACTGACCCAGTTTTTTCAGAGTTGAATCTGACATGTCCGTGTGCTGGATAAGAAGCAGCATCCGACATGAGTCACTGGAAGTTCAGTAAATCTGCTGTTGGGTTCAAATCTTCTTTTAATCTTCTCGTTTCCTTCCGTTCGTTAAATGATCTTGGTGCTTCTCATTTTTCACGTAAAGAATTTGAGTTGTTCTTTTTTTAGTCGGTGATTTTAAAAATGTTTCCCGTTAATACTCTGATAACAGTCGTGGACTGACGCGTGCTGCCAGAGGTCTGTCTCTCTCTCTAACCTCTCCAGGCTCCAGTAACATGAGATGTGATGTGTCCGTCAGTTAAACAGTGAGAGCAGATCAGGTACCAGCTTTTATGACTCCTGTCACTTCAGGCCGTGTGAAGACACCTGGACGTCTCAGTTTTATGATCGATTTGCATGAAAAAACATTGCGTAACGTTGAAAACGAACATAAAGTCACACTGCTGTCAGTTCACTCTCTGTTCCCAGCATGCATCATCCTCACTGACACGAAACTATGTGTTTTCACTCACACCAGTGTCGGCAGACGACCAGGATGAGTTTTGCTGGACTGGGTTGGATTTTAAAGAATGTGAGGAGACGTCGTGTCGTTTGTTTTAGAGTCTCAGTTCTTTTAACGCTTTAGTCAGAGAGAAAACTGAATCTCAAAGCGAAGCCTGAAGTCCACGTCAGTAAGCAAACCATCCAGAACTGGACCCGAGCTGAAGAGGAAGCTGACACGGACCAACTGTACTGTAAACAACGCTTCAGGAAACCGGGTTGAGCTCTAGGGAAATAAATCTCTCTCAGACTTGAAGGTTGAAGTTGGTGAAGCAGGACGTCCTCCTGAGAACGACCCGATCCACATTTGAGTTTCTGTTTTTTAACGTCTTCGTATTCTTCTTTCAGGTCTACACCTACAAGCAGAACGCACTCACCCGACAGAAGGTGCAGCCCATGCACAGCAGCAGCATCAGAGGGGTGGAGGACATGGCGTCCCTCGAGGACCTCCACGATGGCGCCATCATGCACAACCTCTTCCTGCGCTACCAGCAGAGACACATCTACGTAAGTTTCCTTTGAGCTGCCGCACACGACGACTTTAACTCTGATCTGCTGACGGGAAATGTTTGGTTTTGTCCACTGGTTCTGGTTCAGACTGCGAAGCTCTCTGTGACCCACAAGTAAAGGACAACATCTCACATGTTTTATAGTGAAAATGTCACTGAGGTTTGATCATTTACCAAATTTTTTGTAGCTGTCCGATCAGTGTTGATGTAGAAAACTGTAGTTGGCGTTGAGACTCAAAGGTAACGGCTGGAAAAGAAAAAGGATAAACTTTAAAACACGTTTTGCAGGAATTCATTTGTTTGTGTCACTTTGATTTTTTTTTAAATGTTAAATTTTTTAAATTTTTTTTTATAAAAAGTGCAATTTTTTTCAAAATTTTTGCAATTTTTTTTAAAATTTTTGCAATTTTTTTTAAATTTTTGCAATTTTTTTTAAAATTTTTGCAAATGTTTTGCAAATTTTTACAAAATTTTACAGAATTTTACAAAATCATGAAGTAAATATGAGCTACAACTTAAAACTGGTGATGATATGGCGATAAGGGGATATGCAGGTGTATCAATATTTTTTTTATAACACTGTTCACATAGATGCAGAGGTTTAAGATTAAAATGAGAAAGCATGAGAGATCAGCAGTGATGAGAAACCCTCTGACATCAAGATCCCGTGACAAAGACTCCTACCTGCAGCTCGGCCTGTCGGGGTGCGCTTCTTTTCATCGCAGGAATCTCCCGTGAACGGCCGAAGTTGCTCAATCGTTACGTAACCGAGATAAACGTTAAATGTGCAGGCGGCCACATGCTTCTGGAATGATCCCCGTACGGCGACGTTCCCTGCGGACATCCTGTCAAAAGACATTTGGCTTTCTGTCTCCGACTTATTGTAGCAGCAGCAGACAGTGAAGGTTCATGGTGTTGAATACACGCGTTGATTGAAAGGCATGTTAAACTGCAGGTTTAATACACAGCCTGTGAGAAACACGTGTTCAGACACAGCAGGGTCTTCATGATGTATAAACCCGTCTGACAGCTTTCTGTGTTTCAGAGAAGTAGTATATACTAAGTATACTATCATAGCTTATGATATTTGATATGGACGTATTCAAACACATTCTCCAAACGTCTCAGGCCGTAAAAGCGAGTTACCACCACGTTTGGAGACGACGCGTCCCCTCTGCAGACACGCCGTGTTCGTACAGTCTCTGTGAACGTCTCCTCCGTCCTGCAGATTGATGCTCGCTGTTCGATCAGTTTTTTTAGGCCTGTGTTTGGTTTGAAGTTTCTCTGATGGAGCTTTTCTCTCTAAAAGAAGCGATTGTTTCTCTCTCCATAAAAAAAAAAGAACAACATAAAATAAACGTTTCATTCTGTTGCAACAGATCTCTATTTTCAGATCGTGTGGTTACGCCATGAACGAGGCCAATAGTCATTTTAGATGCTGCTATTTGTTGCTATATGGGGTGAAGCATTTATCTCAGTCTGAACTACAGGGAGCGTTCAAGAGTTTTTTATTCCTCTGATTATATAATGTAACATTGAAAACTTTTTCACTGAGAGAAATGAATTTTTTCTTAAAGAAATAATCACAGAGTCAGCGTATTCATGCAGCTGTTTGAGTACTGACGTGTTTCCAGGTGTGTAAATGTACACACAGTACACATTACTGCACTAACAAAGCAAATATAATAACTTCAGAGGAACATAGTTTCCTTCATATGTTGTGAATCTGTGAGAAAAACGATAAAAATGTGTTGAAGTCTTGTTGGAGCACAGCTTGTTTCTGATGTTTCCACGACTGACCAGGTGATAAAACCCGAACGAGCAGAGAGAGAGAAACTTCAGGTTTGTTAAACCCGGACGCTGCTGAACGCAGCGCCTCGTTTCTGCTGCCAAGAGTGCAGAGGGAGGAAGACTCGAGTCTGCGTTTGTTTGGTTTGACGCTCGTTTTAGAGGCTGGTATTCCAGCGGCGGCCTCGCTGGGAGTTTGGCCGGAGCTGATGTGTTCTGGCTCGGTTCTGCTCTCGGCCATGTCATCCAGGCTGTGAGACAGAACGGTTAAGAGCATGTTGGCTTTAGAGTGAAACCACAGCGACTCTGAAGAGGAAGAACCGTTAAGACAAAAACCCTGTGACTGTTGTTTGCTAGCCTCGGTTCTGCCGCTGCAGTCGCCGTAGGGAACTACGCGAGTCCTCAGGTGATGTCACTTGAGTCAGCGTGAGCGTTTCGTGAGCGGATGCCCTGACTGGCAGGACAGCATCAGATCTGTGCGTCCGAAATCTCTTTGTTCTGATGTGATAATGTTCTGGTTGAGGTTCGATGAGGTCCAAGCACAAACAAGACTTTCCCAAAACGTTGTGGTTTGAATACTTTGTTAATTAGGAGGAGGCTTCGTTGTTATGGTTACAGTGACCATTTGGTTGAGGTTACGGAACAATCTCGGTCGTGGTTAAAAAGAAACTGAGACTGACTGTCGGGGGGAAAGCGTAGACGAGCAACAGTCTTTGACTTTTGTCGTCCCGTCCAGCCGACCGGATCTTTGAGCGAACTCTCTCCAAGTCTTGATGTCGTTTTTGGGCATTAGCTGCAAAGACGCTGTCATTTCTCAAAGTTAAAAGTTAGCTGTAACTCTTTATCAATGATCCTACAAAACTTCTCAGCAATAACTGAGCCACTTGTAGATCTGTCTCCGTCTTTGTTGAGGGATGAGCTTCGTTTGTTAGGGTGTCACGGTCAGTAGCAGCAGTAACGCTGGTATCAGGAGTTGTAGTAAAATGTGGATTAATCATCCGGTTCATGTAATTTATTCTGTCATCAGAGCCTGTGCTAACAATGTAATTTACTCCACACTGTGCTGCTTTACACGGCCAGATAATCGGCAAACAAAGCGGCTCTGTTCCAGCTGAGCCGAGTCACGGTGAAGGAATCTGTGCATTTCTACTGTTTGCTGTGCAAAACAAAGACGTATGTAGGACAAACATCTCTCCGGCTTCACCGTCTAGTTCTGTACTTATGGACTAATGAACACTTTCCCCGGCGACAAAGGCAGCCTTGTGCTGCTCTGCACGCATTAGCCGCGGTAACCTTTGACAAATGCCATCTCGTTACTTTAATCACATGTGAATGCTCCCGTATGGTCGAAATTATCCAATCAATTCATCACAGCCGCCCCGATCTCCACTCTGACGGGGCTTTTTTTTTTTTTTTGGCTTCTTGGGCCAGAAGCGGCAAAACAGGGAAAATTAGAGGAGAGGTTTTTTGGTGAAGTGGGTCGTGGTAAACCGAAGGGAAGGGCTGTGAGGACGCTGCTGAAGCCAGAGAGCCAACAACAATCTCTGATACGTTAAATCCAGCCATGCTTCATAACATGCAGGAATAAGTGGACGTTACAGAGAGACGCTGGAGAGACGATAAACCTCCTCATTTGAGATTTGTTCACGCTGTTATCAGCGGATCGCTGTCGTCGGCTTCGTCCAGTAAACACCAATGTGCTTTTGCTGCTTCTCGAGGTTTCTGCCTCTTTAAAGTTTCTTCGTTGCCACTAACGCCGAGTGATTGCTCGTTGTAAATAATATTATAAAGCAAACAGATCTGTTCTGTGAGAACTTGTTTTATGAAGTGTATTTAATATTTTAGCTGAAACAAACCAAGTTTATAATTCATGGTAAAGATTTGTCAGTTTATAGAATCGTTTGGATATTCCTGGTTGTAATACGTCATCGTATTTAGTCCAAAACAAACATTTACAGCTGGTTATTTCACAGTTTTTCCTGATACTGTTGACCAACGTCAAACTACTGCGGTTAAAAACCGACTACTGCTTATTACACCACGGTCACTGGGCGTTCTCTAATCTGATTGGCTGGATGGTTTGCATTAACTTTTCGTAACCAAACAGTGTAACCTGTAAGGACGCAGGTGTTTGTTGCAGCTCAGAATAATTGCACCTGTATTAAACTGTGGGTAAAGACGACAGCAGCGAGGTTTCACTGACGGGGACGTTTCTGTGTGTTGTGATTAATTCTACTAAAACTCCGAATCGCTCATCTTCTGCCATCGGATGCTTCCAGTGTCTGGATATCGTCACTAAGCTGCTCACTGTAAATTCTTCTTTGTTCTTGATTAAAAAATGGACGTCTCTACATTCCTGCCAGATATCTGATCTCTGGACACGAGTGTCGACTGATGAGGCCTTCCAGAAAACTGCTGCTTGTCCTCGACTGTCAAACTCAAAGAGATGCTTCGGCAGTTTGAGTTTGAGTGAGATAGGAGATAATATCTGAAGTCTAGATGATGATTGTGAACCACAGGTAAAGTTCCTGACTTCCTGACACGCGTCTTTGGTTCCTGGAAAAAAGGCCCCGCAGGTGGAAAAGCAGCAGAGATGACGGTGAGGTGACGGGCTGATGCATGATGAAGTCGAAAGCATCAGAGCGAGGGGCCCCCGGTGTCATAACCTGTCAGAGGCCCCCGAAATTCCTGAAAGCACACCTGCTGACTTCAGAGGGAATTAAATGAGAAGAAGTAATGAGATTTCAAAAACATCCACGAAACTTTCAACCTTTATTTTTGTGTCTTTCAAATATTTTCCCACCACATCGTGTTAGATTTGAGCTCAGAGGTTTAGTCTGATCACAGATCGTCTTTCTGTCTTTCCGTGACCTTTTCACCTTCCCTGCAAAGATCCCGGGCTTCGAAATGTTGCAGCGGAGTTTCAGCATTTAAGCTTCACATGAAAAATGGAAGAGCACGACGTGAGCGACGGTGATTTGTTGATGCTTTCTGCTGAACTGTGCAGCTAACCTACTCTCCTCTAGTGTTAGCATTACATAGCTGAACAGGGAATTTAGGCCGGAGGCCACCAGACTCTGTGTGTGTGTGTGTGTGTGTGTGTGTGTGTGTGTGTGTGTGTGTGTGTGTGTGTGTGTGTAGCTGCTGTGATTGTAACCAGCTGTGCTGTCGACTGGTGGCCTCACTCGCCTCCTCTGCAGATTCCAGTGGAAGCAAACACACTCACTCACACACACACACACACACACTCTCACACACACACACACTCTCTCACACACACACACACACACACTTGTGTTGTGTACCCCCATACTGTCCCTCCTTCACACACACTGACACACACATTCTCATTTTTCTATCACACGCTGTTCTCTCTCCTCGTGCCCCCCATCATCCGTATTCTTCTCCCACACATCGAGTCTCCGTCTGGGCATTCAAACGTCAACACCTCCATCGCTCTCCGCCTCTCGTCCCTGCAGGAGGTCGGTCACATCAAGAGCTTTTCATTCCTACCCGGGACCTTTTTGTATCTCATATTTATATTTGTATTATATATTATATATTGCCTGACGTCAACTAATGGCAGGAAATTCCTTTGCTGGGTCATTTGTCTTCATTTACATCGGCTTAGGCCTGCTCTGTGATTTGAATGGAGCCGGTCGACGTAGCAGACAAACAGGGTCAAGAGGCACGAGAACCAGGCTCAGCTTTTTTCTATTGTTTTGGTATTTTGAAGCTTTATCTGACAGAGACAGCTGTAGAGTGACAGGAATGTGGACGGAGATGGGGATGAGACGCAGGTCGGATTCAAACCGAGGACTGAGCCTCCGTACACGGGGCGGATGATCTAACCGACACCCAAACCCGGCTCAATCATATCGTGCGAGCACACATTGCTGTAGGTTATTTGTGACTTGGACGCCGTATCGATCGTTAGAATAGTTGCTGCTGTGACTTTCCAGAGTTGTAAAATGCCAACTGAATAGGGATGTAACGATACACTCAACTCACGACTCGATTCGAGTCACGATTTTTTGTTCACGATACGATTTTTTCACGATTTTTTTTTTTAATCAAAATGAGCTACAGACAAATTCTGACAAAATAAAATTATCTTTTTATTTGTAGGAAAAAAATCTCTCTTTACAGAAACTCTCAAACTGTTTGTGTTCTTATTAGGGCTGCCAGCAAGCAGCTGATCTGACCATCACCTTTCAGCTTGAAGTATGAGCTAACTGAAAATAAAAACAATTAAGATGATAGCTCATTAGCCCCTTAATGAGAGTCCACGGCCCCGGGAAACGGCGAGGTCCGAGCGCTGTAAACGCAGAGCCGGTCGCGGCGCACCGCCTCGGAAGAAATGCGCCCGGCGGGGGCCAGCCAGCGCCGGGGAGAGGTCCCACGAGTGGATCCTCCCGCACGGTGCGGCCGTCCCTGACCCGAGTTTAATCCCCCGTGCAGACTGCGCGGAAGTTGCGGAGAAGTTGCAGTGATTGGTGCCACACCGCCCTGAATTCACGGGGATTCACTGAAGTTGCGTTGAAGTTGCAAATTGCAACATCGTGAATTTCTGGAGGGTCTGTGTTATGTCATTTACGGTACAGTCTGGCCTGACGCAGATTACCACTACTGCGCGCGCGTGTGTGTGTGTGTGTGTGTGTGTGTGGTGTGTGTGTGTGTGTGTGTGTGTGTGTTGTGTGTGTGTGTGTGTGTGTGTGTGTGTGTGTGTGAGACACAGAAAGGCAGACGCGGCAGTGGAAGCTGCAGCCACAACGTAACTTATTTCTAATTTAAAAAAAGACGAAAAATAACACATCCTACTTCTCTCGCATTCGCCAAGAATCGCGATTCATTTTTTCTGTCAACCGATGCGAGTCGTCACGCATTTGTACCGATTTTAATCGTGTCACGATGTATCGTTACATCCCTACGACTGAATATTTGAAACGTCTTTTGGCATCAGAGAAGACTTTCATGGATCTGTGACCTCATCCAACACTACCTCAACGACCTCGATGAACGCAGCCTCCTGCATTGTTTTAAAGCTGGGCTGAGATGACTACAAAGAGACTGAGAAAGAGGCTGAGGTGACTACAAAGAGACTGAGATGACTACAAAGAGACTGAGATCACTACAAAGAGACTGAGATGACTACAAAGAGTCTGAGATGACTACAAAGAGGCTGAGATGACTACAAAGAGGCTGAGATGACTACAAAGAGACTGAGATGACTACAAAGAGGCTGAGATGACTACAAAGAGGCTGAGATGACTACAAAGAGACTGAGATGACTACAAAGAGACTGAGATGACTACAAAGAGGCTGAGATGACTACAAAGAGACTGAGATGACTACAAAGAGGCTGAGATGACTACAAAGAGGCTGAGATGACTACAAAGAGGCTGAGATGACTACAAAGAGGCTGAGATGACTACAAAGAGGCTGAGATGACTACAAAGAGGCTGAGATGACTACAAAGAGGCTGAGATGACTACAAAGAGGCTGAGATGACTACAAAGAGGCTGAGATGACTACAAAGAGACTGAGATGACTACAAAGAGGCTGAGATGACTACAAAGAGGCTGAGATGACTACAAAGAGACTGAGATGACTACAAAGAGACTGAGATGACTACAAAGAGGCTGAGATGACTACAAAGAGACTGAGATGACTACAAAGAGGCTGAGATGACTACAAAGAGGCTGAGATGACTACAAAGAGGCTGAGATGACTACAAAGAGGCTGAGATGACTACAAAGAGACTGAGATGACTACAAAGAGGCTGAGATGACTACAAAGAGGCTGAGATGACTACAAAGAGACTGAGATGACTACAAAGAGACTGAGATGACTACAAAGAGGCTGAGATGACTACAAAGAGACTGAGATGACTACAAAGAGGCTGAGATGACTACAAAGAGACTGAGATGACTACAAAGAGACTGAGATGACTACAAAGAGACTGAGATGACTACAAAGAGGCTGAGATGACTACAAAGAGGCTGAGATGACTACAAAGAGGCTGAGATGACTACAAAGAGGCTGAGATGACTACAAAGAGGCTGAGATGACTACAAAGAGGCTGAGATGACTACAAAGAGGCTGAGATGACTACAAAGAGGCTGAGATGACTACAAAGAGACTGAGATGACTACAAAGAGACTGAGATGACTACAAAGAGACGAGATGACTACAAAGAGACTGAGAAAGAGGCTGAGATGACTACAAAGAGGCTGAGATGACTACAAAGAGACTGAGAAAGAGGCTGAGATGACTACAAAGAGGTTGAGATGACTACAAAGAGGCTGAGATGACTACAAAGAGGCTGAGATGACTACAAAGAGACGAGATGACTACAAAGAGACTGAGAAAGAGGCTGAGATGACTACAAAGAGGTTGAGGTGACTACAAAGAGGCTGAGATGACTACAAAGAGGCTGAGATGACTACAAAGAGGCTGAGATGACTACAAAGAGGCTGAGGTGACTACAAAGAGGCTGAGATGACTACAAAGAGGCTGAGGTGACTACAAAGAGACTGAGAAAGAGGCTGAGGTGACTACAAAGAGGCTGAGATGACTACAAAGAGACTGAGATGACTACAAAGAGGCTGAGATGACTACAAAGAGGCTGAGATGACTACAAAGAGACTGAGATGACTACAAAGAGGCTGAGATGACTACAAAGAGGCTGAGATGACTACAAAGAGACTGAGATGACTACAAAGAGGCTGAGATGACTACAAAGAGGCTGAGATGACTACAAAGAGGCTGAGATGACTACAAAGAGACTGAGATGACTACAAAGAGACCAAGGTGACTACAAAGAGACTGAGAAAGAGGCTGAGATGACTACAAAGAGGCTGAGATGACTACAAAGAGGCTGAGATGACTACAAAGAGGTTGAGATGACTACAAAGAGGCTGAGATGACTACAAAGAGGCTGAGATGACTACAAAGAGGTTGAGATGACTACAAAGAGGCTGAGATGACTACAAAGAGGTTGAGATGACTACAAAGAGGCTGAGATGACTACAAAGAGGCTGAGATGACTACAAAGAGGTTGAGATGACTACAAAGAGACTGAGATGACTACAAAGAGACCAAGGTGACTACAAAGAGACTGAGAAAGAGGCTGAGATGACTACAAAGAGGCTGAGATGACTACAAAGAGGCTGAGATGACTACAAAGAGGCTGAGATGACTACAAAGAGGCTGAGATGACTACAAAGAGGCTGAGGTGACTACAAAGAGGCTGAGATGACTACAAAGAGGCTGAGATGACTACAAAGAGGTTGAGATGACTACAAAGAGGCTGAGATGACTACAAAGAGGCTGAGATGACTACAAAGAGGCTGAGATGACTACAAAGAGGCTGAGATGACTACAAAGAGGTTGAGATGACTACAGAGAGACTGAGATGACTACAAAGAGGCTGAGATGACTACAAAGAGGCTGAGATGACTACAAAGAGACTGAGATGACTACAAAGAGACTGAGGTGACTACAAAGAGACTAAAGTGACTACAAAGAGGCTGAGGTGACTACAAAGAGGCTGAGGTGACTACAAAGAGGCTGAGGTGACTACAAAGAGGCTGAGATGACTACAAAGAGACTGAGGTGACTACAAAGAGACTAAAGTGACTACAAAGAGACTGAGATGACTACAAAGAGACTGAGATGACTACAAAGAGGCTGAGATGACTACAAAGAGGTTGAGATGACTACAAAGAGGTTGAGATGACTACAAAGAGGCTGAGATGACTACAAAGAGGCTGAGATGACTACAAAGAGGCTGAGATGACTACAAAGAGGCTGAGATGACTACAAAGAGACACTAAACAACTACAAATCGACTTCAAATGACTACAAAGAGACAAAAACAAAGAGACGCGTCATGAGTGCAGAGTGAAGGTGCTGATGTTTGTCGGACGTGTCACAGCTCAGGACTGATTCAAACTGTGACGTTTGACACACACACTAACAGACTTCATCTTAAACTCACACGTCAGCCTGAACAAACACCTACAAGCCAAACTAAAGCCGGTGCAGCATGACTCCTCCGACTCTGATCCGGCGTGACCGTGAACAATCGAGCAGCCGTCAGCAAACATATCATGATCATGATCTACGTGTGGTACCTTGAGGTGGGGGGAGGGGGTATTTACAGCCTCGACCAACAACGAATCAATAATTAATCTGACCCCTAAATATTACATTAATGTCATTAACAACAAAACCTGACATGTAAAGGTTGCGGAGCTGAGAAAAAAGAAAATAACCACGAGAGATCCTCCGGTCATGTATTCGATGGACGATGATGTGAAACCGCAGCCACGATCAGTGGATATTAGTGGTTACGGAGAAGGTGGGGGTGGGACATACAAAGAGTCTGACTTTGACATGGGAGCCTGCAATTAACGTGCCGTCTGCTACAAAGAGTCTTTAAACCGTGACCATAACCTTTAACCAAGTAGCCGTATTGACCAAACTGTAACCGGAGAGGTGGCAGGCCGTAAAACACCGGTACGGTTTGTTTTGGATAGATAGATACTCCTTAATCTCGCACGCTGGAGCTTTAAGTTTCATTGACCTTGGATGCAACAACCACTCGTGACCGGTGAAACTTCTCTGCCAGTCGTGGCGTAAAAAACCTGCCCCGTATTAAACAAACTTGTGATTCAGTGTGAATGGAAAGGGCGAGCGTCCGTCAGAGCGAATGAAACATGAGCTCGGCAGATCGGTCTGGTTCCCAGGCTACTGCTCGACGCTCAGTCACACTCTGATCAAAGACGTTGCCAACTTGGTCAGTGTGAGCGCGGAGCAGAATCGGTCTCGTGACCCGCTCGGCTTATTTTAACAAGTCTGTGTGTCTGCTGTCGGCCCGCTGACAGACTGCGACAGCCAGCTGCTGCCCCACTTTCACAAAGTCCACGCTCATGACCGAGAGGGGCGGCACAAACCTGGAATGTGGACGACTTCCTGATGGAGCCTGTGAACGAGTAACGTCGCCGATCACTTGATTCGATCCTGGAAAGCGGCTCATGTGCAGACTGTTTGTTCACGAGCACGTGTTCTTGGATTTTGACCCAAATTCACGTCCCCGATCTCTGAACGAACACAGAGGACTCAGTGTTTTCACTCGGTATCTGGTTTTGGTATTAAACCTGTCATCTGTCTCCTCATACATAAACACACACATTCACAGACCACACACACACATTCCTTTATACACACACTGTGTGTGTGTATAAAGGAATGTGTGTGTGTGTGTGTACATTTACATCTCAGAGGTTTTTTTTAGCCGGAGCTCGTCGTCCTGATTTCTTTCAGATGTGGAGAATCGGCCTCCGAGCCAACGGAGCGTCACGCTTCGCCAAGAACTCTCCTGATGTCATTTCCTTCAGGTCCTGTATATAAATACCACGTGCTGATGTCACTTCCTGCGAGGACAGATTTAGAACCACTTGCGGATATTATTGGATTCTTTTTTTCCGTTGTAAATATGTTTTGTTCATGTTTTCGGCGGAATGAGACAAAGGGAGCACGGCGTGTGTGGCTTCGTGTCATTTTTAGCATTTTTTTGGTTTCTGCTAATCGCGGTGAGTTTTGGCAGAGATCGATCGCCCATCTGTTTTTGGTTAAACCGTGTTGCTAACAGAAAAAAAAACAGATTTGTCTGGACATATCTGTTGGCTCGGACCGAGCTTCCGTCAGATTTTCACAGCTGTGGTCATTAGGCTGCGTGTTCACATGCTGCTCTGTAAAACAGAAATCACTGCAAAGATTTAAGGCGTCTCAATGTTTATGAGGGAGTTTTTGTTCATTTGATTCATTTGTAATATGGGAAATTATCCCAGGTCCATATTTAAAAATAATGATCCATCGGATGACAGTGTGAAAGGAGGAACAGCAACAATTCAACTCTGACCATGTGATCGATAACGTAAAGGTTCTAGATTAGATTTTAAATCACTGAGTGGAACCAGCCTGTTCATAGATCTGTACCCAGCAGATCCTCTGCAGCTGGACTTCTAGTTCTACCTCAACAGAAACACACGGGGAGTCCGCCTTCAACCACTGTCTCATCTGTCGTGGATCTGATGGACTTCCTCCTCTCTCGCCTCTGTAGACATTTCTCTGATTTACTTTCGACATCTTACTGTTGTCGAATTGGCGCTTTTTAGTTTCTTTTTTATCCAGACTGTGAGTTAGAGACTAGCTGGTGAACTTGAGCGAAGATTCTGCAGATATTCGTCCCCGAGGGGTTGGTGGAGACCAAAAATGGAGCTAAAAGAGTGAATATTAGACCTGAATTTAAAAAAATCGTAACTGTGTAACTGCCGGACATGTACATAATGTTTAAATATGTTGGAACTCTAACCATGATGATTCACAATGTTTAGTTCTGCTGCTCAAGTTTGGTTCGAGACTCAACATCATGAACCCTGATGCAGATCACTCCTTCGTTCGCTTATTTATTTATTATAGTTTGAAGGTTGAAAATTCTTCCTGGTGCACGAGAACCACAGAACCCTGCACAGATACACAGAGTATAAATCAGAATATTAAGTCTTCTTCTTGTGTCTGTTTCTGCACCATGTAACACAATCGGCTCTGCAGCATTATTTTCTTACTCAGCATCATTTTTCTCATCTGTAAGATAAAACTGTCCTCCAGTCAGGAAACCAAAACACGCTTTTAATATGTTTTCCACAATTTATTGAGCGTTGAGAAGCGTCCGCGTCCGCGGGAAGCCTGTCTGTCACGGAGTCATTTCAGAAACAGACGGTTCTGCCGCCTCGGACACGCAGCAGAGTTTTGCAGATGTGAGGCGATATTAAACAAACCGCGGGTCGGTGGATCGCTTTAATCGCCAAGTATAACAAATGTGCAGGAATTTGTCATGTGACACGGTAACTCAGCGACTGCTTCGCATCCCCCTCCTCGCTCCCCGCGCTTACATTTCCTGCCGTCAGTCAGGCAGGTTTGGCGAGCGCGCTGCTTCTGATCCTCCGGGTTTTTCCATCTGGTCTTCATTTCCCTCTCGGTGCAGTTATCTGGCTCTGTCTCAGAGAGATCTTATTTTTTTGGACCCGTCTGACTGCCTGTACGGCCTCCCCCTGTTCTACAGTTACACCGTCAGCAGTGACTGACGCCTTTCTGTAAACTTCAAGTCGCCGTGGCTTCAGTTACTGCTTATCTGCCATCGACACTGAGGGTCAGTTTGACCAGTGATAACACATCTGCATTCTGTCCTCTGCAGATGCTGCTGGATTTGTTGAACCAGGTTTTGATGGTGCAGAGCATAAGGAGCTCTTTGGTCCTCAGCCTGGATTGTGGAATGGCTACCAGAGCTTTGGCTGAGGCAGCGTAAACCGACACCGAGTCACGACCAAGACCAGACGGTCTCTAGCCACCTCGGGTCACTAATAAATCCCCAATATCGGTGTTGGTACAGGCGACCGAACCCGCCTCAGGTCCATTGATTATTTTTAAATTAGCTGAGAGGCAAAAGAGGCGGGACAGCCAACGTAGTGGCAACCTGTGACGTCACGGATGTCTTTATGCTGTCATTGGTGAAAAGGCAGATGTGGAGCGGTGACAGCCCTCAACAGACAAGACCAAGACCTTCAAAAAGTGGTCTTGAGACCAGTCTTGCGATCCAGTACAACACGAGGCTGAAGACCTCAGGTGTTAGCAGATCTGAGAAAGTTCACCAGAAGCCGACGAGCAGCCGTGTGTTCACTTCAGTCCAAACACGAGTTAATAAATCTGCTTCCAAAATAATCTGCAGACACTAATTGTTGTTAATTTCGTGGAGCGTCTGTTTGCTGTCGGAGGCTGAAATCAGAACCAGCCGCCTCACTGTCGGAATCACGTCCATGTTCGTGAATACCTCAGGTTTAAATGCCTCAAACAAACAAAGTGCAAACGTGGGTATCGCCTTTCTCGCGTCACCTCCGTGGCATGAAACGTTTGACACCGCACACTGAGGACGAGGGGGCCCGCGGTTAATCACATCAGCCAATGGGGGGGCTTCTGACGAGAGTCGCAGCCAGTTAGCTCTCGGCCAGGGTGCTGCCGTGGAAACTGTTACCAGGATGGAGAAAACAGGGGGATCTAATTGAGTCCAAATGGTCGTAATTCACCGAGTTAAGGGGCAGCATGACTTTTCCCAAAGGTTTCTTTTTTTTTTTTTTGAGGGATACTCACCGCGTGGACTTAACCCCCTCCAGACCGCCGCCCGAGCACATGTGACTTTTGCCTTCGTGTTTTTCTTGGCGGGAATGTCCAGGCCTGCAGCTCAGACCTTCTACACACAGTTAGTTTTACTTCCCCCCCTTTTTTGTGTGTATATAGTAATAAAGTAGACATTTCATGCTCTATTTAAAATTGGATTAATATCCAAATGGGCTGTCAGGTTATATTAATGAAAGTAACAAAGTTTTAATGAGTGAAATGCATAAACAGAGTCACAGTGTGTGTTTTTTTTTTTAACTGTGTCCACTTTCACCTTGACACTATAAACAAGAACTACAAATCCCAAACACGACACGGCGTGCACGGCGAGCTGAGTGATGCACGTGAGCCTCGGATCAGTCCGACTGTAAACTGTTTACACCGCCGGGGGAAGACGGACTCCTTCACCTGAGCAGAGGAGTGCTGTGTTTACACTGTGAGAGATAACACACCGTGATGTATGACCTCAGCGCCTCCACCTCCGCCTCCGCCCTCTCTCTGCTGCAGCACATGCTGATTTGCACAGGCGGGGTATTTGTCATGTAAATACTGTCACCTCAACCGCCATTCAAATGTATTTGCATCCAGGCTGGATGTAGGTCAGTCAGTCAGTCGGCCGTATACGTGACGAGGAGTTTAAAGAGCAGCACGCGGAAGGTTCGAGATGTTTGCTTCAACTTTGACCTCGTCGTTCCTTCTAAAGTCATCGTGAAGAAACATTTGAGGAGCAGGTTTCTTTTGTGTTTGTACAGGATGTTCAGCCAGGATGTGACCCAGGGCGGGATAGTTCAAACACTCAAACAACTGTCTTAACGTTATTTATAATGTGTGCTGTTCTGTTGGCCGTATCTTCCAGTGTGGAATACATACAGAGGTTTAAATAACGCCCGGTAGATCCACTGTTTCATCCTGTTTGCGAGGTGCTTCCATAGACACGTCTCTGTTTGGTCCGTCGAGCGTTTCAGAAGCGTTTCTCCCTCCACACTTTGTTTACCTGCTCAGGTTTGGTCATCTTCCTGGTTTATGAGCTTCTACATGTGGAAATATGCTACGAGCTGCTTTGTGTCTCTAGACAATACTGGACCGCAGCAGGAGCCGGTGGACTGAACCGGCACGTATCACTGCAGTTTTCAGTGCAGGATTTTGTGGGCGGTCCTTAAGGGGGCGGCTTGATGACACGCTGAGGCCACCCTGAGCATAATCCCCCTGCCTCCCTAACCCACAACAGTATAATAAATATGAGAATACTGCTCATTTCTACACCTAATTTCATGAACTTGTCGATATATTTAATTGTTCAAATTTGGCTGGGTGGTTAATAACACTCTTCTTTGCTCTGACAAACATTTATTCTGACTTTAACCCTGTTGGCTTTCCTCGTCAACCTTTCATTTGCTCATGTTAATTCCAGGGTTCCCACAGGTGCTTGAATTCCTTGAAAATGCTTGAATTTAAGTTTAGTGTTATTTAAGGTTGTGAAAGCGCTTGAATTTTTTGTGAAGTGCTTGAAATTTCACAATTAGTTAAAAATCAAAACAGTCAATCTACCACCATATGAAATAATGCTAATTAGACCCATATTATTATGTCATACAGTGGCACCGCTGCGCTTCCCATGACCATCATGGCAAACACAACTAGTAGGCTACCTATTTAAAGGTGCTGGAAAAACTGGTGCTTGAAGGTGCTTGAAAAGTGCTTGAATTTGTTCATGAAAAAGGTGTGGGAACCCTGTAATTCAGACATGAATGTATCTATACACACACACACTGCCTTGACCCTGAAGCAGTTATGGAAATTGTTTGGATGGATGAGCACGCACTGACAGCAAATAGCGTTTAAACACAGCCCTGCAGTCAAGGCGGGTTTTACGTTACAGATCCATGAAGGTTCTGAAGGTTCTGATCAGACACCAGAACACTGCGTACACATTACAAAGTAACATACCAGCAATGAACATTTCCACATATTGCCGGATGAGCCAAAGGTGAGGTCAGTCTTTCTGAAGAACGATGGTCAGTCTACGAAAATGTCACTACAGCTTCTCTTTACTTCAAGTTCACGGTCTCAGTCTCTAGTTTTAAAGTCTTCTACCACACCGCACGATGTTCAGTTAGTAAATTATGGTTCAGTTTAGAGGAAAATAGACGATGAAGAAAGGTGTGCTTCAGGATGTGGTCACCTTTGTGATTGGCAGATCACCACAGGGTGTCCTTGGGCGACCGAGGCGTAGCTTCACGCTCTCGTCCTGATGTCGCCACATCGAGCTCCAAAAAACCCAAGACAACCGAACCACGAGGGTCTGTGACCGCTGGTACCTGTGCTCACACAAAGCTGAACAGTTTGCCCTGAAGTCTGTAACCAGAGTCTTCTTCTGAATGAACTTCACGACTGTTAGTCTCTGGAAAAATGCCCCATCAGTGAGACAACAGAGGCTTTTTTTCCACTCGGCTTCATGTTCTCATACACATGGAGCAACCTGACATTGGCAGGAGGGTTTTATTGCTGATATTCTTTCCATGCTCTATACATCGGCATGCCCATTAACCTAATTGGCGTCATTATGGCTGTAATTTGAGTTCTCCACTTCAGAGCGCTGAACACGCTTTCACCTCAGGCATGGCAGCCGATGTCAGAAAGAGCCGTTTAGCTTTTTCTTTCCTCTCATCCGTCCAAACTAAACTCGGTGTGTGGAATCATTTTCTTATTGACCTCCGTAATAAGGAAAAGGAGTCTTCTGTTTTTCATTTATCTGCTTGTTTTTGGAAGAGTCGAACGCTCTGAAGCTACAACAAACTTTAGCTAACTGTTTAACGGGTGATAAAACATTAATGAGCAGCTGCAGACGTAAAGAAAACACTGAAACACACGTCTGCGCTCTGTTTGCTTTCAGACGTGTGTTTGTGGTCAGTGGAGATGAACAGGATAAGATACAGTCGGGTCATGTTGCTGCAGACGCGGAGATGCTCTGCAGAACAAAATATCCTCTCTCTCTCCGTCTCCGTCTCTTTTGAATGCGTTTCATCTCGTCCTCCAGGCAGCAGCCGCTCCACATCCTAATGTGCGGTTCTGGGAACACTGTGTGCCGCTGTAATGAGATTTTCACTCTTGGTCCAGGGTGCACGGACAAAAATGTTCTTGTCTTGACTACATCGAGTTTTTGATAGTAACTTTATGTGTCGCCGGGCTCCGGTTCTAGCATGACACCGGCCCTGTGAACCTCCTCTTCTTCTTCCCGGTGGTGCCAACACTAACCTCACCTGGAGCTCTGAGCTCACAGTCCACTACAGACCGAGCTAACAGCAGCTAACAGCAGCTAACAGACTGAGCTAACATGAGCTAACAGCAGCTAACAGACTGAGCTAACATGAGCTAACAGCAGCTAACAGTCTGAGCTAACCTGAGCTAACAGCAGCTAACAGACTGAGCTAACATGAGCTAACAGCAGCTAACAGACTGAGCTAACAGCAGCTACAGCTGTCAGCAGTTTACTTCACTGTCCATCATAAACTCTGTAAATCACAGAGAGTTGAGGCGGAGCAGCCGGAGGACATCAGAGGGAAAACCAGAAAACATTTCCTCCATAAAATATGATCCAGTTTCACCAGAATCAGTGAAATAGTTGCTGCTGTGTGACTTAGTGCCGTAAAGCGTTACGTACTTCTCCCGACCCGGAGCCCAAAGTTACATAGTGTGAGAACAGACGTACGAATGACAGAGACACCGTTCACCTGATCACAGGTCAGAGTGGGTCACCTGATCACAGGTCAGAGTGGGTCACCTGATCACAGGTCAGAGTGGGTCACCTGATCACAGGTCAGAGTGGGTCACCTGATCACAGGTCAGAGTGGATCACCTGATCACAGGTCAGAGTGAGTCACCTGATCACAGGTCAGAGTGGGTCACCTGATCACAGGTCAGAGTGGATCACCTGGAGTTAGACTATCAGAGGAAAGTTACAGGAATTAAACCGTCACCACCGACGAGTCTCTGACAGCATCACAGCATTTAATTTTTTTTGACTCTGAGAAATCAGCGCGACCTTTTACGACCTCTCAAACCGAGCCGGCCGGTGGCAGAAGTCGGCCCAGTTGTTTTCTCACAGACGCTGATGTGCCGCCTTTTTTTCCAAGCTTGCCTATTTATCCATTAGTCACCACCGCAGCACCGAGGCCGCTGCCAAGACTTCCTCTGGCTCCACAAGCTTCTATTTCAGCAGTTTGGTTTGTTTTGCTTTGAACTCCTGAAATCTGAAGCCGGCTTGGAAAAAAAAGTGCAGGAGGAGGAGGAGGAGGAGGAGGAGGAGGAGGAGGAGGGTGCAAAGAAAAAGAAAAGGTCAGATGTGTTGAATGTTGTGGAGCTGCTGCAGGAGGTTTTGTAAACTACAGGGGTCACGTGTTTGGATGTTTGTCATTTTGTTTTATGACTCTGTGCTTTTGTCCAAGAAATTGGATTATGTGTCGCTTTTGTCCGTCTCTGCTTCCACCTGATCTACGACAGGCAGCCGACCATCGATTAGATTCAGAGACGAGTCTCTTCAACTGTCGCTGCAGTAAAATGCAGATTCTGATATTGCCGATCCATTGATTCATTTTTTGAAATGTTTCCTAAAGTCCAAACTGATGTCCTCAGATGTCCCCCAACACAACGATACTCAGTGTCCTGCTATAGAGGACGACAGAAACCAGCAAACTGTCACATTTGAAATCAGAATTTGAACTTTTTGAAGTTGAAAAAATGACTCAAAACAGAAATTTAATTATCTAAAGAGTCATGCATGAACGTCACAGCTTTTCTCTGCTGATGCATCATGATGATCTCTGCTCCTCACACTGATGTTCATCCTCTCTCTCTCTCTCTCTCTCTCTCTCTCTCTCTCTCTCTCTCTCTCTCTCTCTCTCTCTCAGACGTACATCGGCTCCATCCTGGCGGCGGTCAATCCTTACCAGTCGCTCCCCGGCCTGTACGACCGGCCGGCCGTGGAGACGTACAGCCGACACCACCTCGGCGAAATCTCGCCGCACATCTTCGCCGTGGCCAACGAGTGTTACCGCTCGCTGTGGAAGAGGCTGCAGAACCAGTGTGTCCTGATCAGGTAGGCGTCTTCATGTCGTCCTCGTAGCAGCGAATGGCTGCTCACCTTTCTTTGTCACAGGTTGTATGGACCGCTCTGATTGGCCGTTGGAATAAACTCGTCTAGTCGCCCTGAGCGTGCCAAAACGCTTTGATCAAGCTTCAAGTCGACCCCTGGGCAGTTTGGCTGCAGCTCTGAGGATCTGCTGCATGCCACAACACACACACACACACACACACACACACACACACACACACACACACACACACACTGTCCTTTCCTTCCTCACATCCGTCCTCTTTGATTTCAGCAGGATGACTTTCACATTGTTTTATCACACTCACAGTTATTTTTACATTTAAGAAACGATAATAATGTCTGAGAGCGGATGCAGAGGACATCACAGTGTTTGACTCTGTCCTGAACACGTCTCCAGAGGATGCATGGAGATGAATTATGTATGAACAAAGCGAATCTAACATTCATCGGTCTGAATCCCAACAGTGTCCCATCTTGTTCAGCTCCAGACACCAAAGATCAGGTGGAGGAACTTCTCCATAGTCGGTGTGTTGCCTACAGTGG
This sequence comes from Collichthys lucidus, assembly GCA_004119915.2. Classification (NCBI taxonomy): domain Eukaryota; kingdom Metazoa; phylum Chordata; class Actinopteri; family Sciaenidae; genus Collichthys; species Collichthys lucidus. The sequence continues at coordinate 2,621,136 of CM014089.1, forward strand.
ACAGGGCTGAAATCAGTCACAGCATACGCTATATTTAGAATATTCTATCTTTTATATGGATCCAAGCTCTCAGACTTTTACCATGAACAACACGTGAGTTTCTGCTCAGTTTGTGTTCTTGCATGTTTCAACTTTAGTTTGGGCTCAACCCTTGTTGCTGTGGATCGAGGCGGCGGTGGATCATGTGCTGCAAGATAAAATAACGGCTCGGCTTCCTCGCTCGTCCTCCTGTTTTGCTCCTTGTCCTGTATCTGAGCTGATAAAAACACGGGAGGTGTCGGGAGGAGGTGGCGAGTCGCAGCTCGCCGCTTCGGGCACCGACGTTGCAGTTTTCTGACAATTAGCTGGCATTACTTTTACAGCCCTGTTTAGAGCCGTTTCATTGGCATGCAGGGTAATGAGACACACATGTCCCCTTTTAAAACATGAGCTGCTCTGAGTTCATGAGGAAAGCACAAAGCGTGCAGCGGCTTTTGTGCACTTCCATCATCGTGGACACGAGCGTCGACCAGAAACATCTCACAGGTTCCTGTTACGTGCTCAAACTTCTTCTAACAGCATGTTTGTATAATAATTCTGACAAATTAAGGAATGAAATATTAACATTAATAATGAATCCTGGTTTAAAGTCGAGCTCTTTCTTCGTCCTCTTGTTCAGGGAACAGGAACTCTATTGTCTGGGCAGGATGTTGTTCAGTGGGCAGCGAGCGTGCACGGCGAGGCGTAAACACAAACATGTCATGTCGTCATCGTCGGAGGAGGAGGAAGCCGCGAGCTTCACAATGCTGCCGTTCAGTTCCCAGAGACGTGTCGCTGCCGTGGAGCTGCTCTGTGATTCTCCTCATCCGGATGACTCTTAGCATGCAGCAGGTTCCCTCGACGCTTCAGCAGCGTCAGCAGATAAGTTTCCTCCTTGGAACTTCGTATTTTCATTCAGTTCGGAGCGCCTGCACTTTATGAAAACACTTCACAGAATCTGTCACTTCAAGGAAAAGATAAACGCCGGTTTGGTTTGCAGAGTTTTTCCGTGACAGCACTCGAAGCCGCGGCAAGTCAGAGAGGACGAACCGCAGAGCACAGGCGCGACCTTTCACCTGCTGACTCAGCTCAAACACAAGCTGACGGACCCCGACACACAGGTCCAACATTTCATCTGTTCTGCTGTGTGCGCCTCGGTTTCACTTGCTGTTTGTTTTACGGCCTCTCAGCTGTTAATTAGCTGTTAATCGTCGCCCTCGAGCAAGGCACTAAACTCCCAGCTGAGCTGGATGTGAAGCGGTGCTGTGAATGCTCTGCAGACGCTTCCTTTGAGAGGATCGGATACTCCTGCACGGCTGACTGACAGGATGATTGTCTTAATAACTCAACTTGCATATTTTCACGCGATGAAGCGGTTTCGTTGATTTCAGCCTCTCCGCTCTGAAACGTGGCCTGAGAGCAGAAGCGAAGCGCCGGAGCTCCCTCTGCTCTCGCCTGCTGTGGGTGATGGATGTGCGAGGTTATGAATAATTGAAGGGCGGAGCAGCGACACACAAATGTTTTTTACTGCCAAGTGTTTCTCCCCCGAGGGCTCGGCCCGGCTGTGTGGGCTGACTGCTGAGCTGAGCGTCAGGGTCCCGGCTGCGGCGAGGCCTCGAGGCGACGTGGAAACCTGAACAAACAAAAAGGCAATTATCAAATAAGATGGAATCATCTCACGCTCAGTCCTGCTGGTTAGAGGCTCCTTAACTTTATTTATAAAGCCCTTTAAAAACAGCTGACACAAAGCGCTGTACATAAAATAGAACCTGAAATGAGACGTGCAAAACAAAGAACAATATAAAAACAATAATAAACAATAAAACAAACTGCAAATATGTCGATTTTTACCTGGTTACGTATCGATGGAGCTGAGAGACAAACCAGGTTACAGAAAGAATATAGTAGAAAAGTTCTGGACTTGTGTTATTATTTTATTTAATTTCTAAACTTAAAGATCCACTCACCAATCTGTTGATCCGACCGACCCAGAGAGACTAACGACTGATAAAAACATCAGATCTGCTCGTTTGAGAAGCGATAAACGCCGAATCAATGAGTAATCAGCTGATGAACTTCCTGCCAATAGATGAATTGACTAATGTTTCAGCTTCATTAGCAAATGGAACCGGATCGAGTGTCGTCAGGTCCCTGATGTTTTCTTTGCAAAGCTGCATGTGTTCATTTAAAACGAGCCTGGAGACGATCACGGTGACGAGGACGCACCGTGATCGTCGTTAACCTGCAGAGTCCAGTTCGATACCTAAAGTTAGATTTTAACACGGAGTCGCGCTGCCCAGCTGCCACAGTGTACGTGTTCTGGTTCACAATGATCTCTGACACACACACACACACACACACACACACACACACACACACACACACACACACACACCTCCTGTTGGTCCCCTGAAAACACTAAAGCCATCTCACAGCGGCCCCTCGTAAAACATGTAACATGGCAGCGCCCCCCACCCACACTGTGTGTGTGTGTGTGTGTGTGTGTGTGTGTGTGTGTGTGTGTGTGTGTGTGTGTGTGTGTGTGTGTGTGTGTGTGTGTGTGTGCGTGCGTGCGTGCGTGCGTGCGTGTGGAAGAAGAGCTATAAATTGCAAGCTGGCACTTTCAGGCGAGGCAGGAAGTTTCCTCGTCGGATTTAGGGATTGTTGGTAATCAGATCCAGAGGGAGGAGGAGGAGGAGGAGGAGGAGGAGGAGGAGGAGGAGGAGGAGGAGGAGGAGGAGGAGGAGGAGGAGGAGCAGCAGACTGGCTCTAACACGAGTCATCTGCTCATTAACGCTCGTGAATGCCACTTTGCGTTTTCGCTGATGCGGATACCTGCCTGCATCGGACCACATGATTTTAATGGAACGCCCCCCCGCCCCGCTGAGAGACGTCGTTCTGAACCGCCAACGAAGAAAGTTCTGGAAAAGCTCCAAACTTTTGTAGCTCACAACAACAAACGCCACCATGGCGGGTTTCCCTGCGGACAGTGAAGCAGCAAACTCGTAATGTTCGCTGGTTTGGACCTCGTGGGTCCAGCGGCGCTCCGGTGTACATGACACCTCAGGTTGCTGTGGGAGAACTTGTGTAGGACTTCATGATGTTCTGGTTCTGGTGTCTGAACCGGAGCAGGTTCAACATCTGGTGCAAACAGTGAAACCAGAAGCTCATTAATCCCCGTGACTGTCACACGTGTGAAATGTTCAGCTTTGAAGGAAACCTGAAGCTTTTTTAGAAACGCAGGTTTGCCTCAGTGCATCATGGGAAAAGGCAGCCCCCTTATTGTAACTGGACTCATGAGCGAGCGTTCCTATTGGCTGTCCATGTTTCATACAGTCTGTGGATGCATGTTGCAGTTCTTGTGATACTGAAATGAGACAGAAGCAGCTGTATTGTTACACATGTAAATATCTGTGTTTTATGCATTAAATGATACTGAAATAATTAATGTAAGTAATTAAAATAACTCAACTCAGGTTAGATTTGCACAGATGAAACCGAGCAGTCTCAGCTTTAAGTTTTTAATGGATCATTTTGTTTGTTGACGTGTTTGAGTTCAGATCAGAATATATCCGATTATTGCCACAGAAACTTTTTGGTGTTTTTATTAAAACCTCGCTGACTTTTAAGATGCTTGGACTTCTGATGAAACACGAGATCATCTCGAAGCGTTGACAGACTTTTATGAAAGTTCAGATTTTAGAGTTTGTTGTTGGGATCGACCTGTGAGCTGTGTTTGTCCCTGACCTCCTGACCTCAGAGGTGGGTGTGAGGTCAAACTCAAAGACCCTGTGAGCCTCGTTCATTACTCAGGCATCTGCGGGTCACAGAGACCCTGCAGCGCTAACAGACCTGAGAGGGTTTATCATCCACGTCGTCAAATTAAGAATTTGTCTGCGAGGAATGCACGACAGCGAAGGAACAGAGCATGATGGGAAGGAAACGTATCTGCACACGTTGGTTTGTCTCACGTCACTTCTTCTCTTCACATCTCGGTTCTTCATGAGTAAGTGAGGACGAGACTTTAAATAGTTTGGTGTTTGCTTCAGGTCGCGTTGAATTGTTGTGGTTTGTTGGAGCGAGTGTTTTCTTTCTTAGGTCGTCGTCACAAAAACAACTGAAGCAACAGAAATGATCATCGATGAAGGATCTAGGCCCCGGGTCCGGTCCAGCGCTCGCTGCTGCAGAAACTTTAATCAGAGAAACTGAATGAAAGTTTGAATAATTATTTATTAATCAAATCTCACAGGTCGAGCCGTCACTCTGCATTCGAAAGTTTCGCAGGGCTCAAAGAGCAATGAGAAGAAAACACTGGATCTGTCCAAGAAGAAACAGATCAGGTTTTAAAAAATGTAAAACAGGAAGAGAATTGTTCACAAAGTTCCTAAAAAATTCATCTGTGATGAAAAAATCAGGAAAATTTTCTTGTTGGACAAACTTCCTGCAGTTATTGTTCCACTGTTCGGGTTCATCGCTCAGTTTATCAGCTGTTCTGTTTTTGGTAATATAAAATATAAAATATGTCACTTCCCTGAAGGAAGGTTGAAGGTTGGGACACTGTATGGTGGCCTTTTCAGGACATCTCAACTCGTCAGCTTTGCTTGTTCATCTTTAATTTCACGACGTCGTCTGATCCGGTTTCTCTTTGTTCTTTTGTCGCGTTAACCGATCGCTCTCGCCGTCCTCGTCGACAGGAAGAGTTCTGGAGGTTTTGTGTCAGACCGGATGAAAAAATCAGGGCATCACCACAGTGATACATCCTCGCAGGAAGCTGAACGTTGGTGCCGGTTTTGGATTTTAACGTGAGCCTGTTTGACTCAAGTTTAAATATTTACGGCAGCAGAACTCCTGACAGACTTTGGTCCGTCTAAACAAGTCATTCAATCCTAATCTTCTTTAGACGAGCTGCAGTTTCGGTGCGTTCCTCTAAACAAAGTTCCCGGTTCTTAAGAAGACTCCAAACCAGATTAAATGAGGTGTGCAGTCTCGGTTTCTCCTCCCTGCAGAAGCTCTTTCACTCCTCGGTACAAAAGGCCTGGGTGAGGTCCAGAGCCGCGAGGGCGACTCCGTCCAACACGCTCGGTCGCCTCGGCTGAAGACTCCCTCCTTCCTGCCCGTGGGGGGTTTTACCTTGGGTGGCAAACAGCATGTGGAGAGCCAGAGCCAGGGTTCAGCACAAAGGCAGGGCGCTGCTTAGTTGTAGTGTGTGTGTCCTAGTTTGGATAAGTTGGCATGCAGCCAGAGGGCTGAGTTACATTTAGCAGGCCCTTTCACATTCGGCTGTCTGCTATGAGCTATTTAAATGAGTTACACACAGCGAGCCCTTTAAAGCACGATCCAGTCCCTTTAAGAGAGTTTGACCCACTGGTGAGAATTTACAGTTTCTAATAAAGACCCCCCAAAACTGGAGCCTAAGACTCGAGACAGTGTAACTCTTCTTTCTTATTAAAAGTGCTGCAGTCTCACCCGGTTCCCTCCTGAACCGATCCGATCAAAATCAGTCGATTCATCGAGTTTTTAACGTGTCATGGTCACAATAAAACACAACGATGTTCTGTCCAATAAAAATCTGCTTTAAACATAAAATCGAAGCTCGTCCTGCGACTTTAAAGCTGCGCTGATGAAGTTGTGGCCACCAGGGGGCAGAGAAACACCAAAACAAGATGCTGGATTTCTTTATGGCGCAAAGTTCTTCCAGCACAAACTGCAGCTGAAGCTTTAGTGTTAATTATTACATGAAATTAGTGAAGAAAGCAACAGAAATGTTGTCGGTTCCTGCAGCTTCCTTCATGTTCTGGGTTGTTAATTATTCCAAATGATCATAACTAAAACGGCCGATGTTTAAAAATGCTACAAACAAAGAAGCTGATGACCCGACCTCAGCTCGTCCTGTCATAACATCCGTCCACGCGAGCTGCAGCCAGACGCTCGCAGAGTTTACACGATCTCCGGTTCTGTTTTATGTCCGTCATGAGCGACTCAATGGGACACGACCCGTCACGTCTCTGCGCGGCTGACGTTCAGCTTTATTTATAAAAACGCCGTGCTGTCCCAAAGACAAAGGATGAGGCTGAATGTTTGCAGCAGCAAATACACCAAAATCAATTTGAAACCTTCAGACCAAACGTACGAGGAAGAAGTCGTAGATTTTTACTGACTTTCTATGTTTGTTCGGTCACCGCACGTGCATCACGTCTTAGTCTGACTTTTTATTTTGTTGTTAACAACAGAATAAAAAATGTTTTATTATAATGACTCAGATATAATTCTGGAACATCCTAGTTTGTAAAATCACATAAAGGTGCAAATCCAGCTGAGAAATCACTACTTTATTCTTCCACATGCAGTTCATTGAAGGTCTGCCGTGTGTTTGCCTCTGAATCTAAACCAAACAGTAGATGTGCTCGTAGTCGATCCAGATTTTTTAATTTGATTGTGTCTGACGCTGAGGCTGAGATCTCTGACTCAGCTGGAAATCAAACAAACAACATTTCTGCTTTATTAGATTAGTTTCAAGTTGTGAGAGTCAGGAGATGAGATGAGAAGACTGTGGATGTTTTTCACAGTGTCGTGACTGTTTGGTGTGAAGCTCAGACTTCTGAGCCACCGTAACCGTACCGGGAGAAAAAACTCAACCGACGTCTACTCTGAGACGTTTTCAGAGTCTGTCAAACTTTTCTTCGTGCAGTCAGTCGACCAGCTCGACTTTTAAAGGTCTGAGTCGTTTTTTTTTCCCACCTCTGCTGTGAATAATGTGTCTGTCGGGGACTAATCGCCTCTGTAATGAGTTTACATGTTAATAATTAACACGGCCGGCCTGAACCTCACGCTGCGTGACTGCGGGTTGCCAGGTTCACATTTAATGTCACATAAGGTGTGTGAGAGGAAAAATCTGATGTGACTCGGGAGAAATTAGAATATTATCAATAATATTATTATATATATTATATATAATATAAAGTGTGTGCAGGTTTCCTTTCAGCTGAAGTTGCAGGTGATGTTTGGCCAGCAGGGGGCAGCAGAGCAGACTGTAAACACAAACTGATTCTTTAGTTTTTGTGATGTTGCATCCTGGATTTCATTCAGTCCGTGATGACAGTCAGCCTGCAGCTAATTAGCAGTGTGCAGTGCGCCACCTAGTGGTGGAGCTTGAACATTTCCATGATGCCATCAGCTGCTTGTGTGACCCTTTTCCAAAGATGCTGTAAAGATCCTGAGATTAAGACTGCTGCCGTGTTGCTACATCTGCTCTGATTACAGAAAATAATAAATGATTTTCAATAAAAAGAAGAATAAATATTTTGTTTCTTCGTTATCTCTGTGGGGAGATTGTCTTCCTCTCTGCAGGGAGGTGGATGCCTTGCTCGGGGGCATGTTTTAAGCACCCCTCATGTGTTTTATTCCCCCCTCAGTGGAGAGAGCGGCGCCGGGAAAACAGAAAGCACCAAGCTGATCCTCAAGTTCCTGTCGTGCATGAGCCAACACTCCCTGGAGGTGTCGTCCAGAGACAGGACGTCACACGTGGAGGAGGCGCTGCTGGAGAGCAGGTGGTGTTTCTGTTTTGTTTTCTGCTCGTCTGTCTGAGATATTAATAGTTTTAATAATTGGCAGAGAGGTGTTGTTTGTCGTTAACGTTCTCGCCGCTCTGCAGCCCCATCATGGAGGCTTTCGGAAACGCCAAGACGGTCTACAACAACAACTCCAGCCGCTTCGGGAAGTTCGTCCAGCTGCATTTCAGCCAGAAGGGCAACATCCAGGGAGGCCGGATTGTTGACTGTATCCTTTAAACTGACTCGTGTTCAGTGGCCGCCACTTCCTTTCCTACCTGAATATACAGGATCCTTCCTGTATATTTAGTACCTGAAGTTTGCAAAGATGCTTTTAAGGGTAAAGGTCTGCAGACATTTGCAAATCATAAAAAACTGGATTTCCAATCTGCAGTTTGCTCCATGTTCACCTCGGACAGTCAGCAGGATGCAGGAGGAACTAGTTTGTTTAGCCAGTAGCTGATGTGACGACCTTTGCAGGGCGAGTCTGTTCCTCAAACATTCAGCTGTTTTCTGCCTTGACTGACTCCTTTCTGACCACAGACCTCTTAGAAAAGGTGAGCGTCCTTTCCTTCTGCCCAGTCTGTCATCAACTTCAAATGTTTAAGGAGACACTCCATCAAAATCTGTCTTCAGACGTCCTGCAGGCTTCAGACACCTTCGTTAATAAATATTAAAACCTCCCCAAAAGCTGCTCGTAGCACTTCTGCAGTATGACGGGAGACCTGACGGGGATTTGGACAAATAAAAGAAATCTTGTGTGCAGCAGAAAGTCTTTGAGTTTCACCTTCGAGAACCCATTAAGCTCATCTTGCATGACGACATGGTACTTACACTTTCTCGTGAGCATTTGATGGTTTCAGGTGTTCACCAGTTTTATGGAGACGTAAAGATTTTGACGCCCTGTGAGGTCTCTGCACCGTCACTGGGCCAGAATCAGATTAAAGAGCTTCTGAAGCTTTGACGGAGGGTTTGTGCTCCAGGCTCCAAAGATATATTTTGGTTGGAGTGCCGCCTTAAAACAGCTGAATAAAACTGTGTTAATATTAGCACAAGTTCCCAACAGCAATGCTTCTTTTCCAACAGAACCGAGTGGTCCGACAGAACCCCGGGGAGAGAAACTATCACATTTTCTACGCCCTGTTAGCAGGAACCAACACCCAGCAGAAAGGTGGGTCCAGTGAATCTGAGCGGCGACGTGTTACTTTGCATTAAAATCACCTGCACGCTTCACCTGCGCCCGTTCTTGTTGCTGCAGAGGCGTTCGGGTTGACCCATCCTGACGCGTACCATTACCTGAGGCAGTCCAGCTGCCTCGCCGACAAGACAATCAACGACACCGGCACTTTTCAGGACGTTCTGGTACGCAATGTTTCACGTTTGAACGACACATAATTCACCATTTCCCATATTTATTTCCATTCATTTATTCAGAAGCATGAATCAGGGGTAGAAACTCTGACAGCGCTGCTGCCAAACCGACAAACACGGAAACTTCAAGTCCGTCCAAACCTCGAGAAAAGACCGATCAGCTGCTGGAGACAGAAACTTAACAGCAGAAACTTTCAGTGCAGAACGAAAAGAAACTTTTAAAAGTTTTTCATCGACTCTGCTTCGTCTTCTTTTGTGGCTTTCCCAGAATTCCATGCGAACGATGCAGTTCACGGAGGAGAACATCGGCGAGATCCTGCGCCTCCTGGCCGGGATCCTGCACGCGGGGAACATCGAGTTCATGACGGCCGGAGGAGCGCAGGTCTCCTCCAAATCAGGTCAGAGGGACTTTCTCCTCACTCGCCCACACCTTCATCAGCTATCATCACACACTGATGTCTCATTATGAGGTTACCCGACGGTTCTGTGGAGGTAAAATAAAGGTTGACAGGGACCTCTAGTGGCTGTTTGAATTATGACAGGTTGCAAGAAGTGACTTTAACTAATAAAATACTGAATTTAAATATTAATCAAGCATGATAACAGACTGAAAAACAGCTTTTATGCACTTAAATTTCTTTATGCATTGCACAATTATAATAAAGCCGTGACTTTGACACCAGAGGCTGTTTATTGTGTTTCCTACCGACAGTCGGCGTTCGACCTCCGTGTGTCCTAAACTAGTTTCCATTAATCAGACTTCAACCAGCTCATCTCATTCCTGGAACTTTTTATTTTAAGGAAAACCATCAGAAAATTGATTGATTTGTAAGACGACAAGTGACCTCCAGTGTTTTAGTTCAGCTGAACCTTTTTTACAGAATAAAAGCCGGAAAGAAAACCGATAAACTGCAACAATAAAAGAAATAAAATGTTCAAAGTAAATTAAAACCTGTGAGGTAAATAATAAAAAACTAAAACAAGTGTTTGCTCACGCAGTCTGCAGCGTGTTTCAAGACAAATCCTTCAAAGTAAAACATCCAGACGCGCTCACGCCTTCGTTGACTCTCTCTCTGGACGTTCGAACTCTCTGTAAACGGCCTCGTTTGGTCACTTTATCACCAGACTGAACAAATACTAATGTGTTTGATATCCAAGAGTCAAAGGTCACGCTTGGACAGGCGGTGACGGCAGTTATTGATTATTGATCTGTGGATCTGCGGCGAGCTGGATGAACGATCAGCAGCTCGTTCCTGCAGGATGTCTCTGAACTCTCTGACCATGTTTGTGTGCTCCTTCCATCAGCAGCTCTCAGCCGGACGTCTGACCTCCTGGGGCTGAACTCGGACCAGCTGGCCGAGGTCCTGACCCATCGGTCCATGATCCTCCGGGGCGAGGAGATCTCCACACCGCTGACTGTGGAACAGGTGAGGAAACCTCCAGCCGCCTCACCTGCTTAATCAAAGATGGATCTCTGTGGAGGCTTGACTGCATGTGTGTGCACCTCTGCAGGCCGTGGACTCCAGAGACTCCATGGCCATGGCACTTTATTCTCAGTGTTTCAACTGGATCATCCGCAAGCTCAACATCCGCATCAGGGGAAAAGAAGACTTCAAGTCCATCAGCATCCTGGACATCTTCGGATTTGAGAACTTCGAGGTAAAATATTGAAATATTGTTTGTGTTAAGAAGTTCCTCTGTGCTAACATCCATACAAATAGAAAACTAAAAGGTAGAAAGTAAAAGTAGAAATAAAAAAGTTTTAAAGAAATATGAAATAGATTCACGACAAAGTCACGTCATGTGTTTGAAGGAGGAAAACATTTCTGTGTGACACGATCTCAGATCCTGATATTCTCTCTGGGATGAATAAAGTTTATTAAACTCTGGTCTCTCTCTCTCTCTCTCTCTCTCTCTCTCTCTCTCTCTCTCTCTCTCGCAGACACACTTGAACTCAACATTTCTCATTTCCTGTCTAACTTTAATTATTATTTTTATTATTATTTAATTATTCTGTGTGTGTTATCTGCCACAGGTCAACCGCTTCGAGCAGTTCAACATCAACTATGCAAATGAGAAGCTTCAGGAATATTTCAACAAGCACATTTTCTCCCTGGAGCAACTTGAATACAACAAGTAAGTGTGGAGGCTGTCAGCAGGGGGCGCTGTCAGCAGGGGGCGCTGTCAGCAGGGGGCGCTGTCAGGCGTGCACGCTGTCTGAGCTGGAAGTTCTGCAGGCAGAGGTCCAGAAAAGATCTGAGCGAGTTCTAATAATATATCACATCATTGTAAAATGTCTCTGACCCTTCCCGTTGTGTCTGCTCGGCTGCTTCCTGCAGGGAGGGTCTGGTTTGGGTCGACATCAACTGGATGGACAACGGCGAGTGTCTGGATCTGATTGAGAAGGTACATCAAGTGTTCTGCGTCCGTTATGGGAAGAACGTCGATACATGTTGAGACACCTGCAGGATGCATTGATAGTACAAACTTTTTTATAAGAAGGGAACGTGCTGAGATCAGAACAGTCGAGAGCCAAATGATGCTGATGATGCTCATCTCTCTGTGTGTTTCCATAGAAACTGGGTCTCCTGGCACTGATGAATGAGGAGAGTCACTTCCCCAAAGCCACAGACGACACCTTACTGGAGAAACTGCACAGCCAGCACTCGGTACGACGTCCTCATCGTCTCTGACAGCCGGTTTATCTTCAGAGCGTCTCTCCAGGAGATGTTGCTTCCACCTCTGTGATTTCTGAGCTCCTGTTTGTCGGACAGCTCTGACGGTTTATCAGCCGCGCTGCGTTGCTGTAGTTGAAGTAATTGCTCTTGTTTGCATCTGTTGCTAACGGGATACTGACAGCCGGCGGCCCCGATTCAGCGTGAGCGAGCGAAACAGCTTGACTTGATTTAAACAGTGAAGTGACTGGAAGCTTTAAAGTGAGCCGTGTTAGTCAGGATCAAATAAAAGACTAAACCAGAGACTGTGGATCATTTATTCACTGATCGTCTCTTTTCACAGGTAGATGAGACATTTTGTTGGTGATAATTTGAAATTAATTAAAGCTTTTCCTTCCTGTTGCCGCAGAAAAACCCTTTCTATGTGAAACCACGCGTGGCTGTGCACAACTTTGGAGTCCGGCACTATGCAGGAGAGGTAAGAGACGCTGCTCCTCTGCTGATCTGTGAATGAACGTCTCTCCCTCTGCTGATCTGTGAATGAACGTCTCTCCCTCTGCTGCTCCTCTGCTGATCTGTGAATGAACGTCTCTCCCTCTGCTGCTCCTCTGCTGATCTGTGAATGAACGTCTCTCCCTCTGCTGATCTGTGAATGAACGTCTCTCCCTCTGCTGCTCCTCCGCTGATCTGTGAATGAACGTCTCTCCCTCTGCTGCTCCTCTGCTGATCTGTGAATGAACGTCTCTCCCTCTGCTGCTCCTCTTCTCTTTGTTCATATAAAACTCACCGACGCCCCCCTGTGGCCGGTTGCAGGTGGTGTATGACGTGAGGGGGATGCTGGAGAAGAACAGGGACACGTTCAGAGACGACATCCTGAACCTGCTGAGGGAGAGCAGGTCAGTGTGAATGAACTCACACACAGTGCTGCAGGAAACAAGATTCAAACTTTCAGTTAAACCCCCAGAAAAACTCCCTTAAATATCAAAATGACTGTAACGTTTGTTCACTTTATTTTTTATTAAATATGGTCCTATAGTAGATGGATGAGTCTCTGATTTCAGCTTGAATATTTTCTGAATTTCTTTTGGTTGTTTTTAGTTTTGGAAACATTTAAAAAAACATTTTCTTTAATCGAATAATCTAGAAAATGATCATTGGATGAATCGATCCACAGTGTGACGTCTCAGAGACGGACTGATGCCATAAAAGTTCAGATGTAAATAATATGATCAGAGTCAGTCAGCTGTTGGGATGACGGAGCTCGTCCTCATGTTCGTGTTCTGTATCTGAACTTCTCCTCGTGGTTTCATCAGGTTGGACTTTGTCTACGATCTCTTTGAACACGTGCTGAGTCGAAACAAGCAGGACACCCTGAAGAGCACGTCCAAGCACAGACGGCCCACGGTCAGCTCGCAGTTTAAGGTTCGTCACGAGTCCAAACTTCAGAGTACTGTCAGATACTGCAGTAGTTGTATCTGGAAGAGATGCAGTAATGATACTAAAAACATAGTTTGCAGGATTCTCTCTGCAGCAGTATCAGTAGTAACACTGACTGTGTGTGTGTGTGTGTGTGTGTGTGTGTGTGTGTGTGTGTGTGTGTGTGTGTGTGTGTGTGTGTGTGTTTCAGGGTTCTTTGCACTCTCTGATGGCCACGCTCAGCACCTCCAACCCGTACTTCATCCGCTGCATCAAACCAAACGCACACAAGGTGAGTGACGGAAAACACACACACACACACACACACACACACACACACACAGGATGTTTAAGCACATGTGTGCGTGTGTGAATCGTTTGTCATTTAATAATCAGTCTTCACCCCCACGAAACAACCAGCAGAGGAATGAGAAGTGTCTGGACCTCCTGTGTGACCTTTGACCCCTGGTTGCCTAGCAACAGGCTGGCGTAGTGGAGAATGTGGAGGCTAATGTACACAAATGACAGACAGACCTACAGACAGACAGACAGACCTACAGAGAGACAGACCTACAGACAGACCTACAGACAGACAGACCTACAGACAAACCTACAGACAGACAGACCTACAGACAGACAGACCTACAGACAGACCTACAGACAGACCTACAGACAGACAGACCTACAGACAGACCTACAGACAGACCTACAGACAGACAGACCTACAGACAAACCTACAGACAGACAGACCTACAGGCAGACAGGCAGGCCTACAGACAGACCTACAGACAGACAGACCTACAGACAGGTCAACAGACAGGCCAACAGACAGGCCTACAGACAGACAGACCTACAGAGAGGTCAACAGACAGGCCTACAGACAAACCTACAGACAGACAGACCTACAGACAGACAGACCTACAGGCAGACAGGCAGGCCTACAGACAGACCTACAGACAGACAGACCTACAGACAGACCTACAGGCAGACAGACCTACAGACAGACCTACAGGCAGACAGACCTACAGACAGACCTACAGGCAGACAGACCTACAGACAGACAGACCTACAGACAGAAAGACCTACAGACAGACCTACAGACAGACCTACAGACAGACAGACCTACAGACAGAAAGACCTACAGACAGACCTACAGACAGACCTACAGGCAGACAGACCTACAGACAGACAGACCTACAGACAGACCTACAGACAGACAGACCTACAGACAGACCTACAGACAGACAGACCTACAGACAGACCTACAGGCAGACAGACCTACAGACAGACAGACCTACAGACAGAAAGACCTACAGACAGACCTACAGACAGACCTACAGACAGACAGACCTACAGACAGAAAGACCTACAGACAGACCTACAGACAGACCTACAGGCAGACAGACCTACAGACAGACAGACCTACAGACAGACCTACAGGCAGACAGACCTACAGACAGACCTACAGGCAGACAGACCTACAGACAGAAAGACCTACAAACAGACCTACAGACAGACAGACCTACAGACAGAAAGACCTACAGACAGACCTACAGACAGAAAGACCTACAGACAGAAAGACCTACAGACAGACCTACAGGCAGACAGACCTACAGACAGAAAGACCTACAGACAGACCTACAGACAGACAGACCTACAGACAGACCTACAGACAGACAGACCTACAGACAGACCTACAGACAGACAGACCTACAGACAGACCTACAGGCAGACAGACCTACAGGCAGACAGACCTACAGACAGACAGACAGACAGACAGACAGACAGACAGACAGACGGTCTCTTCTAATTGGTCGTCTGGTAGAAACTGTGATGATGAGGAGCGTTATTACGTGTTATATGTTATTTTGTCCACTGTCTCTCTCTCTGCTGAAGTCAGACACACACTGAGAGGTCAGTGACGTACAGACACAACCCGTCTGTGTGTGAATCGTTTGTCATTTAATAATCAGTCTTCACCCCCACGAAACAACCAGCAGAGGAATGAGAAGTGTCTGGACCTCCTGTGTGACCTTTGACCCCTGGTTGCCTAGCAACAGGCTGGAGTAGTGGAGAATGTGGAGGCTAATGTACACAAATGACAGACAGACCTACAGACAGACAGACAGACCTACAGAGAGACAGACCTACAGACAGACCTACAGACAGACAGACCTACAGACAAACCTACAGACAGACAGACCTACAGACAGACAGACCTACAGACAGACCTACAGACAGACCTACAGACAGACAGACCTACAGACAGACCTACAGACAGACCTACAGACAGACAGACCTACAGACAAACCTACAGACAGACAGACCTACAGGCAGACAGGCAGGCCTACAGACAGACCTACAGACAGACAGACCTACAGACAGACAGACCTACAGGCAGACAGGCAGGCCTACAGACAGACCTACAGACAGACAGACCTACAGACAGACCTACAGACAGACAGACCTACAGACAGACCTACAGGCAGACAGACCTACAGACAGACCTACAGGCAGACAGACCTACAGACAGACAGACCTACAGACAGAAAGACCTACAGACAGACCTACAGACAGACCTACAGACAGACAGACCTACAGACAGAAAGACCTACAGACAGACCTACAGACAGACCTACAGGCAGACAGACCTACAGACAGACAGACCTACAGACAGACCTACAGACAGACAGACCTACAGACAGACCTACAGACAGACAGACCTACAGGCAGACAGACCTACAGACAGACAGACCTACAGACAGAAAGACCTACAGACAGACCTACAGACAGACCTACAGACAGACAGACCTACAGACAGAAAGACCTACAGACAGACCTACAGACAGACCTACAGGCAGACAGACCTACAGACAGACAGACCTACAGACAGACCTACAGGCAGACAGACCTACAGACAGACCTACAGGCAGACAGACCTACAGACAGAAAGACCTACAAACAGACCTACAGACAGACAGACCTACAGACAGAAAGACCTACAGACAGACCTACAGACAGAAAAGACCTACAGACAGAAAGACCTACAGACAGACCTACAGGCAGACAGACCTACAGACAGAAAGACCTACAGACAGACCTACAGACAGAACCTAAAGACCTACAGTACAGACCTACAGACCTACAGGCAGACAGACCTACAGGCAGACAGACCTACAGACAGACAGACAGACAGACAGACAGACAGACAGACGGTCTCTTCTAATTGGTCGTCTGGTAGAAACTGTGATGATGAGGAGCGTTATTACGTGTTCATGTTATTTTGTCCACTGTCTCTCTCTCTGCTGAAGTCAGACACACACTGAGAGGTCAGTGACGTACAGACACAACCCGTCTGTACGTCACAGTGTCGCCTGTGATCCATCCACAGAGAGCCCTCTGTGTGTGTGTGTGTGTGTGTGTGTGTGTGTGTGTGTGTGTGTGTGTGTGGTTCAGTCCTTTGTACATCATTGTCATGAACGGGGAAATTAGCTACAGAGACCAAAACAGTTTTTTGTCCCAGGCTGTAAACATGTTTATTTCTGCTGTGAAGCATGGGACATTATTCTTGATGAATAAACGTGTAAACAGATGAGTGGGTGGCTGCAGAGATGCATCTGTTCGCTCTGTGGGTATCTCTCGTGTCCTCTGGGAGACGAACTGGACAGCCGGCGTGTTTTTATGAGGAGCAGCTCGACCGTCTGGACTGCTCTTCTGATCGAATGTTAAACAAGGCTGGATGATGACGTTTGAATGGGGCTTAATGTAGTGAGAGGAGGAGGGCCGGTCCCAGGGGGAACAGGGGTCAGGGCGGCACCACGCGTGGCCCCCTAAAAGCCCTGAGAGGCGAGAAGTGAAGAATCAAGTCTTTAAAGTTTGAAGGTTCTGCATCAGAAACCTTCAGATTTCGTTTCAGCCTTTTAGATTTTCTTCAGGGAAGTGTCGGCGTGTTGGAAACGCCTGCAGGGTCAGAGGACTCCTGCAGATGGTGAGTGGAGTCTGTGGAAACATCAATATATTGACCGAATGCATAATGGTGTGGACAGACTGTTGGCTCTAAATACAACCGACACACACACACGTTTCATCTGTGCATCTACGAAACACACAGGAGTGTTTGGTCACGCTGTGTTTGGAAAGCTGAAAAACTAAAGTTTAGTTTGACGGAAAATATTGGACACAGACACAGAAATTATTTTAATTTGGACAAACATTTAACTGCTCATTATCTTCAGACGTGGTTTTATCGGCCGCCTTCTCCTGGACGCTTTTTCAAATTCATCTTTTGTTTCAGTTCTCTTCATACGTCGACGAGCAGAAACAGATTTGACTGAAGTGTGTGAGGATGGGCGACGACATTGGAGTTAGTCGTTTCTGCGTGATCTGGTGAACACGCGATATTTCTGCTGTTTGTTCCACAGCTGTGAGACAATAACTCACTCTGTGACACACAGCATCCATCCGGCTTTACTCATCAATGCATGGTGTGAATGTGAATCTGTACGTACACAGCAAAATAAACTACACACACACGTAGCATGAAGTTAAACGTGGAGATGAGTAAACTTCTTTATTACCGTTACTATGTGAACTAAGATTATATAAACATAATAAAATATATAAAGCAGTGATTCATCAAGGTTCAGTCCAGTTCAGCCAGTCTGAGGCGGCGTCACACCAGTTTACCCGACCAGTGCGCGCGCACACACACACACACACACACACACACACACACACACGTCAGCACCGTGTTTGAATGTAAACAGCCTGCTTTCACACACACACACACACACACACACACACACACACACACACACACACACACACACACACACACACACACACACACACACACACACACTCTGTCAAGCCCTACAAGTGGCCCGCACAAATTAGCCTCAGCAGGAGACGCATCGCCATGGCAACCACAGCCCTCCCTCTCTCCACACACACACACACACACACACACACACACACACACACACACACACACACACACACACACACAAAGGGGGAGTGGAGTTCTGGGTTTGAAAGCCTTTGTTTGACTCTATGGTGGCAGAGCGCTCTGTGTGTGTGTGTGTGTGTGTTGTGGAGTGTGTGGAAGTGGATGTGTGTGTCCGAGCCGGTCGGTCAGTGTGTGTGTGGAGCAGAGGGAGGACGCTGAACGCAGCTTCTGGGGAAGTTTTCTGTCATTTTCTGTCTGATCTCGACGAATCCTGCAGGAAACGAGGCAGCAGCGATGTGACGGTGAGACCTGATGCATGTGTGGAAATGAAGCGGTGCGTTCAAGTTGCAGCTGAGCAGCTCTGTAGTGCTGTGGCACGAGGGGAGATGCAGCAGTTTGTGTTCTCGTTATTTTTCGCAGTGACATGCAGGGAAAACTGATGCTGACGGTGCAAATGCAACAGAATAAGAAGTGATATTATGAAGCGTGCACGTCTGAATGTGTTTTTAAATGACTCCAGTTTGTGTCCAACTCTCCTGCTCGCTGGTTTCACACAGTTATTCAGAGTGAATCTGTGTTTGGAGCTGAGAGGTCTGTGTCTGTAGAATGATTCTGTGCAAAGATCATTAAATATTAGAAGAATCGAGCAGAATTATTACGTTTTTTTCTTAATTGCTCAAACAACCAGAATTCATCGTTGCCGTGTAACGTTGCACTGAGCGGACAGAAAGTCGCTCTGACGTTTCCTGTCTGTCGTCTCGTTAATTGGACTTGAAGGATTCACATCGGATTCAAAAAAAAATAATCATCATTTGACTTGAGATTAAGCCTGCGAGCCGTCGCTCTGCCAGCACATGATTAGTATTATAATTGAGCTCGGGAGTCAAAGCATGAATGAGGTTGAATGCATAATGAGTTAATGACATGATAACGAGGAGGAAGAAGCTTCTGCAGGAACGGCTCAGCTCTCCGTCTAATGAGATTTCACTTTTGTTTGAAGATTACCAGGCGTCACTGTTGATCCTTCGACAGAAGCTCACGTGATTTTTCTTTTCTGGAATCGATGTCGGACTCATCGCTCACTCGTTCCTCCTCATGCCAGGCGTTTACATTTATTTGTGGTTGCTGAACAAACATTGTTGTTCTGTTCGAACATTTGTTGGTTCCAGCTTCTCAAATGTGAGAATTTGCTGCTTATCTTGAACCTTTTGGGTTTTCGAGTAACTTAAAGCGTCACTTTGGTTTCTGGGTCTTTGGACAATTCATGGACTGATGTTCTGATTCACTTGAAACTTCTTAATGATTTGTTGCATCTGTAGACTCTGATATCCTCTTTAAAGGGTCAGCTGGATCATCTTAATGACGTGTTGTGTGCTCATTATGGTTCTGATTGTTCTGCTGGGCTTAATCATTACAAGATTTGCACCAGGTCATTTTCTATGCAACTTAATTATCCATGATATCTGCCTGTCTTTGTATTTATTGCTTCCACCTCAGTGGCTCCACCTCCTGTAGGTTTCCTTTGTCTCATGGATGTTTTTTTTTTGGAAATTCAAACCCACAAGAATCCTCCATGAAACTGGGTCAGGCTTAAATCCAGCAGGGTCAGGGATTTAGGTTGGATTTCTGTCCGTCCATGAGCAGAAATCATTGTTCCAGGGATTCCCCCCAAAAAAACTCAGCGGAGGAGCCCGACTGAGCGGTGAGTGATAATCCCTGCTGGCTCCCACACTGAAGACCAGGACGCCCAGAAGCAAACACAGAGGTCTTAGTCCAGTTAAAGCAAGAATGTTGAGCTAGTCTCCCAACGCTTTGAACTTACAACAATAATATGTCGTCTTATGATTAAAAATGTGAGAATTTGCTGCTTTTCTCTGTCAATCTTTGAGGTTTTGGACTGTTGGTCAGACGATTGGATTTGCTCATTGGATGAAAAAGTAGATTCATCTATACTCATCTAAATTTAAGGTTTCTATCAATGGCAGAAAATCTTTTAGGTGGAATCGCATGTTTTCCTAAAGAGCGGCGGTGATCTCTTCATCCAGAGAAAAGTGGCCTGAGTAAAATCTCATTTAATAGTTTCTGAGTAACGACCAATAATCTCTCAATCTGCCAGTGAAACTGCAATCACAGTCACTGTAAAGTCGCCCACACCGGATCCAGATTAAAGTAAACGGAGAATCTTGGGCCTGACGTCATGGATGATTTTGCAGAACTGGCATAAATAAAACATCCTGCCTTCATCCAAGAGTCTTTAGGTGTGCTCCATGGTTTTTATTGGAGGTCCAGTCAGGGCATCCTAAACTCCAACTCATAATGAACGTCAGCGATCCATAAAGAGAAAATGTTCATACTCTCCAACTTCCTGGTGGGGATGATCTAACCCTGATTTTGTTCGACCTGCAGAGGTGTCGACGAATTAACGGAGAATCTTTAGAAAAGGGGAATTTGTGCAGAAAATCACACATAGATAGAAAAAGGTGTTAGAGCTCTCTGCACCTTCTGACGGATGGACGGCTCGTCCAGAGTCCCCGCTGGTTCCCAACCCCCTCAGGAGAGATCTCCACCACGCCCCCCTTTTGTCCTGTTGAATGCCCCAAGCGCTGAGTCTTTTTTGCAGGGAAGTTAAGGCTGAGAAAGACACAGAGTTTACCCCCTCCAGCTATTGTTGTCACGCCCCTGTAGAGGCCTGACATGGCCTGGATGCTGATTTACATCACTGTGGTTCTGAGCTGATGGATTGGACGGTTGGACTCTAACTTTGTCAGACCAAATGATCTTTATCGAAGCATCCGGGAGGGAGAAAGTTGTTGTGATTTTCTCAAACTTCCTGAAGCACAGAGTCTGTTCTGCATTATTCTGTGTAAGACTCTTTCTCTGCAGGGATACAATGAGGGTCTCAGTTTGAGTTCTTCATTCTCACTTCAGGCGGCTTCAGTTTATTCATTTTGAGACGTACTGAATGGAACGGATGAAGCGGACCTTTCTGAAATAGATGAGGTGGAAAGCAGCAGCGTCTCTTTTGCTGCAGGACCTTCAAAATGACACAGCATGAAACTTTAGAAGGTTTAGAATGAAATAAAGATAGAAAGGAAGAAAGAAGGAGTGATTCCATTTACCGCTTCGGTCATAAACCTCCCCAAAAAAAAGAGAGAGAGAGAGAGAGAGAGAGAGCGGTTGTTGACGTCCCTGAAGCAGCTGAGCCAAAAAGAGGAAACGACAGAGATGGAGGACAGGAGGCTGCTTCCTGACACCGCTCGGCTTTGTGCGCCTCGAGCCCAGCCGTATGCAAATTTAAGTTATGCTAATGAGGTCCCCGTCAGTCGTTAAAGGGCGCCATTCAATCACTCAGTCGAGATGTGGTGGTGAATTGGCCTCTCTTCATCTCAGCGTCTCGGATGGGCCATCGACGGGCTATCAGGGGAGAGGACACTGAATAAAGGGGGCATTACGAGCCGGTATGAAAGCCATCTCTCATTCTGAGCCCCCCTCCTACGCCCACCGAGGTTACAGGGTGATCGGGGTCCCCGGGAAAAAATGGCTTTCACTGAATGCACTTCTGTACGCGATGATGCTATCTCAATGCCGAGTGTGTTTTTTGGAGGGTTTTTGATTTGTTGCCGTCTGCGTCTGTCGTGCACGTCGTGCTCTTGAGTTCAAAGTTGCGAATGCGTGGTATGCGGTGTCGCGTACGTGGATGCGTGCACATGCGTGTGGAGGTTTAAAGAGGTGGAAGGGGGCGTGTGGTTTGCAGACGTCATGTGACGGTGACGGACTCAAGAGGATTCAAAGTGCTGCAGGAATGACTTAGACTTCAGCCTCTTTCCACTTGTAGTTTTGGTTTTAAAACATTTTCTGTCTGGTATGAAACCAACTGTCTACAACATCTGTGCAAAGGAGTTGGTGGAGACCAAAAACTGAGGTAATAGGCGAGCGGATATTGGACTTAACTTTTGTCAGGTGAGCATTAATGAAAGTGTCCTGTGGTGTTAAAGTGTGCATGATGCTAAAACCTTGGAGAGCGAGTTACTTCAGTCTCTTGGGTTTTTATTTGAATGTACAAACATCAGCATAAATATAGAAAATATAGATGTGCGATAAAATCACTTTGTGTTTCACGCTGAATATTTTCTTTTCATGTTTTCCGACATTGTTTTTCTTCCTTGACATATTAGTCAGGTCTCGAGTGTGTGTGTGTCTGATATTTATTCTGAATTTCCATCTTCGCTCCGTCGTAGATGCCGGACCAGTTCGACCAGACGTTGGTTCTGAACCAGCTCAGATATTCTGGCATGTTGGAGACGGTCAAGATTCGACGCACCGGCTTCCCCATCAGGAGACACTTCCAAGACTTCTGCTCCAGGTGTGTCTCATTACCTCGACACGTGCATCATCTTCTATCCTCATGTGACGTGTATCAGGGATCAGAATTTAACACCGTCACGTCTACAGCGTCGCCACCACTGAGCTTAAAGTGTTTGACATGAGGATGCTTCACGTCCTTGAAGCTAAATGAGGCTTCAAATTCAAAAAGTTTGGTGTTTGCTGCTGTATTTCATGTCGTAGGACAAAACATGAAAGCCTCTAAAGTTTGTGCTGAGCACTGACTTCAAGACTTTGAGGTTTTAGGACAGATTTCTGCAGAACTCTGTTGATGGTTTTGGTCTTTGCTCTAAATAAACTCTGCAGGTTCGCAGCTACCAAATGATCTGCCGGTTTGTTGAACTCCAAAGTTCTCAGTTCAATAAATCGGTGCTTGATTCGTTAAAAAAGTCAGATGAGGCTGAACCCGAGCAGCAGTCTCTGTAATAAAACAAACCTGTAGTAACATCTAACGCTTCTCCAGGTACAAGGTGTTGATGCGGGATGTGATGCTGCCAGATGACCCCAGGGGGAGCTGCATCCAGCTGCTGCACCTCTACGACAGCAGCAGCGCAGACTGGCAGCTGGGCAAGACCAAGGTGAGGACGCCGACTTTGCTTTCACACCCACAGGAAGTTGTTCAGTCACCATCTCGTCCTGTTTTTTCGTGAGCATGAAGTAAAAGGTCTCCAGGAGACCTGAACCTGGGCCTCAGTCAGGGCATCACACGGCGTGAACATGCATTTCTTTTAGTGTAACACAGAGAGAGTCCCATGCTGTGCAGTGCATTTACATTTCCCGTCTATCGGCAGTGAAATCTGTCTCCCTGCTCACTTCTCTACAGTATAATTGACTCTTTCCTGTCACGCTGTGAGTTCCTGAGTGTCCTGCCATTCATCCAGCCTCCGGCTCCGACCGGCTGATCCGTATTCTCCTCGCTATCGCGAATATGACTGGATGCAGACTTTACTCTGCCGATCCATTTTAGCTGCGCTCTGCTCCCCTCGAGGCTTCATTTGGCTTCACGTGTCTCACAGATCCAGCTCGATGAAACCATTCCAGAGCTCAGGGGTGTGTGTGTGTGTGTGTGTGTGTGTGTGTGTGTGTGTGTGTGTGTGTGTGTGTGTGTGTGTGTGTGAGATCATGAATAATTCCAAGTCCAGAGCACCTGAAGCGTGAATCCAACAGTTATTGGATCCAGTCTTCATCCCCCTCCGTCTATTGCTCTGTGCTTCCACTACACCGGATCAGAAAGAATAAAGCTACTGCCAGTTTGTGTGTGTGTGCACGCGTGTGTGTGTGTGTGTGTGCACGCGTGTGTGTGTGTGTGTGCACGCATGTAGTGTGTGTGTGTTTGCTGTGGGCAAATGACAGATGGGGGACACAGATCCCTAATCACAGCACGACCGTGTGATGCTACAAGAGGTGACCGCAGTGAAGGAAGCATCTATGTGTCTGTGTGTCTGTGTGTGTGCGTGTGTGTGTGTGTGTGTGTGTGTGTGTGTGTGTGTGTGTGTGTGTGTGTGTCCAGCACCTATGAGAGAGAATATAGAATCAGGATCACATCACACAGGTGGAACAAGTGTCACCTGCATGATAAAATATATGTGTGTACAGAAATAACCAGATCACAGTGAACTGACATCATGTGTGTTCACAGTCAGACGCTGTGACTCTGCAGCTGGATGTTGATGAGTCACAGTAAATATGAAACTGCTGTGAGGTCACAGTGATTAACAACATCGTGTCGTACACATGAAACTATGAATCCATCTGAATGTTGCACATGGGATTCTTCTCTGTGTCGTTCCTGAACATTGACCAGACTCCGTTCGTGTCTTGATTAAAGACTTCAGACAGTATTGACTTTTGGACGGAGGCGCACGCTGGTTTGCATTTTTACGTTGTGCGTCCCCTCCCGACTTGAACCACAAAGCTGCCTGTGAACCGTTAAATCAATTCTATCTCCCTCTGAGGGATTCGTCCACTTTGTCCCTCACTCTGAGATTTACATCGAGCCGGCCTCCGCTCCTTTCAGTCGGCACATGTCCCGACTATTGTTTTTTTTTTTTTTACAGCCCTAAACTTAATTTCCTGGAAGCGATGCGGCTCTGCTTGCATCTCCCGGGGTTCAGTTCTCTCCACGGGCCTGACCTGTCACGGCGAGCGTCGCTCCCCCGACAGCACGGATCAAAAAGTGTGCAGAGGCTCAGCGCTCGGCTTTTGTTGCACTAATTAGCATAGTAATGATTAAGAAGGATTAGTTGTTCAATTCATTGGGATGCAAATGTGCGCGCTCGTACACGGGGCCGCGCTCTGAGCATGTGTGATTCATGATGTTTAATAAAGTGACGCCGTGTTTACACGTGTGTGTTTGTTTACGACGTGGGGACATCAATCTGCTCATGCATTATGTGGACTCACAAAGACCAGGTCCCCACAAGACTAACCTTTTATTTTATATTTTAAATGTGTGTCAGATCTTCACGAGCACAAAAACCTCAGAGCTTCAAGTCAAAGTTTCTCTTTATTCTTACTTAAAAAATAAGACGTCTGTCTTTCAGCCTTTTATTTCACCAACCACTAAAAGTCAGTCCCACATTTACTCTTGTCCGGCGGCTTCTTGCTCGCTCACTCTCTACTTTTCTCTTCTTGGCTTCCTCCGTCAGCGTCCTCTTCATTCTCTGCTCCTCTGCCATCATGTCCATAGAAGCTGCTGAGCCTGGTTACCTCTTCTTCTTCTTCTTCTTCTGCTTCCCGGTGGTCCAAACCTCCTGTGGTACAAACATTAACTCTCCCCCAATGTTCAGAGCTCACAGCCCAGCTAACAAACTGAGCTAACAGCGGCTAACAGACTGAGCTAATATGAGCTAACAGCAGCTAACAGCAGCTAACAGCAGCTAACATAAGCTAACAGCAGCTAACAGACTGAGCTAACATGAGCTAACAGCGGCTAACAGACTGAGCTAACATGAGCTAACAGCAGCTAACAAACTGAGCTAACATGAGCTAACAGCAGCTAACAGACTGAGCTAACATTAGCTAACAGCAGCTAACAGACTGAGCTAACATGAGCTAACAGCAGCTACCAAACTGAGCTAACATGAGCTAACAGCAGCTAACAGACTGAGCTAACATGAGCTAACAGCGGCTAACAGACTGAGCTAACATGAGCTAACAGCGGCTAACAGACTGAGCTAACATGAGCTAACAGCAGCTAAGAGACCGCGCTAACATGAGCTAACAGCAGCTAACAGACTGAGCTAACAGTAGCTAACAGCAGCTAACAGACTGAGCTAACATGAGCTAACAGCAGCTACAGCTGTCAGCAGTTTACTTCACTGTCCATCATAAACTCTGTAAATCACAGAGAGTTGAGGCGGAGCAGCCGGAGGACATCAGAGGGAAAACCAGAAAACATTTCCTCCATAAAATAATGGTTGTCTTCTTAGCTTCCTCCGTCAGCGTCCTCTTCACTGTCTGCTCCTCTGACATCATGTCCATAGAAGCTGCTGAGCCCAGCTCCTGTTCTGGCACGACACTGGCTCCGCTCCCCGTCACCTACCAGCCTGAAACTCTCCTTCCTGTCTGGTTTGGAGTTTCATTTTGCTCTGATGCTTTGAATAATGTTGCAAATGCTTCTGTGACCTGACGGCAGCTGAATTATCGGGGAGATGTTGTGTGTGTGTGTGTGTGTGTGTGTGTGTGTGTGTGTGTGTGTGTGTGTGTGTGTGTGTGTGTGTGTGTGTGTGTGTGTTAGGGCATGTACCGCGTGTTTCCCTGTTGGTTAACCTGCTTTTCAGTGACGTCCAAATCACCCCGATGAGTTTACATCATTTCCTTCCCCCTGAAAATCTCATTAGTGCTTCACCGCCGAGGATTCAACACATTCAACACTGTCACCGTGCCAACAACACACACACACACACACACACACACACACACACACACACACACACACACACACACACACACACACACACACACACACAGGGTACATCGTTCAACAGGAGAAAAGCAATCTGTATCCTGTGCCCCCGTAGCACCGAGACATTTCAGCATCTCTGTCGTCCCGTATCTCATTTTCCTCCCTCCCTAATCGGATTAACCCCCCGGCATCCCTCGGCGGGCTGGTTTCCTCTATCAGTGGAGGACAGCTTGGCTTCTGTAGCGGACAGCTGCACTAAACGCCCGTAAGATCTTTTCACACGGAGAGATGTCGCTGAAATCACTCTGCAGTAATCTGCACAAACAAAAGAAGAGGAGGGTCTGGGTTTGATTTGTGTCGGCGTCTTTGTTCACCTCCACTGTTCCTCTGTCTGTTAAAAAAAGGAGGGACTGCCTCTTTTAAATTGTGTTTGCTTGTAAATTCATAATGTGTGAGTAATAGATTACTGCGTTAATAGATGTAATCTGTGTGTACGTTAGGTTGAGGCTGGAAGTCAAACATTTAATCTTTGTTAATCTTTTTAGTCACGTATTACAATCCAATAAAAATCAAACTCATACATATTAAAAACAAAATAAAAAATGCACAGTCGTGCTGTGAAACAACACGAGGAAGCTGTATGTGAATCACTCACTCTCGTCTCATCCCTGAACCTTCACGTCTCATGATTCAAACTCCAGGTCAGTCCAAAGATTCAGGGAAGCCAATACTTGAGATCAGTGCTGATACTAATTATCAAATAATTGATGAGTTAATCACATTATTTTCAAGCACTGACCCCGTGAGTTCTCTAACTCCTGAGTTTGGCCAAAGTGCATTAAAGTTTTTCACAGTCGGAGCAGTAGACCTGACACATGTGACGTGTGTTCACTGGGCAGCTGTGGCTCGGGTCGTCCACTAATCGGAAGATCAGCGGTTCGATCCCCGGTTCCTCCTGCATGTTGAAGTGGGCAAGACACTGAACCCAAATTGCTCCTGAAGGCTGTGCCATCGGTGTATGAATGAATGCTTAGTTCTTAAAACTAATGTTGGCACCTTGCAATGCCATCAGTGTGTGAATGTGTGTCGATGTCGTGTAAAGCGCTTTGAGTGGTCGGAAAACTAGAAAGGCGCCAAGTGCAGTCCATTTACCATTTACCATTGCAACTCACTGGTTTCACTTCACAAAGTGAGGATTCGAATAATAAATGTATGTAAACAACGAGTTTGAGAAATCAACAGATGAATTATGAATTAATTAATGTCATTTTTACAGGTCTACAAAGAGTTGTTGAAGTTGTATTTTGACTTTTTCTTTTGTCTGTACGTGCACTAAGCAACGCTGCAGTGTTTATCTGAACACTGATAGAATAACAATAATGATTCATTCATATCCTTCTGTTTCTCCTCTTTCCTCCTCTCCTCTCCTCTCTCCTCTCTCCTCTCCTCTCCAATCCTCTCTCCTCTCTCCTCTCCTCTCTCCTCTCCTCTCCTCTCTCCTCTCTCCTCTCCTCTCCTCTCTCCTCTCTCCTCTCCTCTCCTCTCCTCTCCTCTCCCTCCCTCCTCTCTCCTCTCCTCTCTCTCCCTCTCTCCTCTCTCCTCTCCAATCCTCTCTCCTCTCTCCTCTCCTCTCTCCTCTCCTCTCCTCTCTCCTCTCTCTCTCCTCTCCTCTCCTCCTCTCCTCTCCTCTCCTCTCCAATCCTCTCCTCCTCTCCTCTCCTCTCCTCTCCTCTCCTCTCCTCTCCTCTCCTCTCCTCTCCTCTCCTCCTCCTCTCCTCTCCTCTCCTCCTCTCCTCTCCTCTCCTCTCCTCTCCTCTCCAATCCTCTCCTCCTCTCCTCTCCTCCCTCTCCTCTCCTCTCCTCTCCTCCTCCTCCTCTCTCCTCTCCAATTCTCTCTCCTCCTCTCCTCCTCTCCTCTCTCCTCTCCATCCTCTCCTCCTCTCTCTCTCCTCCTCTCCTCTCTCCCTCTCCTCCCTCCTCCCCTCCCTCCTCCCCTCTCCTCTCTCCTCCTCTCTCCTCTCTCCTCCTCTCCCTCCCTCTCCCCTCTCCTCCTCTCCTCTCCAATCCTCTCTCCTCTCCTCCTCCCCTCTCCTCTCCTCTCCTCTCTCCAATCCCTCCCTCCTCTCCTCCTCCTCTCCCTCCCTCCTCTCTCCTCTCCTCTCTCCAATCCTCTCCTCTCCTCTCACCTCTCTCCTCCTTCTCTCCTCTCCTCTCCTCTCCTCTCCTCTCCAATCCTCTCCTCCTCTCCTCTCCCCTCCTCTCCTCTCCTCTCCTCTCCCCTCAGGTCTTCCTTCGGGAGTCTCTGGAGCACCGCCTGGAGAAGCAGAGGGAGATGGAGGTGCTGAAAGCAGCCATGATCATCCAGGCTCACGTGATGGGCTACATGGCCAGGTCCGACTCCAGAACTTTAGAAACAGTTTAAATATAAATTAATATAAATATTAAATATTTATCCTGACGTCTGTTAACTCTGTCGACGCCGCACACAGGAAGCAGTACAGGAAGCTGCTGCAGTGCATCGTGGTCATTCAGAAGAACTACCGGGCTTTCTACTGGAGGAGGAAGTTCCTGCTCCTCCGCTGGGCAGCGCTCACCTTCCAGAAACGCGTGCGAGGCCAGCTGGCCCGCCGGGCCTACAGCCAGCTGCTGGAGGAGAGGAGGAGGAGGAGGGAGGAGGAGGAGGAGCGCTGCAGGAGGAGGAGGGAGGAGGAGGAGGAGATGGAGAGGTGAGGGCTGGTCAAGTGAAAGGATTAGTACCGCTCTCCGGTTCAAAAGCTTTTCCCGTTTTTGTTCTTTTAAATACTCACCGAGCCGAGAAAACAGAGACGACAGCGCCACCTACAGTCCGCCCTGGATTCTAGAAACACGACGTCACAACATTTTCTTTACATCACAGTTAACACTTCATGAATTAAAAACTTGTTTCAGGCTGCAGGAGTTACGTACACGGTAACATTCACCCACCGAGCGTGAAGTAATATGTGGAACATTAATTTCCAGATCAGCAATCAGACGTTTGTCTTACTGAACTCATGTCACTGACTTCAAACTTACACAAACACACCTGGTACAGAGCAAAACATGTTAGTTACCTGTGAAGTAGCCTGACATTCACTGATTGGCTGGAGAAAGTCACATGATCCTGCTCACTATGGAAGTGACAAAGGGTTAAAACATCCATCCAGTTGTTAAAATATATTTTCTTACGGTTCCCCCTGCCCTAAGTGGAGGAGTTCAAGTATCTCGGGGTCTTGTTCACGAGTGAGGGAAGGATGGAACGGGAGATCGACCGGCGGATCGGTGCGGCTTCTGCAGTGATGCGGAGTCTGAAGAAGGAGCTGAGTTGAAAAGCGAAGATCTCGATTTTTACCAGTCGATCTACGTTCCTACCCTCACCTCTGGTCACGAGCTTTGGGTAGTGACCGAAAGAATGAGATCGCGAATACAAGTGGCCGAAATGAGCTTCATCGCAGGGTGCCCGGGCTCTCCCTTAGAGATAGGGTGAGAAGTTCGGCCATCCGCGAGGAGCTCAGAGTAGAACCGCTGCTCCTCCGCATGGAGCTGAGGTGGCTCGGGCATCTCGTGAGGATGCCTCCTGGACGTTCTGGGCACGTCCCTCCGGGAGGCGGCCCCGGGGGAGACCCAGGACACGCTGCAGGGACTATGTCTCTCGCTGGCCTGGGAACGCCTTGGGGTCCCCCTGGGAGAGCTGGACGAAGTGGCCGGGGAGAGGGAAGTCTGGGTTTCACTGCTGAAGCTGCTGCCCCCACGACCCGACTAACGGATAAGCGGGAGAAAACGAATGGTCTAAAAATTCTTCTTCAAAGCGTACTGTCTGATTTCATGAACCGATCATGACAAGAAACAATAAATCTGTAAAATCAGATTCAGGAAACACATTTATTCATGCACACTAAAGAGGACGGATAACGAAACGTTGTATAATGAAGTTATTTGGATGGATTTCTGTGACGTTAATGGCACAAAGAGACGAGTTTTGGTAAATCATCTGTTTGTGTCTGTGCAGGAAGAGACAGAAGCTGGAGGCCGAGAGACTCGCCAGAGAGGTAAGGTTTATATTTGATTAACATTCATTATCATATTCTTTAACCAAGGATCAGAGACAGCGGGCCAATGTTCACCATGAAATCTTTTTTCCGTCCTCAGATCGAGGAGGCCAGAAGACTGGAGGAGCTTCATCGCACTGAGGAGTTGGTGTCTCTGGCTCAGCCTCCGCCTCCAGTGGCAGCTGCAACGTTGTCAGTCGGCTTGGAGGAGCTGGAGTCAGCAGAAGCTCTCGAGGAGGCATCTGAAGAAGAGGAGCCGGTCCGTCCTCACGAGGCCACTCAGGTGGAGGAGATCCTTCGATTGGAGCGGGAGATCCAGGTGCTGCAGAGGCAGAAGGAGCGTCAGGAGCTCTCTCTGACCGAGGCCTCCCTCAACCGCCTGCAGCTTCTCCGTGACCAGGAGCTCAGGCGTCTGGAGGACGAAGCCTGCAAGGCGGCGCAGCAGTTCCTCGAGTCGCTCAACTTTGACGAGATCGACGAGTGCGTGAGGAACATTGAGAGCTCGCTGGGAGTCAACGAAGGCGATGAGAAGGAGAAAGAGGGCAGACGGAGGAGAGGCAATGACGAGGAAGAGGTAGATGAAGGGTTCGGGGCTGATGATGAGGCCTTCAAAGACTCACCGAACCCGAGCGAGCACGGCCACTCGGACGGCCAGCGGACAAGCGGGATCCGAACGAGCGACGACTCGTCTGAGGAAGATCCGTACGCCAACGATGGAGTGATCCCACCACTGCCGCCGACCGCCCTCCTTCACCAGCCGCTGCCTTTACCACCGGTGCCCCCCGTCTGCCACAGCGCCTCATCCAGCGGGGACTCGGCCTACTGCCACCCCCAGGCTTCATCAGAGGCTCAGTCCGATGACCTGGTGGAACTTATCCCACCGGACGAGGATTCGGACTACGACCAGGACGACTACGATGAGGGCGCCATCGTGTCCAGTGGCAGCGTGGCCTTCTCCAACCCTCGCAGCGGCCAATGGTCTCCGGACTACCGCGGCTCTGTAGGCACCTACAACAGCTCAGGGGCTTACCGCTTCAGCTCGGAGGGGGCTCAGTCATCGGTGAGTCGGGTTTGCTGATCAGGCGTTAACAGAGCAGTAGTAGTGCATCGAGTGATCCTGAATGTGTCGTTTGTCTGTGTGTGAAGTTTGAGGACAGCGAGGACGACTTCGACAGGTTTGACACCGACGACGAGCTCTCGTATCGGCGGGACTCCGTCTACAGCTGCGTCACGCTCCCGTACTTCCACAGCTTCCTCTACATCAAAGGTAATTCCTCCCTGCTCGATTACACAGTTTTTCAAAATAAAACAATCGCAAAAAACAGGCAATAAAAGGAGCCGCTGAACTACTGTAGGTAGCAGTCAAAATAAGTCTCACGTTTCCCTCTGCAGGCGGTCTGATGAACACGTGGAAGCGGCGCTGGTGCGTCCTAAAGGACGAGACCTTCCTGTGGTTTCGGGCCAAGCAGGAGGCTCTGAAGCAGGGCTGGCTGCACAAGAAGGGAGGGGGATCGTCCACGCTGTCCCGCCGCAACTGGAAGCGGCGCTGGTTCGTGCTGCGGCAGAGCAAGCTCATGTACTTCGAGAACGACGGCGAGGAGAAGATGAAGGGAGTGCTGGACATGCACGACGCCAAGTAAGGAAGGCCCGTTTCTATAGCACCATTAAAACCAAAGCCGACATTACAGAAACCATCACGTGTTTGGAGATGTTTGTAAAAACAATCGATGAGTTAGGCCTAAATCATGATCACAGTAACACGGATGCAGTCCTTCTAATGGCCACTAGATGTCGCCTTTATCGCAAAAGTTGAAGTTTTAGGAAAGATGACGACTTTCTTTATTTCTTTTATTCCTTTATTTACTTATTTTAAGCAACATTAAAAACACAGAACAAAGTCGAAGGTGTAAGTCTTTGTAAAAAATAGAAATAGAGTTGAACGTGGGGTCGACATCATTCTGGATTCTGGACCTCGAGGTGCGACGTAGGATTTTTCACTGGGTCAGACCACGTCTAGACACCCGGAGAGATTTAAATGATTTTTTGTTCTTTCGTGATCTGCAGAGAAATCATTGATAACACCGGGAAGGAGAATGGACTCGACATTGTGATGCCGGAGAGGACGTACCACCTGATCGCAGAGTCTGCAGAGGATGCCAGGTGAGGTCAGGCGTGTTGTTCTGAGCTGCACGTGACCAGAAACAAACACGAGTGATTAAAAATCAACGCACAGCTGACCAGGATCAACCGGGATGATGATGACGAGGAGGACTGCATGTTGTCCTTTGACATTAACATAAAATTTAAATCTGAAAATTCAGAAACGATCATTTTATTTCTCTCCACGTTGTCGTGTCACACTCAGTCTCACACACACACACACACACACACACACACACACACACACACACACACACACACACACACACACACACTACAACGAGGAGGAGGTGCTGCCGTCGCTATGTGGTCAGTGTGCCGGTTGCCCCTGGCAACACATTGATTTCCCTCTCAGAGGGACAGTCCACTTCCTCCATATATCCGCCCTGACAGGAAGACGAGGTGTGTGTGTGTGTGTGTGTGTGTGTGTGTGTGTGTGTGTGTGTGTGTGTGTGTGTGTGTGTGTGTGTGTGTGTGTGTGTGTGTGTGTGTGTGTTGGCAGCAGGTTTACAGTGGCAGCCTCTCTCTCAGCGTGAGTCAACATCAGCTCCATATGTCTGAGACAGAATCTGAACATTTCTGCCGTATCTGTACGCACACACACACACACACACACACACACACACACACACACATTAAACACTAAACGAGTTCTCAGCAGTTTGGACCCTCGCACACGTCCGTGTCACTCTCGTTACCTTCATGTCTTGATGATGCTGATGATGCCGTCTCCGTGGTTACAGCCAGTGGTTCAGCGTGCTGAGTCAGGTCCACGGATCCACAGAGCAGGAGATCCGAGAGATGCACGACGAGCAGGCCAATCCCCAGAACGCTGTGGTGAGTACCGTGGGGAGGGGGGGGCTGGGCAGCAAAGCACCGTGGGAAATGGAGTTTAAAAAAAAATACAAAAGACAAAAATCTTATTCATCAAAATTCAAAACATTTAAACTCAGATTGATTCAAAAACAAACAGCGTCACCAGGTTTTAAAACTTTCTGGATCAAATAAAATTGAAGAAAATATTTTATTATCAAACATCCTAAAGGTTTTATGTGCTCGTGCTGTCATGTCGTGTTGTAGTTTTCTGCAAAGTACGATTGTTCACGTACAAGAAATTTCTCTAAAAATCTAAGGAAGATAAAGGAAATCAAGTATTAAACATATAAATAATATAAATATATACACAATGTTTTAAAATGAAAACGAGCTGTGCAGGAATATGAAGTACCAGGTAATAGTATCAGAACACTGCGCTGTAATGCAGAGACATTGAAACAACACAAACTTTAACGTGTCTTCTTCTTTGACTTTGTTACGACCTTTAAAATCCACTTCACCATCCGATGTTCTGTCGTAGCTCTTTGTGTTGCTGACTGCACACACACGTGTTTGAAATGCCACATCCTGTGTGTGTGTGTGTGTGTGTGTGTGTGTGTGTGTGTGTGTGTGTGTGTGTGTGATAATTGGTTTCCTCGGGGTAGACGGAGGTCAAACTCATTATCCACACCCTGAACACTGTTACTGAACTCCCTCTCTCCCTCTCTCTCTCTCTTCAGGGAACGTTGGACGTGGGGATGATCGATTCAGTTTGTGCTTCAGATAATCCGGAGAGGTGAGAACCTTCATCAAACCTCGCGTCACGTCTGCACGCGACAGAACGTGTCCGTTAGATTAAAGCCGGCGCTCTCTCTCCGTTCACAGGCCGAACTCCTTCGTCATGATCACGGCGAACCGCGTGCTGCACTGCAACGCCGACACGCCGGAGGAGATGCACCACTGGATCACTCTGCTGCAGCGCTCCAAAGGAGACACCCGCGTCGACGGACAGGAGTTCATCATCCGAGGTGACGACGCGCCATCACTTAAAGCTCCTTCTCTCTCTTTTTCGAGGGCTTGGAGTCTGTCCCAGAATGCACTCAGATCAGATTTACAGCTGCGACATCAGAGGAAGTCTAAAAACATCAGAAAAACCAAATACATTTCGATGTTGGTCCTCAAATATTTCTGTTCTTTAGTTGTTTGACCTCTGCAGGGTCACAAACTCCATTCAAGTTTGAAACATTTTAATGTTTTTGAATTTAAAAACTAAAGTGACAGGAAATTTGAAAATAACGAAGCTCAGAAGATAAAAAAGTGCAAAAGATTTTATGTTTTTTGCAGATTTAACCACTGATCGTTTTCAGTGCTGCGCTGACACAGATGTTTTCTTCCTCTGTCTCCACCAGGCTGGCTGCACAAAGAGATGAAGAACAGCACCAAAGCGTCGCTGAAGCTGAAGAAGCGCTGGTTCCTGCTCACCCACAACTCCCTGGACTACTACAAGAGCTCGGAGCGTAACGCCCTGAAGCTGGGAACGCTGGTGCTGAACAGCCTGTGCTCGGTGGTTCAGCCCGACGAGAAGATCTTCAAAGAGACCGGTGAGGAAAATAAAAAGAGAAAAGCGTCGATTCATTTCAACATGACGCAGCAGATCTGACGCTCCGTGTCGTCCTCACAGGATACTGGAACGTGATCGTGTACGGACGCAAACACTCGTACCGCCTCTACTGCAAGCTGCTGAACGAGGCCGCGCGCTGGGCCAACTCCATCCAGAACGTCATCGACACCAAAGCTCCCATCGACACGCCGACCCAGCAGCTCATCCTGGACATCAAGGTAAAGGAACGAGGGCGTGCACGCCGTCGATGAATCAGAGGATTATTGCTAATGTCGGGAAGCATCGTTAAAGATTGAGCTTTAGTTTCAGCCTGTTGAACAGCGTGAGGTCGCGATCACAGAGGCTACCATCAGTTCTCACCACAGATCCTGGCAGCTCATTAAGGTTTGCTGGAGGCTGTCCCAGCATGCATTTCTTTTCAAGGACACAGTAAACATCTTTTTTCTTTAATCAGACAAACAGGATGCAATGACTCTCATGTAGTGAGAGCCCCAGATTCAAACCCTGACCTGACGTCCGCCGCAGTGACTCCTGTGATTACTGTTGATTGATGCCGAGTCCGGCTCTGCTCCTCTCTGCAGGAGAACTGTCTGAACCTGGAGGTGGTGGAGCAGATCTACAAGAGGAACCCCATCCTCCGCTACAGCCACCACCCGCTGCACTCGCCGCTGCTGCCGCTGCCCTACGGAGACATCCACCTCACAGGTGAGCCAGACCGAATGTCAGCAGACAGGTGGAGATCACAGATGCTTTAGTGATCAAGCATGCAAACACACATTAAACACAGATCAGAATAAACCTGTAACACAGGAGCCACACGTTAAATTAAAACCTGCGTAAATATTGAAGTTAGACTAAATATAAATATATATAAATATATAAATATCTAACTGTATGAAGTTAACCTGTGCTAACAGCTACACAAATAGAAACATATAAAACGTAGAAATGAAATTGTTTCATAAAATTGTCAAAGTTTATTTCAAACTCAAATTAAATCCTCATTATTTAATATTTCCATTATTATGTTTTAATGCCTATTATTAGTACTTTTAGATATAATATGAGACAACAGAAACGATATCTGCGTTCTGCTCTATCATAATAATAATAATAACTTTATTTATATAGTTATATAGAAAGGCACAAACAGGATCAACAATGAAACATTTTTAAGTTCAACAATGCATAAAAACAAAGATTCAAATACAGAAGGATGAAAACAGAAAACGTGTTTTTAAAAAGTGAAACACGTTGATGAACCACGACACAGAAACATCAGATTCAGGTTTTATATTTAACAGAGTTATAGAGTTTGTCTTCTTCGTCACGTCACTAACCCGTCCTCCTCTGTCCAGTTCAGAGAAACAGAAGCTACACGACGCTGCAGGCCGAAGCCCTCAAAGTGTTCAGCTCTCTGCAGCACCTGGAGGGCGTGGCCGACCCGGTGCCCATCATCCAGGGCATCCTGCAGACCGGCCAGGAGCTCAAACCTCTGCGGGACGAGCTCTTCTGCCAGCTGATCAAGCAGACCACGCGGCCGCCGCAGCCCGGAAGCCCCGGCAACCTCTGCAGCTGGAAGATCCTGGCCTGCATGTCCTGCACGTTCGTCCCGACCAGGAGCATCCTCAGATACCTCAAGTTCCACCTCAGGAGGTATTCACAGATAAATGCAGACCGCTCGAGCCAGAAACGCGTTTCTGCAGCCGCAGCCGACGGTAACTTCCTCTGCTCCACAGAACTCGCGAGCTGTTCCCCGGCTCGGAGATGGATCGCTACGCCGCCTTCGCCCTCGACTCCCTGAGGAAGACTCGAGCCAGAGAGAACGTCCCGTCCCAGGAGGAGATCCGCTCCATCGTGGCCCGGCAGGACATGAGCACCACGGTTCACTGTCACGGAGGAGGATCCTGCAAGATCACCATCAACTCGCACACAACAGCCGGAGAGGTGGGTGACAAAGCGATGTATTCTTCCTCTGACTCACCGCACACATCTTCAGTGAAACTGCAAAATTAGTTTAATTTGCTGCTTCACGGTGGAAAAGTTTTAGGCAGGCGTGAAAAAAAATAATAATAGTTTTTTTATCAGTTTACAAAAAATCAAATCTGTTACTGACCTTCAAACAAACGTCGACTCTTCTCGGCACAAAGTCAGAAACTGAAACTTCAACATGTGACGTGACGTTTTTTTTTTTTAACAATGCACAAAACATAATTTCTTAAAAAACGCAAAAAAAAAACAACAAAGTCTTTAAATGTGAATAGTTTGATCTCGTCTGATTTGCACATTTCAGGAAAATTCAACTGTGAATTATCAGACAGAGCCTCTAAAAATAGAGTGTGTGTGTCTGTGTGTGTGTGTGTCTGTGTGTGTGTGTGTCTGGTGTGTGTGTGTGTGTGTGTGTGTGTGTGTGTGTGTGTGTGTGTGTGTGTGTCTGTGTCTGTGTCTGTGTGTCTGTGTCTGTGTCTGTGTGTGTGTGTGTGTGTGTGTCTGTGTCTGTCTGTGTGTGTGTGTGTGTGTGTGTGTGTGTCAGGTGGTGGAGAAGCTGATTCGCGGCCTGGCCATGGAGGACAGCAGGAACATGTTTGCTCTGTTTGAACACAACGTCACCACGGAGAAAGCCATCGAGAGCCGCACAGTGGTCGCCGACGTGCTCGCCAAGTTTGAAAAGTAAGTGTTGCTGTGTGTGTGTGTGTGTGTGTGTGTGTGTGTGTGTGTGTGTGTGTGTGTGTGTGTTCTCACGTCTTCATTAACACACCCTCCGGTCTCCAGGCTTTCAGCCAGCGCAGACGAACACAACACCGGCTGGAAGTTTTACTTCAAGCTCTACTGCTTCTTGGACACGGACAACGTTCCCAAAGACAGCGTGGAGTTCGCCTTCATGTTTGAACAGGTGAGAACCAGCCAATCACGACGACTCGTGGTTGTCAGATACTTTAATGTCTTCCTGACTGAGGCGGCTGTTCTTGACTTCATCGTTCTCTCTGCAGGCCCACGAAGCCGTCATCCGCGGTCAGTATCCGGCCCCTGAGGAGACTCTCCAGTTCCTGGCTGCTCTGAGGCTTCAGTACCTCCTGGGCGATCACAGCTCCCAGGCCAGCTTCCCTGAGATGTCCCAGGTGTTTCCCATGGTGCGGCTGCGTGCCCGGGTGCAGAACTCGGCCAAGACGTTCACTCCGGGCGCCGGCTCGGTGGCCGAGCGCTCGGGGACGGCGGAGAGGAAACGCTCGAGCTTCCTGGAGGGAACGCTGAGGCGGAGCTTCAGGAGCGGCTCGCTCAGCCGGCAGAAGCTGGAGGAGGAGAACAGCCTGGAGGCGTGGATGAGGGAGGAGGCGGCGGCGGTGAGGACCAGCGTGATGGACAAGTGGAAGAAACTGCAGGGGATGAACCAGGAGCAGGCCATGGTCAAATACATGGCTCTGGTGAAGGAGTGGCAGGGATACGGATCCACGCTGTTCAACGTCGAGGTAACTTAAACTTCTATATTCAGACATAAGAAG
Source organism: Collichthys lucidus (assembly GCA_004119915.2). NCBI lineage: Eukaryota > Metazoa > Chordata > Actinopteri > Sciaenidae > Collichthys > Collichthys lucidus. The sequence continues at coordinate 2,659,565 of CM014089.1, forward strand.
AAAAAAGAAGCTCAAATCTTCATCAGTCCAGTAAAATCATTTCTGCTCACCATGCAGTGCCGGGACGGAGCGTTCCCCTCCGAGCTGTGGCTTGGCGTGAGCCGGGAAGCGATATCGGTGTACAAGCGAGGCGAGCCGTGGCCTCTGGAGGTTTTCCCGTACGAGCAGATTCTGTCCTTCGGAGCGCCGCTGCCCAACTCCTACAAGATCGCAGTGGAGGGCCGAGAGCTGGTCTTTGAGACGCACATGGTTCGTACGACACTCGCTTCGCAACTGTTGAAATAAATGATGCTTGACAAGTAGAGCTGCAACGAGTACCCGAGTCATTTGAGTACAAAAAATCCTCGAGTACTCGTTTAGCGTGCACACAGGATCCGGGATTGCAGGAACTCGTAGCTGGGCTCCGTGTCGCTCGCTCTGCGACAGATTTAGAAGCTGCTGCATGAAATAAACAAAGTGAGAACACAGATGATCCGAGTTTAGTCTGGACAGTCGCTGCTTCGCCGCCTAATTATTAATTTAGTTTAAGTACTCGACTTGAGAAAGAGTCGATGGCTGCAGCTCATACTCACACGTCCACAGACAAACACTGAAGCATCATGAACTGTCTCTGACTCGCCGTCCTCTGCCCTGCAGGTCATGGACATCGCCAAGCTCATGAAGGCGTACATCAGCATGATCGTGAAGAAGCGCTACAGCAACTGCCAGTCCGTCAGCAGCCACGGCAGCCAGTGCAGCGCCTGGTGAACGCCGCCTCCTTAAACCTTTGGACTCATGGCCACTTGCCAGAGCGCCGCTGAGGGTCGAGGGTGGCGGCCTCCGCCGGCCGGCCACGCGAGGCCGCCGCGTCCTCGGCGCTCTGGAGAGAGCAGCTCGTACATTCTGACATGTCAAACCTGACTCTGAATGCTGGAGACAAACCACGATGCTCTTAATGTTAACTAGCTCCAATTCTTATTTTTTTGACTGGTTTTATTCCAAAACATGGAAACATGGAAACATCCAAACGGAACTTTGACAGAAACGCCGACATGACCTGCTCAAACATCTTGAAATTCAGTTTGATGTCGAAGAAGACAAAAGAAAATATTTAAATTCAAGAAGCTAAAATCTGAGAAATAAAAAATTAAGATCCGAATCGACTGACAGCTCTGCCAGGAAGTGAAACTGGAAACAGAAACATCAGAAGAGACAAATACTGACGTCAGCAGGCGTAAATCAAACTCATTGCATTGATTCATTTGTTCCCTGACGCCATGAAAGGCCTCGAATTTAAGTTTCTAAGTTTATACAGTGAAAAAAAATCTAGAATAACACAATGTTGTGTTGAACAGCAAAGTCCAGAAGTCAAAATAATCTCACAGCGTCGACAAGAAGAAACGGAAAGTCAAAGATTCAGGACGTCGCCTGAAGTCTCCGACCAAAGAAAAGCAGCTTTCCTCTCTCGGAGCCGACGTGTCTTTGTTTTGGAATCAAACCGCTCGTCTGTTACTGAGGTTTCTGTCTGTGTGTGTGAGTGAATGAGTTTTTAAAAGAGTGTGTCTACGTGTCCGAATGTAAAGAAGAAGCAGACGATCGAGTTGACGCTTACAATCCTTTTTCCTCTGCTTCGAAAAACTCTGGGACTCGACCTTCTCAAGCATGAACTGTAAATATGCAACTGTGCTGGTCTCGAACATTTCAGGTTTGCGACTCGTCGTTTTGCTGAAGGTCTCACAAGTGCCTGTTCGAACCGAAGCAGGACGAACTCTGTCTCCTCGATGCCACTCTCGTTCCCGTGTAGCCACAATCTGAAAGGTGCTCGCACGTTCCCTTTAACCACCAACCATGTACTTACACTGCAGAGCCCGTCCGGCTGTGCCGGTCATCCCAGCTCATCTGCAGACACTGAAATCAGATTTTTCCCGTCAAATCATCTGCACAGTTTTCTGTAGAACATCTGCCTCACACTCGCTCCCCGAGCCGGCACGACACAAAACTAACCGAGAGCCGGTTAAACTGTCCGACACGACGCCGCGAAAGACAAACGCTGAGGCGGGCGTGAGATGTGTCACTGCTGGAAACGTTCCAGAAACTTTCCATGGAAGATTAAGCTCAGGAATTTTGGGGAATATTCCAAATCATCAGAAACTCTGTGTGAATTAACAGTAAATTGTTGATAATTTAAAGAAAGTGCATCAAATCCAAACATGCAAAATAAAACGATTAAAAAACATTTCAACAGATTGAACTTTATCAAGTTTGAATTATGTTATGTCGTCCACCGTCTTCAACAGTCTCTGTGTGCTCTGGCTCTAAAGTGTGGTCCAGGTACAGAGATCACCTGTGCAGGTAGGGGGCGTGGCCTCAGCAGCCCTGCAGTAAGCAGTGTGCTATGTGCAGATATATTCAAGTGGACCTGCAGGAAATCTGGTTGTTTTAGTCAAGATGATGCTAAATTATATTTTCACTAACTATATTTAAATTCCCTGTTAAAGGGCCGACCTTTAATTTAGTAAATTCCCGGTTTATTCCTATGGAAAGTTTCCAACTTTGAAAATTCCTGGAATTTCTCAACCCAAGTCGCTACAACAACAGGATGAATTCAGCCATATTTAAAGTGACTAACCTGATACGGCTGCAAAAACAAGGCCCGTCATGAGAACATTAAAGAAACCGGGATCAGGCCGAGTTTTTGGATCGGAACCGGTTCCATTTTTTCAGTTCACTTAAAGTCTGTAGGATGAGAAAGACAATGCACCTCATCAGAAACAAAGGCCTGCAGCCGACTATCAGCTGCTCACTGAAGAAAAACCTTCTCACTGTTCTTCACTGCAAAGCACTTACGAAACACACAGCAGGAAGCCAGGTTCTGTAGGTTCTGCAGGTTCTGCAGGTTCTGCAGGTTCTGCGTGCTGCGAGGCTTTGGAGCGTCACGTAATGCCCCAGACGGCCATGAGTGAACATGAGAAGAAGCTGGCGTTGGTTTTTTTTAGTTTTTTAGTTTGGATGACTTCCTCGGTTGGACGGTTTGCAGTGTAACATTCCTACAACATTTCACCGGAGCTCCGCGGGCGGCAGATCCATCCAAAGACGCGTGCAGGTTTCTTCCACAGTGCCTTGTTTGTTGTATATTGTGTACACTTCTTTTGTTTTTCATGTGTGGTTCCTGTTTTTTGGTATAATGTGCAATGTTATATATATATAAATATATATTATATAATCATGTGGCTGTACATTTTATACTGTAAGTCTTTGCCTTCTATATTTTTTCTCCTGAATGACCACAGGACGATTTTCTCAAAATAAAAAAAATCTTGCTGTATTTTTCTCGACGCAGCCATCCAACCCCGACACGATACTGTCCTCTTGTTGTTTTTAATCTGTATTAGCTGTGCTCTGTACTGGAAGGATGATTCTAACAATAAATGGTTACATATTTGGTCTGAAGGTGCGTTCACTGTCACGTTTTTTCCCCTTAGTTTAACACGCTGAAGAGTGTCTGTTCTGTGATGGCGGCAGACTCGACCTGGAAAAGAAATGAGCTCATTAATATAATAATTGTTGCATGTAATATCTCCTATTTATACCCTCACTGAAGGTTTCAGAGTGAAATGACCTCCAGGTGTCAAAGGAGCCTCAGTGCTCGCTTTCTTATCTGAGCAGCGGACGCATCATTCACCTCAAAGCCAGCAACCAAGATTAAACAGTTATGAATATTATATTCTGTAAATAAAAACCCCTGAATCTGACTCCAAAAGTGTCAACGTGGACATTAATATAAATAGAAAAAATATTATTGGAATATATATAAATTCTGACGATTATTATTAATATTAATTATGTTAATATGTGGCTAACTTATCCTTACCTGTCCTATGTGTTAAACTAAAGTCAACTGTAACATTATGTTGCTTGTGCTACATGGTTGTTTATTGCCTAGCGTCTACGCCTGGCAACCGTTCTCCGTCGGCGGCTGACGGTGGACCTACGGGTCCTCCTGCGCCGGCGGATGGGTCGAGAAGCTCTGCGTGTACGTCTGGGCATTGTTAAACCAGTAATACAACAACATCAGCGCACTGGGTCCTATTTATAAACTTTTATGATGTCACTGATGATGTCATAGGTCACATGTACAACATGTCAGGGTTCCCACGGGTGCTTGAATTCCTTGAAAATGCTTGAATTTCAATTCAGTGTTTTCAAGGTTGTGAAAATGCTTGAAATTTGTGTGATGTCTATCTCAATAAACCAAGAGAAAACAAAAATGTTTCCTAAGCGGCTACGCGCTTGATCCGATGCCTTTACATGCAGAACTCAGTTATCATACTCGCTTGGTGTTCTGCAGAGAAATAACAGTAGACTACTATCCACACCTGTTGGTCACTGTTATTGCACTATGGTAGTTACACAATACACCACTCACAAGCTGAGAATACAAGCCAATTCACAATTAGTTAAAAATCAAAACAGTCAATCTACCACCATATGAAATAATGCTAATTAGACCCATATTATTATGCCATACAGTGGCACCGCTGCGCTTCCCATGACCATCATGGCAAACACAACTAGTAGGCTACCTATTTAAAGGTGCTGGAAAAATGGAAAAACTGGTGCTTGAAAATGCTTGAAAAGTGCTTGAATTTGTTCATGAAAAAGGTGTGGGAACCCTGAACATGTACATGTGTCAGAGTGACACCACAGGTCGAGATCCACTTGATAACTATGAAGTCACATCGCGTGACGCTGTGGACACTGGGTCATCATGACGTCATTCATTTCTGCTGACATCCTTGTGCATGTAAAACAGAAAGGAAGTACCTTTAACATGTTAGTAAAATACACAATGGGTCAGTGTTCGGCTCTGTAATCTGCATGTTAATGGGCTTCCACAGCAGTGTTATGGAGAGAGATGCGACTGTATGCAGATGACGCTGTGGTATACAACTGAGATATTATTTTCTTGTAAAGTTCATGTGACTGAAACTAAGTGCAGACTGCAGACATCAGATCTCTAACACAGACTGTCCACACTGTTATTTGCAAGTAATCAGATTACATTTGTCACTAAAATATCTGCATGGGTTGCTATGGTAACGTTGCCAGTAACGTACGCTAGTAAAGCAGCTTTGTCTTTCTCGATACAGACGCCTGCATTTTTGTTAAATCTGCGAAACTTTGAACTTTGGGAGAGTTTGAATGAGAGAGAAATGTGAGAAAATGGTAACGTCTGTCTGAGAAAAGTGAATAAAGGTGTGTGGTTATAGGTTTTACAGCCTGTGGAGGAATATAGATACTATAAAAATATGATAAAAATAAAATGATTTAAAAAAAAAATAATTAAAAAACTATGATGCTGATGCTAACTTACTTACCTGTTCTATGTGTTAAACTAAAGTCATCTGTAACATTATGTTGCTTGTGCTACATGGTTGTTGTCACATAGGTCACATGACCTCACCAGTCGTTGCTCATTGCCACCAACCATCTGCAAGAGTCCGGTGTTCGAATACTCCTTACCAAACATCTGCTGACCAAGACAAATAACCCACGCTGCTCTCTGTGTATATAAATATTCTTTATACATTACATCCATGTTACATTCAAATAATAGAAATACAGCCAACAGCAAAAGTCACATTCAAGTCATTTCTGTGCTGCGCAGTCAGGTCGTCGTCACCTCAGCCTCCTAAGGCACCAAAAATAATCAAACGGGTCGAGGACAGAGCCCCAAAACACCACAGCCCCAAACACCACAACCCCAAACACCACAGCCCCAAACACCACAGCCCCAATCACCACAGCCCCAAACACCACAACCCCAAACACCACAGCCCCAATCACCACAGCCCCAAACACACAACCCCAAACACCACAGCCCCAATCACCACAGCCCCAAACACCACAGCCCCAAACACCACAGGGCTCCTGGAAGCTCAACAGAACGGCATACGGACAGATCAAAACCACAAGTTTGTAACAGCTGTATTTATACCGGCACAAATCATCTGACGATAGAATGACCTAAAAAAAAAAATCCATATTTGCCGCCCGCGTCGTCGTGTAAAACTAAAACCTCGACGTCGTTCTGACATCAGGTTTTTATTCTTGTGCTCATTCGCAGTCGCTGAATCCTGCGTCCGCCCCGTCCATCAGACGCTTTGCTAGGAAAGATCTCAGTCTTCTAAAAGGTTTGAAGATTTATTTGTACAAAACATGAAGAAACACAGTGATAAAGATACAAAGCTCTCCACGTAGATCCGCCCTGAAACCCAAAGCTAGACAAAGTTCTCAGCCCAGAATAACCCGGTGTTAACACTGGAGCGTGTTTACGTGGTAACAGTAACTCGAGTCAATGTTGTAGTCAAGACCACACAAACAAAGACCAGGTCTTGACCAAGACCAAGAGCCCGAGGCGTCAAGACCAAACTGTTTACATTTCTTTCTAAGTTTGAATGTTTCGTTGAAGTCTTGGTGGATCTTGCAGTCGTATTGGTTTCATTTGAATCAGGAAATTTGCTAACCAATGTCAACCGAATGAATCAGACGATGCTCAGGCAATGTAGTCACATCCTGAATGCAGCCCGATACCGAAACCTTCAGGAAGTGGTCTGGAGACCTCTCGAGGCCGATGGTCCGATCTCAAGTACTACAACACTGCTCCAAGCACAGCAAGCAAGACGGACAGAGCAAATCTAAAGACAGAAGCCTGATGAGATGCTAACGGCGTGCTCAGACTGACACGGAGAGGATTTTTGTTGAGCGGATGAAGGCCACAGTACCCGACAGGTTGGACTGAGTTAGCATTTAGCCTCGTTAGCTGATCTCAGGGTTTTTGTGCTGCGTTTTCTGTTAATGTGCGGCGACGCCACCACGAGAAATTCCCTTCGCGTCGAGTCTGAACACACCTTGACAAAGTCCGGGTTACGTTCGTCTCATCTTGCAGCCGTCCACGTTTGTTTTCTGACGTGTACCGATTATTACAGGGATTTATTTATGTTTTTTTATTGGACTCTGGAGGTGTAACCAATTGAACTTGGTCACTGTGTTCAAAATGTGAAGTTCTTTCTAGGAACCATGCTACAAATGTGCATTTACACATCTGAAGATATCCTGTCACGGTACACATCAGCCCTTCTGATGCACGTGGCTTCTTCTGTAACAACCAACTTGTAGATGGAAGAAATATGGCAAGTTATTTTGCAGAATTTCAGTCATTTCAGTTTTTTTTTAGCACCACATTGACCTGGTGCAGCCAACTCTGCAGCCCTAGACCGTCACGCTGCACAATGGGAGAAAGAAAGGACGGAGGTGAACGTGGTTCATATTTCTGTCTACGCTGAGAATAAAACACAACACCACCAACACACGAGTCAGTCTAACTGTTGGGATAGTTTTTGAGGACCGGCCTCAGAGCACACTAACATTTCTAACTCATTAGAAAAACATAAAATCAGACAAAGCGCCCAGAGAAGCTCGGCGTGTTTCCACACAGTGTAAACCATCAGATGTTTTGTTCCTGCATAAATACCGCCCGGCGTTACACTGATGTTACACGGATGACCACCTCTCCTGAGTCACTGTCCTGGCTGAGGTTGTTTCGGGGCAACAGGCCGGGGCAGAAAGGGGCCAAACAGAGGCAGGTCCATGGCTGTGGCCCCAGCTGAGTGGGGTGTAAGGGGCCGTTGGGCCCGAAGGTGACCAGGGGCAACCATAGCGTCCTGGGGGACAGTGAGGAATGGCCGGTGCTCGTCTCCTCCATGTCCTTTGCCTTGTCGTAGCTCTGAACGTCCCAGTGGAGGTTGACGGCACGCCAGCATGAAGACGTTGTAGACAGCTGCCCCCTCGTGGACGATCAAGCCTGACACAAGGACGAAAAACAAACATCTTTAACAATTCCAAAATAAAACTAAAGCTTTTATGACTTCAGAGACCGACAGCACAGCCGGTGCTCAGACCCTGAGCTCAGCCACCGGTTCACGGGACGAAGGAAGAACGAAGCGAACAACCGGCTGCTTCTCCGTACCAAAGAGGCTAAAAATCTTTAAAACGCTCCGTCAGGTTCTGCCGCTGATTGTAAAAAAACGTATTAATCTCACTTCATAGGTTTCAGGTTCAAGTCTCAAAAAACTCTCGTGAAGCATTTATTCATTTTTTTTCCCGACTGTATTTTTACAGATTTAGGTAGAAACGGATGAACTTTTTGTTTTTAAAATGGAACGGAGGGTCCACAGATCTGAGCATGAATGTCTCGCACTGCTTTTCCGCTGAGTCACTCTGTCCACACAAACACGACGACGGACGTATTTTTAGACTCACCGTGACTTATATTTTCCAAGAATATTATTATATCTGATGTCAAATGTGAATGAATGTCCATTAATCTGCTTAAGAAGCTGCCTGAGAATCATCATTTAGTTTTTGGTGTCCATGCGTTCTGTACTCGAAGAGACTGAAGGTAGAAGTACTGATTCAGCTTCTTTACTTAAATACCAGTGAAATAAATTCAATGATTGGTTTCTTTACTGCTTCTGTGCTTCAAGTCAAAGTCTCCCTCATGTCAGATCTATCACGCGTGACATGCATCAGTCTCCATGTTGGGAAGGCTGCAAAAAAAAAAACTGCATTAAAACTAAAGTGACAGCATTTTTTAAGACTAAGGAGCAAAAATTAAAGATATCTTTGTAAAAGTGCAGGAGGGTAAAAATAAAGTAATGAAGTACATCATCAGAGTATCTGTCTGCTAAAACAAACAGCTGGCAAACAACAGTCAAATCATTCATTACATTACTGATTATTAATTTACACGCTGCTGTAACCTCTGGAAATATCTCCATGTAAGGTTGCGTTATATATTCGGCTGCAGCAACAGATAAATGAGACCAAACAACAAAATATTTCTTGTATAATTGATCCCTAAGGGGAAACACTCTGTGGACAACAGCTCACCTACGCAGACCAGGTCCATGAAGCCGTACATGCCGTAGCAAATCTGAAAGAGGACGTCGCGGCGCTGCCACACGGCCTGCGGGCTGAGAGCCGACCACAGCAGCCACGAGATGCTGGCCACCAGGAAGAGAGAGCCCAGGAACACGGCGATGATCTGCACCTTCTCCACCAGGGTGATGGTGATGGACTGCCACTGCACAGAGAGGAGAGAGGAGTCAGAGAGCTGAAGCTGACAGCCGGAGGACTTCAGAGGGGAAAGCAGTTCAGTTCATCAGCTGTTCTCTTCTCTTATTGTCATGCATTGAATAAAATGGGAAAGCCCAGCTGTGCTGTGCACCACAGCCGCACATCAGATCATCCGACACTGACAGGTCGCGTTGTTCTCGGCCCGGTTCCATTTTTCTTTGCTGCTGTCAAAAAAAAACTAAAACAGAATTTGAAGAAACTATTTTTGTCTTTCGTCGCCATCGTTCCTCACTCAGTCTGCACTGGGTCCGCTGCAGTAACACCACGACCATTATTATTAGTGATGATCCAGGATAAATATATATGAGCTATATATATATATATATATATATATATATATATAATATATATATATATAAATATATATATATATATATATATATATATATATATAGCTCATATATTTATATGAGCTCACACATGAATAATGTAGCATCAGTACCCTATAAATGTTAAAAATCATGAATAATCCATATCATCGTGAATGCATTAGGAACATATTCAATATTCATTCTGATAAAACTGTCATGCATTCTCTCTGTGTGTATGAAAGCATGTATGATACCTGCAGGAGAAGCTGTTACAGACACCAGACTGCAAACAAACCCAACAGAAACATCAGAACTTGTGTCTTTGCACCGACCATATGGACTCACATTCACACACTGGTGGCAGAGGCTGCTGGGTAAGTAACAAACACACGTGCACACCCATCGACGTCACAGAACATCGGCGTCTCGCTCAAGGACACGTTGACTCGACTGGACTGGGAGGAACCGCCACCTGAGCCACAGTCGGTCGTTCTTGAGTTTGTCTCCACGTGTCACACCCATAAACAAACAGCAGAAATGTGGAGATGCTGTGAAGCTCGGTGTGGTGGATCTGGCCACCACCATCTTGGCAACAAAGACGTGGATCGTCAGTGTACCTGAGGTGAGTTGTATATAAATTCACCCTCAGTACAGTTGTCATGAACGGGGAAATTAGCTACAGAGACCAAAACTGTTTTTGTACCAGGCTGTAAACATGTTTATTTCTGCTGTGAAACATGGGGACTTATGGAGACTGATTCACCTGTAAATGTTCATTAGTTTTTTATTTCCACATGTATTTTCAGGGGTTCCATTGTTTCTGTGGAGACCGGCCATTGTTGCCATTGGTGACAGGTTAGTTCCTCTGTGATGTCACAAAGGAACGTTCTTCAGTTGGATCAGAACCACAGAGACTCCGTGGAACTCATGAATTCTAGATGATCAGATGAGCAAAACAACCGAGCAGAGCCGAGTCTTCATCAGTCCGTCCTTTAAGATTTGAAGATGACCCAAAAGAAGCGAGATCCACGCACGGACAACCCGAGCTTCAGACAGACGGTAAGCACGCATCACTCTGCACTTCGGTAGCCATGCTGGTTGCATCTGCTGCAGGTGCAGGTGACTCTGGTAGATTCACTGATTGATAGTTTGTGTGAGCGGTTAAATCTGCAAGATTGCATCTCTTCATGTCCGACTGTGAAGGCACAAACCCGGAGAGGCCGCTCGTCCTTCAGCTGGAGGAAACTGCTGAGCAGTGCAACGCGCCGGATACGAAATGTAAGAAACACGCGTGACGAGCCACAAACAGATGATTTGTAATGAACGCACAGGGAGTTTTAAAGTGTCTCTCAGCTCATTGTTTCAGTTTTACTGCCTAAGAATGTAAAAACAGTTAGAAACTGGCTGGTTAACGGGTTCATAAGCTCAGTGATGACAAGTCTGTTGTGTTTGCGTGGCCAAGAAACAACTATGACAGCTAAATAGAAAAAACTCTGTCCTCTCCATAGGCAGCAACCAGACTGACCGGCCGGATCGTCACCTGTCTGGAAAACCACATCGACCGGACGAGGACGAGTCGCGTCAGAAGGCGGCAATACAAAGTCATGAACAGACGCTTTAAGCTGCGCTGCATTCGTGCTACAAGCAGGACAGAATCTCTAGAAAGGAGATGAAGGAGGCCAAGAGGGAGTGGAAAGAGGCCATGAAGCGTGTGAAAGAGGAGGACGAGAGGAAGCTACAAATAGAAGATTGGAGGAGAAGAAAACTGAATCTAATATAATGAGACTTGAAAATCGCTGATGCAGAGCGACGACTGTGAAGCTGCACCGTGTTTCGGAGAAAAGCTCTGTGAGTGTTTGTTCAGTCTGCCAGTGACTCAAGCCCCATCTGGAGCCAACAGATCTGCAAAAGGCATGAACGTTCGAAAGGATCCAGGATGCAGATATTTTAAGCCTCAGGAGTCTGTTCGGCTCAGGAGGAGCAGACGAACGCACTCGGCAGGTTCACAGTCCACGCTCGCCTCCAGCCACGAAAAGTCATTGTCATCACCGTCATTTAATTCTGTGTTTTCTTGTAAATAAACTCCTTATTACATTGTTTCAGGTGCACAGTCGCTTTTATAAAACATAATATCGATAATATAATATTGAACGCTGCACGTCTTTAAAAGCCACACACCTCAGGTGTGTTACACTTTCTGTCAACAAGGCTGCAGGAGGACGAACTCAAACTAGGGAGATGTTTTGTAACTTGGCAACCCAAAAGAATTTATAATTAATGACTTATGCACGAAGCTTTAATAAATGTTTTACCTGGCTAACCATAACCCGGCCTTCGTCAAGGCTGGCTTATTAGAAAGTGGTCAATCTAAAACCTGCAGTGTGTCTGTGAACACTCACGTATCGTCGCATTTCAGGTTAATATGATGAACAAACAGTGGATTGTTTTCACATGCAGCAGCTCCAGAGAAACATTTCATTTAATGGGAGTCCTGTTTTTTAGCTCTCTGACCGAGTCGGATGTTCGGTTCGGTCAAACCAAAACAACGAGCTGAAAGATGCCATGAAGTAGTAAACCACTATCGATTAGAACCACTTCCAACAATGCAATCTACAGCCGTGGTACCACTTAGCTGCAGTGTGGTCAACGTCGACATGGCAACGCAGACATACTACTCTGCACATCAGGAAGCTTTTAGTGTCATGTCAAAGCAAAGATCAGGACTGACACGCCTGATCCCAGAGCTGAACACAAGCCCAGTCATCCTTCGTCACCAGGCTCGACTCAGGGACAACTAGCAACGGGAGGCTGGAGGATCTCAGGTTACGACTCAGTTAAGAGCTCACTAAGAGTTCACTAATGCACAGCATCATTATTTCAGCTGCAGTTCTGCTTCATCATCGCGGTTGAAGAGTTCGGATCCTGCACTTTTCTAACTCCTCTTTAAAATGTGCAGATCTGCACACTTCTGCAGCTCATGAGTGATGAGTCATTAATATATACACATTGAATAAGCTTTTAACGAGCCGAGAAGATGAGCAGATCACGTCATCGTGGACGAGGTGAGACGTTTAGCTTGAAGCCTCTCGGACAGACGCAGGTGGGAGAAACTCGCTTTTACAAACTCAGCTGAGAGAAGCTGCGATTATTTATAAAAACAATCTCTTGTTAATGCCTCTATGATAATTTAGAGAGCACGCTGGCCGGGAGGAAGCTGTGAGCTCAAAGGTTTATGGCTGCACAGAGCAGTAAAGAATATAATGGCTGCAGTTTGGCGTCGAATCTGGAAAGGGTGTTATTGTTTCGACGATATTCATGAGTTCTCAGATCATCGTGTAATCCTCTGCATCGTTTAGTCATCATGTAGTCTGCAGACGAGCGTTAGCAGCGACTGTCTGTCGTCTTTTCATTTCATCGACAGTTCCTGACAGTTTACAGCACTGGAGGAGCATTCGAGTCAGCTCCATTCTCCAACAACCCGACTGAAAATCATCAAAATCAACCAAACATTTTGACCATAAATCAAGTGAAACAGCAGCTTCACACACTGATTTCTTTTAAGCACGGTCACCATCTTTCCTGAACCCTAACTGAGGAGTTTTAGTTGATTCAATTCAGCAAAGCCTGAATCACAGAGGCGGTAATTCAGGAAACGCGTCAGTCTTTTCCTTCGAACGTTCAGACTCTCTTTACCTGCCACGGCCTCTTCATGTTGATGGCGATGACGTGGAAGCGGTAGCAGCAGAGCTCGCAGGTCCAGCAGCCTCGCTCGCTGATCCACTTCAGCAGGCAGTGCTGGTGGGTGTAACGGACCGAGCCGTCACAGCGGCACGGGTTCAGCAGGTCGCCCTGGAGACCCGGAGGAGAGAGGAAGAGAGGGCAAAGGTCAAATATGAGCAGAGATGAAATCACAGTTACAGACAGAAATGCTGAAATGAGTTTCACCGTGCACAGAGCGAGGTCGCAAAGTTCTTTACAGGTGCCAATTTTTAAAAAGTGAAAACAGACAAAGGCCGGTTTGAATAAACATGATCTGATTTTTAAAGGCTGATGTAAAGCAGATCAGACGGGTGTGATACGAGTTCTGGAGGCAACTTGCTATGGTCGCGATGATGTGATTAAAGCATAAATGATGTTGGCTGTGATATAACAACCCTTGTTGGAGGTCAAAAGTCTGAGTCTGGACCTCTGTCCAACGCTTAACTACAGCTAAAGATGAGCCGATACCCAGCCCCGGGAAGGGGTTTCCATCCGGACGCAGCTACAAGCAAACCATCCCAACACCTCACATCTTATAAAGGCTTAAAAAATGAATTCAAGTGGAAACAACGGATCTATTGAATCTATTTCTAATGTTTTCAAGCACTAGACAAGACAGCTTTAGATTATAAAGTGTTGCTACAACTTTTCTTAACATTCTATGTACCGATCTTAATATCACAAAGACAGATCGCATTGAAAGAAGAGACAAAGTACAGCAAGAGCACGCATCCATCATCTACACCCACTTTAAAGCTCCATCAAAACCCGGCACACAAACTATTCTCAGTGACTCTGTCGCCAGCGTCGGTCGTGCTTAATTATGATTGGTTTAAAAAAAGAAAACGGTATCTGCTTAAAGGTACAGTCTCTAATTTCTGCCACATGCTTGCACGGGATCATGGGAGTTGTTGTTCTTCATCATTAAACAAACCGCCATTGGGTTTAGTCTCGTTTGTGACGTAGCGGCAAGCGAGGAAACGCAACGATGACTGAATGAAATGAACGTTGTTGGAAACATCTGAAGTAATGTAACGTCGGCATGTTGCCATGAGACCTCAGTCTTGCTTGTGGTTGTTTCTTTGAAAGCTCGAAATACTTGACAAATATCTTTAGCAGACACGATGCTGGACTGAAACTCTGTCCGGGCTTCAACGTTCAGCACAGAGGAAGCAGATTTCTGCCTCTTTCATCACTGGAACAGCCACGAGAAGATTTCCCTCTGCTCTCATTTAACAATATAACACAGAAGCAGCAGCAGATCACGCAGCTATTCATATCTCGTCTGGTCTTTCTCTGGTTTTGACAACTCCCTGTAACACCCGTGACGGATTAAACCTCAGAGTCATTTCAGGAATAGAAGGAAACTCTCTTTTCCGTCGATATTCGAAGCGTCTCGCCGATAATTCATCTTCCCTCCACTTTCCAGGTCTACGTGTCAACTTTCCCCATCATGTAGAAATCCCTGTTTTCTCCCAGCAGCTCGTACATCAAGAAAAAATACACGACTTGTTCACCAGCATCGCTCGGATCAATGACCATTCCTCAGAGCTGCAACACTGGCTGGATATTAACGGCATGACATTAATCATCACGGCCGTGTCCATTCGTTCTGATGTTTTCTTCTTCCTCCGGGCATTCCTCGAGCAGCCGTTACTGTAGCTTTGACCTGCCGGGGCTGTGAGTGGCATATTAATAGTATATTAAGGTCAGTGGTCAGAGAGCTCGTTTTTCATCATGTCATATTAACCTTGTGGGTTTAAAAGGACCTCGGAGGCTTGCGCTCGAATGAACTGATGTGGGTCAGCGATCCACCGAAGCCGTGATTGATAAAACCAACATCAAGGACGAGTTTAATACGACTCCGAAGTCTCCGAGGAGACATTTGGTTAAAATATTACACTTATTTGAATACTATGAAGACCAGTGCACCAGAGTCTGCAAGGTCAACGACTGAATAACATCCACAGATGTCTTTGTGATCGTACAGAGAGACAGAGGGATGGTCACATACACCAAAGGTTCCTGAGCAGGAATCAAACCGGTAACGGTTACAGGTCCAGAACCACTAGACCATATGGACACCCCAATAAAAACGTCCAAATGTTGTTCTTATCCTTGGAAATAGAAGTTTGATATCAAAATCACCTTAACTCAAGGTCCTCTTACTAGCTTAAACAGCATCTCATGGTCTTCTTCAGTTAAAAGCTCCCCAAAAAAGTACCGTAAGTGCACAACCAAGAGGCCCTTACGTTTGCTCTGGCACTTTCTAACGTATCGCATGGTCTTCATCAGATGATAGAAAATCCTATCAGTTAATTGACAATTGACATTCCACTCTTCACTCAAGGTCCACTTATAAGCTTTGTTTTCCAGAGCTTTCGCTCATCTCACAGTCTGAGAAAGGAGAACCTTGAGTTAAGATTATAAGATCTCACTTTGACAATCAACGGACACTCACGAGGTTTTGCACTGCAAACCCTGTGCACTGATGAGGGCCGTGAGATGCAGCTGAAAGCTTTGAAAAAGTCTAGTAAGTGAACCTTTTAGGAGCCCTGGTCCTTGTTGGCAACAGCAGTCGACATAAATTTGAAACAAACGTAGATGAAGTAGCCGGAAACAGATTTATAATCTCAACGCTGCAGACAAAGTCTGTAAGGGGACCTTGAGTTGAGAGTATTTTGTCAAGTCTGCTTCCAAACTTAGGAACGAACCGTCGGGTTTGTCCGTGATCGTTTTTGTGAATGTGGCAGCGGTTTCTTGAAGGAAGTTTCTGGTGTTAAATAACATCTCGTTCTCGCTCCGTGACGTGAATATTAAAAGTGTCAAATTTCTGTTTTTCCAATCTTCTTAACTGGTGAGCTTTCCCGGCCTGTGGCCTTGTATCAAAATCAAATATCAGTCTGGACCCGGAGGCAGAGCTATTAGATTAGCTCTGCTAATAGCCCGTAGCCCACGTTCAGGAGACAGGATATTCACTTAGGCATTCACTGCCCTGACTCCTCTCTTCCCCTTAAGCTCCAGCAGGATGCATCGTCCCTCATCGAGGCTCGCTGTCACGACCCAAACAGGCCTGCGGAGTGTCCGATTTCAAGATTTGTCCCCGCTGGTCCACGTCTGTCCATCAACCTCCAGGAAGACGTGCAGACGGTTAGGCTGATTGGTCGCCTGGTCATGATATTTATCATACACGGATTATCGAGTCATCCACTCGGATGGATGTGACGCAGCTTGTTTCACTGTGTGTTGTTTGGACAGCTGACCAATGTAAGTCATCTCTGGGAAGACCTGAACTGAAAGAGACTGGACAGTTTTGATACACAGTGTGTTTCAGTCGTTGCATGGACAGAAAATCGACATTAGAAGCAACTAGATCAGTGTTTAGTTTGTTCTGGGCTACTGTACAAAAATAGAGGTTAAACGTGGCGGACTCTTACTTCGATCTCATTTTAAGACAAAGCAACAATTCTTGTTTTCAGGAGATTATAATACTAATAATTATTGTATTCCACTAAATCCTACACACTGGACCTTTAACTGATTTAAAAGTTGCTCAGAGTTCGCTGCACACTCTTTGACAGAGCCGAGCAGCATTAATCTCTGTCATATATCTTATGCATGATCTTAGATATTTATATAGTCAGTCCAGCTCTGTCTTTGTGACAGCAGCCTCGTGTGTTTCGCTCCCTGTAAGTTGACGTGAACATTTTCAATGCAGATAGTTCATGAGGCTTGACAACATGGATTTTATCTTTTCCTTGTCAGTGGTCAGGTTGCAAAAGCGAGGTTTGGAGATCTCACAAGCAAAATGAGGAGAAGTTTACTCTCTCTGCATTTTAGAGGTTTAAGCTCAAACACAAGCAGCTCCTGACCTCATGTTGTAAAAACAGTACTGTGCCATGGAGGAAGTGTCATGTGACCGCTGCCTCGCTCCCTCTGGCTCAGTCCGATGTGTTGATGAGGCGTTATGTTTAGTTTTTATTCTGAGAGACCGTTGAAACGTTCAGCTGAAGATAACGACGTCAGACTGACGGTGCGAGGAGCATTTCACTTTAACATTTATTAACTTTAGAAGCTGCTCCTCTCAGAAATGTAGCAGAGGAGTAAATGTACTTAGTTACTTTCCAGCACAGGTAACTCAGCTGTTAAACAGTGAAATAATGATATCCCTCGTTAGGCTGGGAGCCTCCGGGAAACCCCGAAGGCTCCTCGGGCTTCACGTTTAGGGTTGCAAAATTCTGGGAATTTTAAAAGTTGGAAACTTTCCATGGGAATTTACAAAACTGAAGCTCGCCCTTTAACAGGGAACATAAATATAGTTGAGGAAAATATATTTTAGCATCATCTTGACTAAAAACAACCAGATTTCATGCAGGTATCTGCTACCACGTGCACACAGCACACTGCTTACTGCAGGGATGCTGAGGCCACGCCCCCTACCTGCACAGGTGATCTCTGTACCTGGACCACATTTAGACCCAGAGCACACAGAGACTGTTGAAGACACATGGGAGTTTTTTGCACGGATGTCTGATAAATTTACATAATTCCCATGGACTCTCTGAGTTGGAATATTTCCAAAATTTCCCAGATGGAAAGTTTCTGGAAATTTAACCAGATACTTTCCACCACCTTATTCACTTTTGGAAAATGCTGCTGCTGCTGCTGTTCCAGTGTAACATCTGTATCCTCGCAGATGTTTCCTACACTCTGATTGGCTCTGCTACCGTCCAATCAGGCGCGTGCAGTTGTTGGTTCACCTCATTTTAATTAGACATAGTTGCTGCTGTCAGCCAATCAGCGTGCAGTATTGTGTGCAGCTCACCTTCGTGGAAAAATCAGCGCATCACATCTGATCCAGACCCGCGTTTACCTGCTCTGCGCCCTGGAAGCAGATCCGGCAGCTCGGCGTGGGGATGCAGGTCTCGCTGCTGCAGTTTGAATGCATCGCCTGCGCCTTGCACGGTCTGCCCCCGACAGCTCCATCCTCACTGGAGGAGATGTTCCCCGCGTTGTTCCCCCCGCAGCTCCGGGCCTCCTCTCCTCCTCCTCACCCTGCTCTGCCTCGTCTCCCTCTTCTTCTCCATCATCGGGGTGCGGACGTCCTTGGGCGCCGTGCGCGGCTCGCCTTCATCCCAGGTGTGGCAGCGGGTGATGGCAGCGCCTCCCCTCGCCTCCCCGCAGGCTGAACCCGCCTCTGCCTCCTCTGTGCTCATCATGAAATGAAAAGTCCAGACTAAATTGCATAGATGCAAACCGACACGCTCACACAGCGTCCACCGACACTGCGACGCAGATGAGCCTTCAGGGCAGATCACAGCGCTGTGCCTCCGGCTCCGGCTCCGGCTCCGGTGGATTTCCCGAACAGAGTCGCGCTCCTGTAAGCCGAACCTATGGTGCGGTAGCTCCGTGGAGCTGCGGATCAGCGGCCGGATCTCCCCGGTGCTGCGGTTGGAACCGCCTCATGCGCCCCGGAGACCCGGAGCATTTCCAAGCAGCCTCCATGCATCGCACCGGGGCTCAGCCGTCCTGAAGCGCCGTGATTCCCCTTCCTCCTCCTGTCCCCCTCCTCCTCCTCCTCCTCCTCCTCTTTAATCCCCCCACCGAGCGAGCTGAGAGCTGCACAGCAGCGCCGGGGTAAAAGGAGACCAGAGCGTCTTCCAAAAGGGGTAAAACCCGGGCTGAACCCGCTCCTGGTCTGCGTGCAGTCCTGGACAGGAGTCAGCTGGGAGCTGTCTGATGAGTCTTGCACTCTCAGGAAGCAGAAAGGACCATTTCCCCCTCTGGGAGATGAGCAATCAATCACATTATTATCCCATTAATAAGATGCAGGAGATAACTTTCCTCCTCTTCTTCTTCTCCTCCTGAGAAACAGATGAGCTGCAGTCTGTCAGTGCTCGGTGTGGCGAGCACCACCCTCCCCGTGTTAAAGGGGTCACCTGCTGGGTTACAGATGCCATCGAAAGGCGGTGGCTCCTCAGACTGTAAGTGATGGAGCTGCTATGAACTCTGAGGCTGGAGCTTGTGGTTTTATTCAGTCAGAGGGTTCATGGGCTTGATCATCGGAGTCCTGGATGATGCCAGCAGGTTCTTCTGATGGAGTTTGTTGAGTCCCTGAAGAGGGCGGAGGGTTCCTACAGGACTCCTCGCCGACCCCGAGCCAAAGGTCGAAGAAGATCACAACCAATCAAAGGCCTGAACTACGAGTGGATCGAGTAAAGCCGGAGCGGTCACCTGCGGTTTTCTAAATGTGGTTCATGCAGTCATCAGTGAGGCTCAGGGGAGCTGCCTCCACCAAACAAACAGCTTCATTAACACTTCATATCTGATTGATCTCAGAGAAATTTGCAATTAAAATGGCGAAATATAAAAGCACCAAAGAGTCCAAAGAACGCTGACGAGTGAGATTATTTTGCCCAGTTAATAAGGTGCATGCTCTTATACGATTTAATCAATCACTGCACTGAAGTTAAAGTCCAATAAGTAAGAAGTTATCACTCCTAAATTTGCAATCAAAACTTGATTAATGGGCATTATAGAGCAGCTACACCTCTGTAGTTTTTCAAAGGAAGTCTGCTGTTTTTATTAGCTTTTCATTACGGTTAGTGAAGCAGAGCAACATTAAGATTAAGATAAAATTAAATTAAGATTGAATGTTTTACACAGAGGAGATCGAGTTTGAAAAGAACCTTCAACTGAACTTCACAACGTCTGACCGGACCGTCTGAGTTTTGAGCTCCATAAGACCACGACCCCTTCTTCCTTGCTCTGTGGTCCAGGTCTGATGTTCATTGTTGGCACTTGGGGTCAGCATGGACCCCTGACTGGTTATACGCAGCTCTGAGGACGTTTGCGTGTTTATTAATATTCAGTATTTGTCAGTAATTATAACTTCTACGAAGACACATTTTAAATTAGTACACCTGTTTTTCTTTTGAACATTCTTTTATTTTAAATGATGCATATAAAGAACAACACAAAACACAACAACCCAGGAACAATCAGTGTCTCAGCAAACCTACAATCCCAAATCTGTCAGGCCGGGACTCAAATGAGGACTCGGATGCAGAGTTAGGCAGTCAGCTGTTTTATTCAGGACGGCGAAAATCCTCGACTGAGTGAGGCTATGAAAAGGCCCTAAACTAAAGAAAACAAAAATCACTCCAAGGAGGAAAAAACAGTGAACTACTCTAAATAACAAAATCAAAATCACTCTCAACGAGGAACAATAAAGCTAAGACTACTCGTATTAAAGATTAACGAAATCAAAATCACTCATAAAACAAAAAGGCTATGAAACATCAACTTAAGGCTCAAAAACGAGGCTGAAAACACACTAGACTAGATACAAAGTAACAAAAGGCTAGACTATGAAGTACAACAGAAAATCACTCATCTGAGGAAGAAAACAAAAGAACACTTGAGCTAAGGAGCTGTGGCTATGGACTGTGGAAAAAGGCTTTGGTGCACGCTACGAAGGACGAAACACTTCGGCACGGAACAAAGGGAGACGCAGACAATATATACACAAGGTGATGGGGAACAGGTGGAGACAATCAGACCGGTGACACACGAGGAAAAGCAAGTGACCTGAAACGAGAGGAGAGTTATCTTTCAAAATAAAACAGGAAATGACAAGACATAACAAAAACCCAGCTTGACCTCACCTACACAGACGGACATCCCACCAAACTGATCCCACGAGACTTCCACAAAACAACAAAACAACCCAACACCGAAACAGCTTCTTACGACCAGCCGTCACCAAATTATCTGTCTGGCCGTCCAAACTGGGAAATGACAGGGGCCCACAAAACCAAAAACAAATCCATTTGTACATGAAGTTTTGCAGTTATCCTTTCCATCATATACACTTTCTTAAGTCTCTCTCGCCATTGTTGAAGGGTGGGAGGTCTGAGCCAGCACAGGGTTTTTCGTTTTCCTCGCCACGAGTAGGAGAATCTGTAATAGTTGGGCCTTTCTCCTCCCTATGTACCCGTGTGTTTCTGTATAGTCGATCGTTGAGATACAGCTGTTGAAAAACGCATGAATTATAGTGTGTTATAAACCATTTACTGAATGTTTATAAAGTGTTACCCACCTTTAGGTTTTTGCTTTGCTGTCGTCTCATGATCAGCCTCCATATGAGCTGATGATAAAGTGCGAGGAGCCTCAGCCGGCGCTTTTCCAAGAAGAATCTTCCCCTTTTTCTTTTTTTTTTTTTGAGGATGTCTATCGCTTTCCGGGGAGCGGGCCAGTAATGGACTCTAATGCAGCAAAGGAAATTATCCACTCATGTCCAATCACTACCTACGAGGCACCGATCAATACCAGGTCCCCCGAGGGCTCGGAGGAGGGAGACCGGGATCGTGCTGAGAGCAGGCAGGGCCGGGTGAAACTGCCTCTGAAACATGTTTTGTTCTGGAGGGGTGTGGACTGACGGACGGACCGACTCTGGATTTACTGTTCACCTTCTGTCAGAGCGCGGCGCCCGTTCATCTGATACACATTTTAAAAAGAGCTCCGTTATGGGAATCCAGGTCAACGGTCAATTAAATCATCAGGGGTTAACGCGCTTCACACGCCAGTGTGTAAGAACGTCGCTGCGTTTCCAGGCTGTGAGGAATCCTGTTCGCTTAATGAAGTTATTAATAAAAGACAATCAAGCAACTGATAACTGATTAAAGAGAGACTGAATGTTTTCTGTTGGTCCAATAAAACAAAGTAACCTGATCTATCTATCGCTGTCTTCGAGCATCTGACAAAACTTAATCAGTAAAATGTTTTTAAAAATAATTCATCGAAGTTGTAAACGTTAACTTCTGGAGGTCAACACGTCCTGATCATCAACGAAACAGCAGCCACAGATTTATTTCACAACCCGTGAAGTTGTTTTGATTCGTCTTATGACGTGAACAGATCTAGGAAATTATTAATTTACTCTTAAAGTCTCCTGACAAACTCGGTGAGTCGACAAAAAAAAAAAACTGCTTTAACTCTGGAAATGCGAAACAAACAAACTCTAATTTGTTATCGAGCTAACATCACATTACTCCTGTTTTTTGTACCAGGCTGTAAACATGTTTATTTCTGCTGTGAAACATGGGGACTTATGGAGACTGACTCACTTCTGGAGCCAGCCTCAAGTGGACGTTAGAGGAACTGCAATTTGTGGCACTTTCGGCATTGGTTTTACTTCATAGTCGCGATGGATGCTGCTTGGTTTTATGTTTAACGTCTTAGTTTATTGGACATGTATGACCTTATGATAAAAATCAGCAATAATGCTAAATTTCACGTCAATGGTTGCAGATATTTCGAGCGAGCCTGAAAATAATTTTTCCATGATAGTTTTGGATCGACTCCAGAGAGAGGGAGCCAATCAGGACGAGGCACAGAGCTGTGTCAGTCCAATCAGAGTTTCCAGCAGCTGAAATGAAACAAACACTTTCCCCGGCTTCCTCTGAATTAAAGCAGAGAGCTGCTGCTGAAACACTGACAGAGTTTAGTCTCAGTTTCATTTGGCATCGAGCTAAATCAACCTGAAGACGAGTGAAATAAATCAGCAGTTTGTGTCTGAAACGATCAAGAATCATCTCCTCCCTCGACTGCACGGTGCTAATGCCTCTGTCCTGTTTCTCTCTCAAGTCGTCCTGATCAATTAGTCTCCTTCTCGCCGTCGACCTGTCTGCGCCGCCTCCCCCTCCTGCTCTCTGTGTTTTCCTGTAGACTCTGTCAAACGGCGGCGTACAGTACGGGCAGAGTGCCCTAAACCCCTGAAACCATCGCGCCGCAAACGCTCTCCCGGCCCTGCAAAAGGAAGTGGAGAGAGCCTGCCAAAGATAAAGTGGAGGACCACAAACAAATGGAGTAACTGAGCTCATTAAAGGGGCGGTGTTGTGTGTGTGTGTGGTGTCAGCATCCTGCCGAAGCCCGATCTGCTTTCGATGACATCATCTGCACCACGAGGCGCTCATGGAGTCATTGATAAATCTGACGCACCTGAAACGAACCACGGCGACGAAGACGAGCCCAGATCGTTCTCTTTGGGAGAGGGTGAAATGTTTAAAGCTACTGCACGAGCAAAAGTAACAGAGTACTCACTGTGAAGGAGAGCAGGGCGTCGGACTGAGTTTAACGGACAGACGGTCGTTCTAAACGTGGACAGACAGCGTGGCTCGTGCAATCTGCACTGATTCGTCCAGAGATTTTAAAATTCAACGACGACGACGCAAACATCAGAGGCCTGTGACAGTTTCAGCACCGAATGAGTTTGTTACACCTGAAAACAAAAGAAGACTTCCATGCACCTGATAAATATCAAACATTTATTTGGTTGGTTGCATTACGAGCACATTAAATCATCAAGATGGAATCCTGCCATTGGTCTACAAAAATAATAGTGTGTCATGTAACTGATTCAGACTCCAACCTGATTTTACAAATGTGATTCATTCAGAACTTCCACCTTAAGTCCGATCGAGGAAGTCAATGTCAATCTGATTTAAGGTGGACCTGGACTCTCCACACAGTTGAAGCAGCATGACGGAGACGTCCGAAAGTTGGAAATGTGGATTCCTCGTACGAGAACTCCCAATAAACTCGATTTCCGTCACTTCTGCAGTTAACGAACCTCCGAACGAGGCGATGTGATCGACACGTGAACCGACCGGCTGCCGTCTGAGTTTTAAACTCTGACGGGATCTTTAACATTTTCAGGATCCACCAGTCTGTCACATCTCCAGTCCCAGTTTAGAACATGACCTGGGCTCTGAAGTGCTTCTGCTTGGTGGTGTTGTGGCTCATCCCCACCTTCAGCATCCACTTTGACTTCATCATCTGTACGTACTGCATGTCTCTCGGTTTCTGATGGAAGCTGTTGCCTACGAGAGAGAGAGAGAAGCACGGAGTGTCATGATGAAAAGCAAACACAAGGGGGAGCTCTTTCCACGGCACTCACTCAGGTCAGGGTGGAAAATATGCACACACAAAAAAGAAACTTTCCTCAGCAGAGTTGAAGTTTTCTGTCACTTAAGTTCTCCTCATCTTTATTTTCACGATCCAGAACTGAACTAAACAAACTCCCAGACGAAGAGAGTCCCAAACTCTTTCAGGCCTTTCTGTACCTCAGCTTACAGAAAATTGGATCATTCACTCTGGAAATAGTGATTTGATTGTGCCTCACTGCTCTCTGGCAGTGAAAAATGCTTCTCTCGTCTCCGGCTGCGTCACGCGATGACTTCTAAAGTCTCTGCACCGAGTCACCGAGTCGGACTTTGTCCCCTCTCGCTCCCTGACATCCTCAGACGCTTCGTTCCTGCTCGTCCCATCGGCCAAATATCTCCACAAAGGTGACGGAGCGTTTGCAGCTAGAGCTGCCCGAGGAGATGCAGACTGTGTCGGCTTTTTAAACGGCTTTGTAAAAGGGCCTTTAGCTTCAGCTGACCACTTCTATGCATATAAACAATCCATTTTTTAAAGCCCCCATAACTGAACGGTTTGAGGCACAGATGAAAACGCTTATGTCTCGTTTTTTCATGGAGCTGAATCGCTGATAAAAAGTTACGGAGGTTTCCAAGCTTCACAGCTGCCTCAACTTTCAGTGCAAAGGAAACACCCGACTGAATAACCTGCACCTCTACACGAATACAGGGAGAATAAATGTGATCATCTTCACAGAATAAAGAGTCTGACTCCCTCCTCTCCTTCACATTGTTCCTGATCGTCTGTTTTCCTGCCCCGCTCAGATCTTACCTCCGTCTCCTCCCCAGCCCAGAGCTTTGTACTGCCGCAGGACTCTGCCAACGGCGTTCCTGTTGTGGGCCAGAACCACCGCTCTCTGAGCTCCGAACCGCTGTTTGTAGTACCTCATGAGGGAGCGGTGGCCGATCTTAGCGCCTGGAGGGAAAAAAAAAAAGGACGAACGCGATGAGTATAAAACTGACTGACTTCCTGAGCGGCAAACCGTCACAGTACAGGAGCAGGAAGCAGAGAACGATCACCTGAGGGAAGCGTCAGCTCCAGCGTGTCATCGTCGTACTCCAGGCTCTTGTCATCAGGCAGCTCCTCCTCGTCCATCTCGGCGTCCTCGCCCTCCTTCTTGTCCGGGTAGCTGCTCCTGTTTGGCAAAGAAAACGAAGGATTCAGGATAAACGTCTTCCTGTTGCCTTCAGATGCTCGAATACGTATGTTTCCGTCCGCCGCGACAAGTTTTACAAGCCGTTCATCTCTAAATAAAACGAATATCTGAGCCGCGTCAACAAAAAACTTTAACCGACTTCATTACCTGAAGTCGTAGAAGTCTGCAAACTCCAGAGCGGCGTCGCCGTCTGTGAAGAGTTTACAGTGGCTCTTGTCGGTCATGTGACTCTGCACGGCTTCTGCCGAGTAGAACGAGCGTCCCTTCTCGTTACACCACAGGCAAACGTTCCCAGCGCCGACCTTCTCTCCTGAAACACCAGAACAAAACACGTCTGTCAGTCAGGACAGGAGCAGCGAGAGGCAACAGTTTAAGTAAACATAATATCTGAAAGTCTGAAAGGACTCAGGGTCAAGTGTAAACCCGCCTTGCTGTCACCCGTTCATCTGAAAGTCGCCACATCGTCTTAAACTTAAATTCAATGACTTTCCAGGCCCAAGTGCCTCAAATTAAGGACACAACAGGGACGGATTTAAGTTATTTACTGTAACAACACTGAGAATAGAAAAAGATAACTTCAGTTTCTATTGTTGCACTAAATATTTAAATTTACCCATGTCTGTTTACGTCCATTTTCCACCTCAAGGTCAGAAACTTTCAAGGATTTTCAAGGACTCGTAGGAGATATGTGATCAGCTGTTCCTAGTCTGACAGACTTGTCAATCACACGGACGCCCTAAAACACGCCGCTAGATTATAAGACATCATGCTGAGCGGACACTAGAGACTGAGACCATGAACTTCATTAATCAAACTGACATTGAGCTCGTAAATCAACTGAGAGGTGGAGTCGCCCCCTGCTGGACATTTGTAACACTGGCATACTTTCAGACACACAGACGCTCGGTCCGCAGATCGTCGAGAAGATCGTCTCTCTCTCTCCTCGCACTCACACGTCAGACTCACCGAGGTAGCGGATGAGGCCCTTGAGGTC
>CM014089.1:2686044-2728544 GCA_004119915.2 Collichthys lucidus
GTTTAGTGTCCGTCAACAACAACTGACACAAAATGACAAATTTCACAAATCGTGACATCAGAAATATTTTACAGAATATGATGAGAGAGACTGAACTCCCTGTGTGCCGCCCGAGTAATAAATCAATCAGACTTTATAAAACATGTAACACGCAGAGCTTCACACAGTAAATACAGACACGACACGGAGGAAGATTAAAAACAACCTGAAGTAAAATAAAAACATAAAGTCTCTGATTTGATTCATAAACACACATTTGTGTCACCTTTAAGAAACGCTGACCTCATGCAGACTGATGATGTATTCGTCTCACCTGTGAGAGCTCTGCAGGTGAAAGCTGTTCACGTGAAGGAAAGCAGCTTCAGTGCTTCCTCTGTGTCCCCTTCAGCAGAGGACACACGGAGGAGACGCAGAGCGTCCTGCAGATCATCATGATTCATCATCGTCTTTATATGAGTGGACAGGAGGCGAGAGACAAGCTAACAACAGAAGGAAGCGTCTCAGGTGAGAGATTTGTAGTCCATGTTCTGGACTTTGTAGTTTTACCACAGATCACGTCAACAACATTCACACATCTGTCCTCATGTCCTCTCCTTCACGTCTGTCCTCATGTCCTCTCCTTCACATCTGTCCTCATGTCCTCTCCTTCAGTCTGTCATCATGTCCTCTCCTTCACATCTGTCCTCATGTCCTCTCTTCACATCTGTCCCTCTCCTTCACATCTGTCCTCATGTCTCCCTTCACGTCTGTCCTCATGTCCTCTCCTTCACATCTGTCCTCATGTCCTCTCCTTCACGTCTGTCCTCATGTCCTCTCCTTCACGTCTGTCCTCATGTCCTCTCCTTCACATCTGTCCTCATGTCCTCTCCTTCACGTCTGTCCCTCTCTCACGTCTGTCCTCATGTCCTCTCCTTCAATCTGTCCTCATCACCTTTCCTTCACATCTGTCCTCATGTCCTTTCCTTCACATCTGTCCTCATGTCCTCTCCTTCACATCTGTCCTCATGTCCTCTCCTTCACATCTGTCCCTCTCCTTCACATCTGTCCTCATGTCCTCTCCTTCACATCTGTCCTCATGTCCTCTCCTTCACATCTGTCCTCATCACCTCTCCTTCACATCTGTCCTCATGTCCTCTCCTTCACATCTGTCCTCTCCTTCACATCTGTCCTCATGTCCTCTCCTTCACATCTGTCCTCATGTCCTCTCTTCACATCTGTCCTCATGTCTCTCCTTCACATCTGTCCCTCTCCTTCACATCTGTCCTCATGTCCTCTCCTTCACATCTGTCCTCATGTCCTCTCCTTCACATCTGTCCTCATCACCTCTCCTTCACATCTGTCCTCATGTCCTCTCCTTCACATCTGTCCTCATGTCCTCTCCTTCACATCTGTCCTCATGTCCTCTCCTTCACATCTGTCCTCATCACCTCTCCTTCACATCTGTCCTCATGTCCTCTCCTTCACATCTGTCCTCATGTCCTCTCCTTCATCTGTCCTCATCACCTCTCCTTCACGTCTGTCCTCATGTCCTCTCCTTCACATCTGTCCTCATGTCCTCTCCTTCACATCTGTTCTCATCACTCTCCTTCACATCTGTCCTCATCATCTCCTTCACATCTGTTCTCATCACCTCTCCTTCACGTCTGTCCTCATGTCCTCTCCTTCACATCTGTCCTCATGTTCTCCTTCACATCTGTCCTCATCACCTCTCCTTCACATCTGTCCTCATGTCACTCTCCTTCACATCTGTCCTCATGTCCTCTCCTTCACATCTGTCCTCATCACCTCTCCTTCACATCTGTCTTCATGTCCTCTCCTTTTACATCTGTCCTCATGTCCTCTCCTTCACATCTGTCCTCATGTCCTCTCCTTCACATCTGTCCTCATCACCTCTCCTTCACATCTGTCCTCATGTCCTCTCCTTCACATCTGTCCTCATGTCCTCTCCTTCACATCTGTCCTCATC
The DNA here is from genome assembly GCA_004119915.2 of Collichthys lucidus. Taxonomy (NCBI): domain Eukaryota; kingdom Metazoa; phylum Chordata; class Actinopteri; family Sciaenidae; genus Collichthys; species Collichthys lucidus. The sequence goes on from CM014089.1 coordinate 2,688,011, forward strand.
ACCTCTCCTTCACATCTGTCTTCATGTCCTCTCCTTTTACATCTGTCCTCATGTCCTCTCCTTCACATCTGTCCTCATGTCCTCTCCTTCACATCTGTCCTCATCACCTCTCCTTCACATCTGTCCTCATGTCCTCTCCTTCACGTCTGTCCTCATCACCTCTCCTTCACATCTGTCCTCATGTCCTCTCCTTCACGTCTGTCCTCATCACCTCTCCTTCACGTCTGTCCTCTCCTTCACATCTGTCCTCATGTCCTCTCCTTCACATCTGTCCTCATGTCCTCTCCTTCACATCTGTCCTCATGTCCTCTCCTTCACATCTGTCCTCATGTCCTCTCCTTCACATCTGTCCTCATCACCTCTCCTTCACATCTGTCCTCATGTCCTCTCCTTCACATCTGTCCTCATGTCCTCTCCTTCACATCTGTCCTCATGTCTCCTCAGCTGTCCTCATGTCCTCTCCTTCACATCTGTCCTCATGTCCTCTCCTTCACATCTGTCCTCTCTTCACATCTGTCCTCATGTCCTCTCCTTCACGTCTGTCCTCATGTCCTCTCCTTCACATCTGTCCTCATGTCCTCTCCTTCATCTGTCCTCATGTCCTCTCCTTAGTCTGTCCTCATCACCTCTCCTTCACATCTGTCCTCATGTCTCTCACATCTGTCCTCATGTCCTCTCCTTCACATCGTCCTCATGTCCTCTTTCCACGTCTGTCCTCATGTCCTCTCCTTCACATCTGTCCTCATGTCCTCTCCTTCACATCTGTCCCTCTCCTTCACATCTGTCCTCATGTCCTCTCCTTCACGTCTGTCCTCATGTCCTCTCCTTCACATCTGTCCTCATGTCCTCTCCTTCACGTCTGTCCTCATGTCCTCTCCTTCACATCTGTCCTCATGTCCTCTCCTTCACATCTGTCCTCATGTCCTCTCCTTCACGTCTGTCCCTCTCCTTCACGTCTGTCCTCATGTCCTCTCCTTCACATCTGTCCTCATCACCTTTCCTTCACATCTGTCCTCATGTCCTTTCCTTCACATCTGTCCTCATGTCCTCTCCTTCACATCTGTCCTCATGTCCTCTCCTTCACATCTGTCCCTCTCCTTCACATCTGTCCTCATGTCCTCTCCTTCACGTCTGTCCTCATGTCCTCTCCTTCACATGTCCTCATGTCCTCTCCTTCACATCTGTCCCTCCTTCACGTCTGTCTCATGTCCTCTCCTTCACATCTGTCCTCATGTCCTCTCCTTCACGTCTGTCCTCATGTCCTCTCCTTCACATCTGTCCTCATGTCCTCTCCTTCACATCTGTCCTCATCACCTCTCCTTCACATCTGTCCTCATGTCCTCTCCTTCACATCTGTCCTCATGTCCTCTCCTTCACATCTGTCCTCATGTCCTCTCCTTCACGTCTGTCCTCATCACCTCTCCTTTACGTCTGTCCTCATGTCCTCTCCTTCACATCTGTCCTTATCACCTCTCCTTCACATCTGTCCTCATGTCCTCTCCTTCACATCTGTCCTCATGTCCTCTCCTTCACATCTGTCCTCATGTCCTCTCCTTCACATCTGTCCTCATGTCCTCTCCTTCACATCTGTCCTCATGTTCCTTCACGTCTGTCCTCATGTCTCTTCTTCACGTCTGTCCTCATGTCCTCTTCTTCACGTCTGTCCTCATGTCCTCTCCTTCACATCTGTCCTCATGTCCTCTCCTTCACATCTGTCCTCATCACCTCTCCTTTACATCTGTCCTCATGTCCTCTCCTTCACATCTGTCCTCATGTCCTCTCCTTCACATCTGTCCTCATGTCCTCTCCTCACATCTGTCCTCATGTCCTCTCTTCACATCTGTCTCATCACATCTGTCCTCATCACCTCTATTCACATCTGTCCTCATGTCCTCTACTTCACATCTGTCCTCATGTCCTCTCCTTCACATCTGTCCTCATGTCCTCTCCTTCACATCACCTCTCCTTCACATCTGTCCCCATGTCCTCTCCTTCACATCTGTCCTCATGTCCTCTCCTTCACATCTGTCCTCATGTCCTCTCCTTCACATCTGTCCTCATGTCCTCTCCTTCACATCTGTCCTCATGTCCTCTCCTTCACATCTGTCCTCATGTCCTCTCCTTCACATCTGTATTACGAGTCAGTTTTCTTAGTAGTACTTTTACCTTTGGTACTTATTTTGATGCTCATACTTTTACTTTTACTAAATACACACAGACCTCCTGCAGTGTGCACAAATGGCCACTAGATGGCAGAAGAAGCTCAGTCAGACTTAAAGTGTTGGCCATGTCTCTTCATGTCTTTGTGTTGTCATGGCGATGGACCTGACGTGTTCTGATCATAGAGATGGTGATGATGATGATGATGATGATGATGATGATGATGATGATGATGATGATGATGATGATGTGAAGTCTGACTCATTAGGACAAACGATGATTTATATCAAAACATTTCAGATGATTAATCACTTTAAATTTTTATTATTTTAAATAATAAACAGAAAATCTTTAGTTTGTCACTTTGTGACTGATCAGTGACTCATCGATTGTTTCAGTCTGAACTTGAATTAATGGAGCAGGAAAATGAATCGGTGGCTTCAGACTCGTCGTCTTTAGTCTGAACATTTCTCTGATCTGTCTCCTCGCTCTGAGCTTCGCTGCATTACAGACGTTCTTCATGCGTGTCTGTGTTCCAGTCAAACCTCCTGCAGGCTTCGTTTGTCTGCTCCGGGCTCCTGTAGAGGAATGGCGGTTCAACATGGAGGCCTCTGTGGACGAGGACCCGTCTCACCTGCCGTCAGTGTTTATGTCCAATCAGCTCGCAGCAGCTGAGGATCAGCTTCATGTTTCCTTTAGTTAGATCAGAGTCAGCCTCATCTTCATGTTCAGGACGAATTGGTCGTGTGTTTGTCTCGTTTCCCGCCCTTGTATGGATTTTCTGTTAGACTTAAGGAGGAGGAGGAGGAAGATGACGGGAGAGGCAGAGACGTGGAGAACTGAGTTGCTATGGCGACTGTTTGGCATATGGTGGGGGTGCTGTGTGTGTGTGTGTGTGTGTGTGTGTGTGTGTGTGTGTGTGTGTGTGTGTGAGAGTGTTTTTTACTTCTTTCATAATAAAAGTCCACATATTTAGAGTGGACTTTTATTGTGACAGTCCAAAGCTCACCTGTGTCCTGCTGTTTAATCAGCATAATATATTATAATTTTATATGCATGTATTATAATGCGGATGATGTATAAAACTTTCAGTAAGAGCCACTCCACCCGCTCCATCCACCTCCCTGAGACTTGCACGTGGTGTGTAAATGAAGCGCTCCTGGCAGCAATCAAACTGTAATTAGCAAAACAGATGATCTGTATGTAAACATCGTTTGCAGCAGGCCGGGTTAACGCTGCGCTGCCTCCGTCAGCCACACGTGGTGCAGAGAGGGTGGTGCCTCCAATCAGCCCGGGGCAGCTCTGGACTCTCGGGGTCAGAGGTCGAGCTCCTCGATTCTGCTTGGACCCGGCTGACACAAACACACGACGATCCATTTGTTCTGATAACGTCTGGTCTTCACTCTGCTTCATCCACCCGTGACCTGACCTCCACCCAGAGCTCCATGACAGACTCAGTTTAGTCTGAACCAAGTCAGCGTCGAGCAAACTGTTCAGGAAACGTTTGAGAAAAAGTTGTTTGTTGTGTTTGTTGTCGTGCAGACAAACCAGAACTTTTTATTTGGGTCCATGCTGCTGAATATTTACTGCAGGGTGTCACATGAACGCATCATGGCGCCCGTGACATCACAGCTGAGCTCCGACCGCTCCGACCGCTCCGACCGCTGCACCTTTAAAACCAGCAAAGAAATCAGGAGCAACAGTTTCTTTGTTTTCATGAGATAAACTGACAAAGGTCACACGCATTGAACTCTGGGTAATGAAGGCAGGATGAAGAACACGACAGTCTGTGTGAGATCAGAGCGTCTGTCAGTGAACACACACGTCGAGTCAAAGCGACGATTTCAAAGAGTCACACGTCACGTTCACCATGGCAACTGCCTCCTTCCCGCCGGTGATGCTCCTCAGCTGACCACAAAGAGCCGACGGCCATCTGGGCGAACAGGCGGAGGAGCACGCACACACACACACACACACACACACACACACACACACACACACACACACACACACACCTCAGACGTGCGTGTGTGTGTAAAATGATGATTTGTATGTTAGCTGCTGTTAGCTCAGTTTGTTAGCCGGGCTGAGCCGTTGTCGTGCCAGAACCGGAGCTGATGGTTGGTTGTTGCATTTTTAACGTGGAGCAACGTCAGTAAAACATGTTAGTGAACATAAACACTCTGCACTCTCCTTAAAATCATTTCTTTAATGTCACGTAGACGAAACACTCGATCACCGTCCTCTCACATCCAGAGACGCAGACGGAGACACAGACGGAGACACAGACGGAGACGGACGTGTCTGTCTCTCTCTGGGCTGAAGGCTGAAGGCTGCCCTGCACGCACAAAGATGGAGATGTGGGTGGTGGCTCATGGTCGCTGACACAAACGTCCCTACATTTCCCCCTCGGAGACTGAGCGCCCTACATTCAACCATCAAACCCACTGTTACATAAAAAACCAACACCGCCACACACACACACACACACACACACACACACACACACACACACACACACAAGAGCAGGCATTGCTGCCTGTTGCTAGGCAACAAGCCCCAGAGCCTCTGTCGTCGTCGTGGAGTCTCGCCGGGCCTGACGATGCCGCCCCGTACCTGAAAGTGAAATGGGTCAACGAGGACAAAAGAAAAGAGACAAACCGGGCAGAGAAAGACAGAATGAACATCGAGACGTGTCCTCAGGCTGAGGGAGGAGGACACGAGGACGCGAGGACGCGAGGAAGAGGAGACGAAATGTCAGAGATGTGTCGACATGTTTCCTCGTGTTTGTTCGTTAGCTCGTCTCCGTCTGCAGTCCATGAACACATTCGACTTTTTGTGATTGTGACTCAATAATTAATTAAAATAAATCATAAACGTCACAGAACGTGACGTTCCACCTCTGTTAGCCGTTCCCTCTGCCACGTCCAGCTCCTCCTCTTATTGTTCGTGTTCGTGCGTTAACTGTGACGAAGAGTTTGACTCCGAGAAAGACTTCGGCGCGTTCATGCTGTTCGGCTGAGCCTCTTTATTTAACCCACGGCTCCACCCTGCTCCGCGGGGGCTCTGTGCATCCGTCCGACAGACCGGAGCTCTGTGATTGTTGTAATTTTCATCTCACTCCTCCTCCTCCTCCTCCATCGCTCGCTCTGCAGCCACCTGCCTTTTCTCTTTTTTCTCCTCCAGCTGCTGCTGATGCTGCTCGCCTGTCAGGGGCAGTCTGCAGCTCCTCATTGGCTCGCCAGATCGTCATGGCAACCGCACACTTGGTATTTGCAGCTCTCGGTGAAGACACGGCATCGCTCTGAGTCAGTCTCCATAAGTCCCCATGTTTCACAGCAGAAATAAACATGTTTACAGCCTGGTACAAAAAACAGTTTTGGTCTCTGTAGCTAATTTCCCCGTTCATGACAACTGTACTGAGGGTGAATTTATATACAGCTCACCTGTTCACTCCAGGTCTTGATCTTCAGGTAAAGTCCTGGTGAAGTTTTTGTCTTGAGAACTGGAGAGAGGACAGATTCGTCTGTGGCTCGGTCGCCTCAGTGAGCTTCAGTTTGTCTCCCACTTAGAGACCGATCGACTCGCTCGGCCCTTCGACCCCAGAGAGCAGCTCGGATTAGAAAATGGAGCTCTGCTAAATGTCAATTGTCGAGCCCTAATCTCAGCCTCCACCCTCAGCCTCCACCCTCAGCCTCCACCCTCAGCCTGCACCCTCAGCCTCCACCCTCAGCCTGCACCCTCAGCCTCCACCCTCAGCCTCCACCCTCAGCCTCCACCCTCAGCCTCCACCCTCAGCCTGCCTGCACCCTCAGCCTCCACCCTCAGCCAGTCTAGCAGCTCGTCCTTCCACAGGGACACTGATCATCACACACATATTCAGATGATTTTACAATCACATGTCGAGGGGCTGGGTTCAACGTCTGACATCAGTAGATGTACAGTAGATGTACAGTAGATGTACAGTAGATGTACAGTAGGTACAGTAGATGTACAGTAGATGTACAGTAGATACAGTAGATGTAGATGTACAGTAGATGTACAGTAGATGTACAGTAGATGTACAGTAGATGTAGATGTACAGTAGATGTACAGTAGATACAGTAGATGTACAGTAGATACAGTAGATGTAGATGTACAGTAGATGCAGATGTACAGTAGATGTACAGTAGATACAGTAGATGTACAGTAGATGTAGATGTACAGTAGATGTACAGTAGATACAGTAGATGTAGATGTACAGTAGATGTACAGTAGATGTACAGTAGATACAGTAGATGTAGATGTACAGTAGATGTACAGTAGATACAGTAGATGTACAGTAGACACAGTAGATGTACAGTAGATACAGTAGATGTACAGTAGATGTAAAGTAGATACAGTAGATGTAGATGTACAGTAGATACAGTAGATGTAGATGTACAGTAGATACAGTGGATGTACAGTAGATACAGTAGATGTACAGTAGATACAGTAGATGTACAGTAGATACAGTAGATGTACAGTAATTACAGTAGATGTACAGTAGATGTACAGTAGATGTACAGTAGATACAGTAGATGTAGATGTACAGTAGATACAGTAGATACAGTAGATGTACAGTAGATGTACAGTAGATGTACAGTAGATACAGTAGATGTACAGTAGATGTACAGTAGATGTACAGTAGATACAGCAGATGTACAGTAGATGTACAGTAGATGTACAGTAATTACAGTAGATGTAGATGTACAGTAGATGTACAGTAGATACAGTAGATGTAGATGTACAGTAGATACAGTAGATGTACAGTAGATGTACAGTAGATGTACAGTAGATACAGTAGATGTACAGTAGATGTACAGTAGATACAGTAGATGTACAGTAGATACAGTAGATACAGTAGATGTACAGTAGATGTACAGTAGATGTACAGTAGATACAGTAGATGTACAGTAGATACAGTAGATACAGTAGATGTACAGTAATTACAGCAGATGTACAGTAGATGTACAGTAGATGTACAGTAGATGTACAGTAATTACAGTAGATGTAGATGTACAGTAGATGTACAGTAGATACAGTAGATGTAGATGTACAGTAGATGTACAGTAGATACAGTAGATGTACAGTAGATACAGTAGATACAGTAGATGTACAGTAGATACAGTAGATACAGTAGATGTACAGTAGATGTACAGTAGATACAGTAGATGTACAGTAGATGTACAGTAGATACAGTAGATGTACAGTAGATACAGTAGATACAGTAGATGTACAGTAGATACAGTAGATGTACAGTAGATACAGTAGATGTACAGTAGATGTACAGTAGATACAGTAGATACAGTAGATGTACAGTAGATACAGTAGATGTACACTAGATGTACAGTAGATACAGTAGATGTACAGTAGATACAGGAGATACAGGAGATGTACAGTAGATACAGGAGATGTACAGTAGATGTACAGTAGATACAGTAGATGTACAGTAGATGTACAGTAGATACAGTAGATGTACAGTAGATGTACAGTAGATACAGTAGATGTACAGTAGATGTACAGTAGATGTACAGTAGATACAGTAGATGTACAGTAGATGTACAGTAGATGTACAGTAGATACAGTAGATGTACAGTAGATGTACAGTAGATACAGTAGATGTACAGTAGATACAGTAGATGTACAGTCGATGTACAGTAGATACAGTAGATGTACAGTAGATACAGTAGATGTACAGTAGATGTACAGTAGATACAGTAGATGTACAGTAGATGTACAGTAGATACAGTAGATGTACAGTAGATACAGTAGATGTACAGTAGATGTACAGTAGATACAGTAGATGTACAGTAGATGTACAGTAGATGTACAGTAGATGTACAGTAGATACAGTAGATGTACAGTAGATACAGTAGATGTACAGTAGATGTACAGTAGATGTACACTAGATGTACAGTAGATACAGTAGATGTACAGTAGATGTACAGTAGATGTACAGTAGATACAGTAGATGTACAGTAGATGTACAGTAGATGTACAGTAGATGTACAGTAGATACAGTAGATGTACAGTAGATGTACAGTAGATGTACAGTAGATACAGTAGATGTACAGTAGATACAGTAGATGTACAGTAGATGTACAGTAGATGTACACTAGATGTACAGTAGATGTACAGTAGATACAGTAGATGTACAGTAGATGTACAGTAGATGTACAGTAGATGTACAGTAGATGTACAGTAGATGTACAGTAGATACAGTAGATGTACAGTAGATGTACAGTAGATACAGTAGATGTACAGTAGATGTACAGTAGATGTACAGTAGATACAGTAGATGTACAGTAGATGTACAGTAGATGTACAGTAGATACAGTAGATGTACAGTAGATACAGTAGATGTACAGTAGATGTACAGTAGATGTACAGTAGATACAGTAGATGTACAGTAGATGTACAGTAGATGTACAGTAGATGTACAGTAGATACAGTAGATGTACAGTAGATGTACAGTAGATACAGTAGATGTACAGTAGATGTACAGTAGATACAGTAGATGTACAGTAGATACAGTAGATGTACAGTAGATGTACAGTAGATGTACAGTAGATGTACAGTAGTAAGTAAAGTCTATGATCTGATGTTTCATGTTTCGTGTTTCGTGCACGTCATCGTTTTATTTGCTGAGTCACGTTTCAGAAGCTGAAGTTCACACTCGGTTATTTTCAGAGGCACAAACACTGACAGACTTTCTGTGTTCATCATATTTTCATCGGGTTGCTTAGCAACAGCGGCAGTACTGCCGTGTGTGTGTGTGTGTGTGTGTGTGTGTGTGTGTGTGTGTTCTGATTTTCATCAGCGTCACAGTTAAACTAATCACAGCTGACCGAGCTTTAATTATGTACATCCATATTTATTGATTTATTAATTATGTACGTCCATATTTATTGATTTATTAATTATGTACGTCCATATTTATTGATTTATTAATTATGTACGTCCATATTTATTGATTTATTGATTATGTACGTCCATATTTATTGATTTATTTTTGATTACCCTCACACTCTGTCTCCATCATCAGCTTCGTCCTCCAGAACCTCCACTGTCCCACAAAGGATCCAATTCAAAGTGCTTCTTCTGACTCCTCCATCCTGAGGCCTCCTCCTCCACCACCACACTCCATCCTGAGGCCTCCACCACCACCACACTCCATCCTGAGGCCTCCTCCTCCACCACCACACTCCATCCTGAGGCCTCCACCACCACCACACTCCATCCTGAGGCCTCCTCCTCCACCACCACACTCCATCCTGAGGCCTCCACCACCACCACACTCCATCCTGAGGCCTTCTCCACCAGTGCTGTGTGGGGCACGTTGGACAGATCGAATGAGCAGAACCTCCCCAGAACTCTAAGGTTTGGACCAGAGTACCTCCTCCATCCGTTCCTCGTCCACTGATCCAGGTCTGGTCCTGGTGGCAGCAGGTTCAGCAGAGACCTCCAGACGTTCTTCTGAAGCCAGATGACCCAAAGAGAGTCGGTGATTAAATCTCTTCATGTGACGTTTTCCGACCCTCATGTTTAAGTTCACATCCACCCAAAGAAAGACACGAGCTCGACGTTTGTTTTGTCCGACCAACGCGATTCACAAAGATATCGAACAGATAAAAGTAGAAAATCCTCAAATTCGTGAAGCTAGAGCCAGAAAAATCCTTTAAATCCGTCCGGTCACTTGTTGGACTCGAGCAGACGGCTTCCTGTTTTACACACAGTGGTTCTGGCTCTCGCTCTCCTGAATTACAGACGTTAAACTCAGTGATTACAGCAGACTGACGTACAATTGCCGGCGTCAGTCGAGCGGATCGACGTCAAACTGTCCGGCGGCTGCTACTCGTCTCCGTCTGAGCTTCACGGGCCGAGATGAGGCTGAAGGTCTTCTGGGGTGAAAGTGATCGAGCTCGTTTTAATGCTCCTGTGAAACAAACACATGAAATCTGATTCCACTTTGTTCCATCTCTAAATCCACCAGAACTTTGCATCACCTTCACATTTAAACATTATATTGTGCCGTGTGTTTGTCTAAACTGTGACGTGACGATCGCACAGTGGGAAGAATAGAAACATACCTGCACCTGTAAATGACATTTGGCCTCTCTGTGGGGAAGTGACAGCAGAGCGCCACGAGAGCAGAGCGGCAATTAAAGCACCACAGAGGAAGAAGAGGACGTAACGAGGTGACGTCATTAAAGAGTCGCTTTATTCGCACGTGAGTTCGTGCTGGATGTAACCGTCGTGTGATTCACTGTCTGCGTCTCTCGAGTAATGCAGACACAAACTAATTTAAACTTCTTCGTGTTTCTATTTTGCAGCAGGAATTCGAGTCAGAGCTCGACAGGTCGAGTGTCGGAGTTTAGACCATGAGCGTCTCGTTCAGTTTAAATCTTTCACATGGAGGAAACAGAAAGTTCACGACTGAAGTTTGAGTCTCGTTTGTTTGTCTCGTCACCCACAGCAGAGCGACGCCGCCGCACTTCATTCACTTCAGCAGGTCAGAAAATCTCACGTTCGTGTCTTTGACACTAAAACATGTTGGGAATGAGGAAGAGTGTGCACGGTTTAAAAATACCAAAGTTACCTCCAGTCAAAGTTCACGCGGTGCTAAGAGTTTGTGATTTTTGGATCTTCTGCAGCAGCTCTCTCCGTCAGCACCGGCCACAGGCTCGTTGTCCCCATTAGTCACTTGGACGTGAACACGTGGGGAAAAGAGCTTCAGTCGACGACGGAGAACCCGCTCACCTCTCCGAGGTCACGTTCTTCCCTCTGTCTTTGGAGACCGGCCATCCTTGAGCTGTCCACCAGACACCCTTGGACTTCTCCTCCATGCACGAACCTGCACACCTCGCTGCTGTGCACAGGCTTCATCTCCGTCCTCACACTCATCAGGAGACAGGATGCAAACGTGACATTTCTGTTCATGCATCGACGTGGTGAAGGTCTCGTCTCTTCACTGGAGGCTGAATGACGTCGTTTCATCATGTTTAGCTTTTTATTAAAACACAGAGATTTCTGTTTTTTTTTAAATGTATTTATGTATTCACATAAAAACACACAGACAAACTCTGTGCAGCTTCCTGCAGTCTCACCTCGTCTGTGAGTTTGTGTCTTTAATTTCTGCATCACTGTGACAAACGTCGCTCATGGAAATCAAACAGACCTGAACCTGATCGACAGACGGGGACTCCACGTATCGGTGCTTCTATACGCTTCAGAGTATATTGTGTGTACATATATATATACTTGTATATATCATGTTATCATGAGCGAGCGGCGGAGACTGAATCGTAAAATGTGGAATCAAACATTGATGAGGGCGACGTTAATAATTCAGAGGCAGCGTCGAGATCAGTCGAGTTAAAAGAGCGACTGGAGATCGTTTGTTAGACAGGAAGCAGTGTGTGTGTGTGTGTGTGTGTGTGTGTGTGTGTGTGTGTGTGTGTGTGTGTGTGTGTGTGTGTGTGTGTGTGTGTGTGTGTGTGTGTGTGTGTGTGCTTTAGTTCTTTTTAAAATTAAGTTTTTCAGAAACTTCCTGAATTTTTGTCAAACCCTGAAACTTTAAATCACTGCACGACGACAGACGCGTGATTGTTGAACGTTCATTAGTCAGTGGCAACACGCCATGTTGGTGTTCAGGCATTTTAATATGGGGACTTATGGAGACTAACCCCACCACCACGTCTCCGTCACGTCTGTCCCTCCAGACTTTGTTTACCTGCTCAGATTCTTCTGAATATGCTTCTACATCGTAAATATGCGACACACTTCGTTTGTTTCTCCTTTGTCTGTTTTTACCACAGGCAGTTTGGATGGGGTATTTTATTTTGAAAATCCGCCAGATTCTCTGTGCTGTTTCTGTGTCTGACTTCCTGTCAGCTCGAGGTGCTCTGTGGTAAAGTGACGTTGTTCTATTTTTGGCTGCTGCAGTTTGGGAGTAACTCACTTCTGGAGCCAGCCTCATGTGGACGTTTGAGGAACTGCAGGTTGTGGCAGTTTTGCATTGGAAAGTTTCAGGTAATAAACAAGTTAGATTTCCTCTAAAACTCTTGTGGCTGTGACATAAGTGATGATCCATGATAAAGGCTGCAGAGCGTCACTCTTCATGCTGTCGTCTTCATTAGTGATGCGACCTGCTGAGCTGCTGCACCGGAGGCGTGCGGCGCAGAGAGTCGGCTGGACGCTGAAGACTTTGTTCTCTCACCTCCCTCGAGGAGGAGCATCCGAGTGCAAGTGGCGTTGATGAATGAGGTTTAATCTGCAGAGATGATATTTATTCCAGGGTTCAGCACACAGCACAGATACAGATGTTCAGCCCGGTCAGACGATGTGTGGAAAGTTCTGCTCTGTTTGCTGTTTGTCTGCAGCAGTGACTCTTCCATTCCTCAGTAGAGACAGTCCTTGTCCTGTCCTGCTTCCTGTCCGTCTTGTTTGTCTCTCTCTGTTGTGTCTGATCACCTCCACCTGTTCCTCATCACCTAATCAACCTCTGCACCACAGAAGTCCGGCTCCACCTCCCAGCTCACTGTCGTGGTGACGCGCTTTGACCGACCTCAGTCAGTACGTTTGAATTTCTGATCGTATCAGACGTAGTTTGGACTTTTTGTAAACACCTTAGTCCGACTGTAACGGATAAGGACACCTAGATAACTCTGCATTTTAACACCATGTACACTCAGCAGTTGTATCTAAATCAGATTTTGAATTCTGCGCATGCTCGAGATTTTCCACTTCAGGTCTGCTGCATCGTCCATGTTTGTTTGTTGTTGCTGATAAGTGGAGGTCAACAGGAAGTGGCTCTTTGTTCAGAGGGCTGCAGCGTCACATGGCAGCTGCTGTTTATCCGATTCTCTGAACGGCATGTGTACTCAGATCCTATGCATGTCTTCATCTGATACAATCAGAAAAGAGATTTTTGTATTGCAAACGGACTGAGTCTGAACCAAGCATGATACTTACTTGGTTGTCTGCATGCACAGAATGTATTTGTTGTCAGAAACATTAAAGTTTTACCAGCCATTTATGCCGTCAACGCTGTGAGCAGGGCTTGAACCTGCGCGGGGAAACCCCATTGGATTTCAAGTCCAACGCCTTAACCTCTCGGCCATCACAGCTTGGGCCTTGTTGGTCTCCATTTTGAATGCCACACCCTCTCGACCAATGCCAAAATGCACCCTTTGTCCTCACATTGTATAGATTAATCCACTTTACAGGTCATGTTGGATGTACTGCTTCGTCTGCCTCCCATGTAATCTAAATATCGGCAAAGACATGGATCATCAGTGGGGTGCCTGAACGGGGCTATAAACATGTTTATTTCTGCTGTATAGTATGGCCGCTTATGGGGGATGATTCACTTCGACAACCTTTCTCAAGCGGCCGATTGAGGAATTACAGTTTTTAGCACTTTGGCCCTGCGCGGGGAAACCCCTTTGGATTTAAGTAAGTACTCTGTAGTCTGTAAACAGACAACAACAATTTCAGTCAAAGGATCGTTTGAGAGATCCTTGATTACTCAGGGCCCATTAGTAGGAAGTCTTACCCAAGCATGATACTTACTTGGTTGTCTTAATTATCTTCATGCACAGAATGTATTTGTTGTCAGAAACACTCAACTTTGGCCACCGAACGCTGTGAGCAGGGTTTGAACCTGCGCGGGGAAACCCCATTGGATTTCGAGTCCAACGCCTTAACCACTCGGCCATCACAGCTTCCCTCTGGTCTGACAAACTGCAGTTCCTCTTGTCGTCCACTTGGGGCTGGCTCCAGAAGTGAGTCCGTCTCCATAAGTCCCCACAGTTATGCAGGATTAAGAGCGTGGACGCTTTGATTGACAGGTAGGTGTCGTCACAGGTGGCATCCAGACTTCTTTCAGCCTGACCTGAACCGACAACCGAGCTTCACAGCAGCTCTTCAGACGCCTGTGGGGGGCGCCGTGGAGACGCCGTCCGTCCTTCATGTTCTGTTTTTAGCTTCCTGGCTGCAAAATGTCGATAAACACAAACTACCACACGAGAATGTTGCTGTCTCTCTGCACACAGATCTTCATCTTTCAGTCCTCAGCGTTGAAACAGGACAGACGTCGCTGTGAGTCTCCGTCTCTTTAGGCTGTCGTGAACCCGTCCCCCTCTCTCCGCTTTCCAAATTTAGAGATCACAAGTTTTGCCAGACGGTGATGAGGACTGACGGGACATGAGCAGGGCGTCGGGTCGAGCCGGCAGTCCTGTAAGTAACTGTAGCGTTGATTACGCAACCTGTTTCCTCATTTATCAAAGATAACTTCTGTTTTAAACAGAAATATTCTTATTGGCAGACTCAGGCTGAGCTCAGTCTAACATAAAAACATAATTATTGTATTTTCAGTTGATTGTACGCTAATGAAACATAATTACGTCTTTAATCGGACAGCACAACCTAAAAAATAAAAAGACCTTCAGGCGGTCATCAGGATCATCAGGATCATCAGGATCATCAGGATCATCAGGATCAGCTGAGGCGGCTGAATGACACCTGTGACCACACCCACCTGTCAGTCAAAGCGTCCCCGCTCTTAATCCTGCATAACTTTAAGCCTTAATATAATGTGAACAGGTGAGTTGTATATAAATTCACCCTCAGTACAGTTGTCATGAACGGGGAAATTAGCTACAGAGACCAAAACTGTTTTTTGTACCAGGCTGTAAACATGTTTATTTCTGCTGTGAAACATGGGGACTTATGGAGACTGACTCACTGCTGGAGCCAGCCTCAAGTGGACGTTTACAGTTTTTCGCATCTTTGCTCCGTCCGTCCGTTCTGCCTCCGTCAGTTTGCAGAACGTTTCCTCTTCATGCATGACGCTGAGTGTGCGTGTGTGTGTGTGTGTGTGTGTGTGTGTGTGTGTGTGTTCCCTGCAGCTGCTCTTTCAGACTCGAGCTGCCATTATGTAAGAGTTAAACAAAACAGAACAAGATGTACTTACTGTGTGTGTGTGTGTGTGTGTGTGTGTGTGTGTGTGTGTGTGTGTGTGTTCATGTACATATGCCATCCTATGTTCCTGCCCCTCCCCCCTCTCCTCTCCTCCTCTCTGTGTCTCCACACGCTCCATCTATCAGCTGCTCCCCCACATGGAGGCAGGGTGGAGGTGGAGGCAGGGTGGAGGTGGAGGTGGAGGTGGAGGCAGGGTGGAGGTGGAGGTGGAGGTGGAGGCAGGGTGGAGGTGGAGGCAGGGTGGAGGTGGAGGGGTGCTCTGCAGTGCCTGTTGCTAGACGAGAGTCTGCACGGCGGCCGCCTCCACAGCCAATCACGATGATGCAGGAAGCTCCCGGACCAATGAGGGGGCTCGCAGGGAGGCGGTGAGCCTGATTTATATTTTTAACGTTGGACACCAAAGCAGGTAACGGTGACTCGTCTTAACGAGGAGGCTCTCTAATTAAAGTGATCGTTAATCATTCAGACATGGATGCTGTGATGCTCATCACTGCTGTGTCAAACATGAAAACTGACGCATGAAGAGAAACTCTGAAATAATTTTTCTATTAATGCTCAGTTTATTGTTCATCGTGATTAAACTTCATGAAGTCGGTTTGAGAATTTTATTTGTTGTTTTCCTCAACCAGCCGAAGATGAACGCTGTAAAACTGTAAAACTCAAAGTTTCTGCTTCCTTAAATATTTAAATTAGATGAAGATTTTAAAGAAAACTGATGAATTCTTTAATTTTTCCTTTATCCTTCCTCAAAATCAGCAAACAGGAAGTGTGTCATGAAAGTAGATCCCAAACAAACGTCTCCGCTTCGTTCCGTCCTGCATCGACTTCAAACTTCATCGGGAGCAGCCGAGCGGAGGCCGGCTTATTATCTGCTCTTCTGCAACCAGCTGAGAGGAAGTTCTCTGCAGCCTGAATCCAAAGGGATTCTGGGTAATGTAGGCAGGACGTGAATCTGTCTGCAGGTGGAGTGTTCATGTTCAGAAACGTTCGGCTGGTTTCCTGTTGCGTTCACCTCCTTCAGGATGTGCGGCGGCAGACGAAGCACTCGAGCTAAACCCGCTTTGAAATATTCAACACGTTACGTAAGAAGACGCAGGAACGAGGGAGAGCGGAGGAAACACGAAGGAGATCGTGATCATGACGGAAACATGGAATGTTTTAAAGAATGCCCACGTGAAGGCGGATCCATCATATTAACCCCGGCCTTCAGATCGTTTGTTCAGCCTCCGTGGTATTTCACGTTCGGACCACCTTTAACTATTTGTTCCTTTTGCTCCCTGATGATTTCCTGCTCTCCATCCACCACCTTCAGACAGTCCAGACTCCGTGCCTCCTCCGTCCGTTCCCACCACTGCTTCACCTCAGCCGTTCCCTCCACCTCGGATCGGACCCTCTCCTCCCACATCACAATAAATCCCCTTCTCTCACCGACCGTTGTCCGAGCCTGCGTTCTGGGTCAGTACCTGTGCAACCATGACACATCAGGCCGAATATTTCCAGAATATTTTCATCTGGATTCAGTTTCTGATTTATTTATTGTTTCTAGTTAATAAACTGAAACTTTCACAGCAGGACAGTCCGGCGGACTCGTTCCTGCTCGGATTCTCATCTCTGGTTCTGTTTGCGGCTGTAGGACCAGTCGGGTCGGCAGGTCGAGGAACGTCTTTGGCCCCTGACCTCCACCTCTCCTCCTGGGTGGTGTTCTCCACATTGTTTGCACAGTCTATCATTACCTGGTGACGCACAGACTGAAGCTGCCAGACTTTAAATCCCGGCCTTCTATAATTAGCTTTTCTTCCATGCTGTCACTCATCCTGTAATAAGTTGATGTCACTTTCTCAAATGGACTCGGAGCTCTTTCTTCATCTCTCACATTAATGCACTGCGCGTTCATTACAGCTGCACTTTATCAAATGAAAGAGTCCATAAAGCTTCGACTGCTCGAGCAGCTTCACAGCACAGATGATCCAAAGATCCAAAACCTGCAGCAGCAGCAAACAAACAAACAAACAAACATCTGTGAACATGCCGACAAGTTTTTAACTGCAGATTTTGGACGGATCAACGTTCTACAGGAGCCTTCAGCGTTCATACTGAAATACATTGAGTTCTCATTTCGAACTCTGAGCCTCAAACGTCTGCTGACGAGCAGATCCTCCCCGACAGCCTCCGAGCAGCGGCGGCAGCAGATTCTGCACATTTGGCCCGAAGGACGATCTGACTGATCGTCCATACAAAGCCTCTCTCTCTCTCTGTGATCCACCCCCTCAGCCCGGCTTTGAAAACGGAGACAGAGATGGAGCGACCTGCTCACAGTCAGACGCTTTGAAAGCGTCGCTCGCACAGTTTCCTCGTTCCGGCTTTAAAGCAGCGTCGCACCGGAAAAAGACAGAAAATAAAAAGACGAACCAGGAGAGACGGAAACAAACGAGGAGCTGCTCCACGCTCTCAGGCCTGCTGAGGTTTGCACGTGCTGCACTGCTGTCAGACGGTCGAACACTAAAGTTAAACTCAGACTCTGTACTGGCTGATCAGATGAAGCCATGAATCTGATGTGTGGTAGCTTTTCCAAACACCTGCTGCTGAAGAAAACGGATTAAAACACATCTGCAAACCAAACCCACATCGTGACAGTTAGAGAATATCTGGAGGCAGCGCTGTAAGAAAAGCTTCCTGCAGAGCCGGGCAGCCACTCCCCCGCTGATCCTCACCTGCTCCTCATCACCTCATCAAGCTCTCGCAGTATTTAACTCCGGCTCCCCCTCGCAGACCTCTTTGTCTGCTTGGTCCTCAGTCCACCTTCGTCTTCATCAGCCCCTCTGGACGCTGGTGGTGTCTCTTTGTGCTGTAACTAAAGCCTTCACAGCCGTCCCTGTTTGTGTCCCGCAGAGAAGAACAGGCTCAGAGTCGCTGTGACAGAACATGATGAGACTCTGACAGCACTGTCGATCTGTAATTACGGCGTGTCTCACTCTTTTCTCTCTGACGATGATGGACTCGATTGTGACAGGAAACAGCAGCAGAGACAAAAAGTTTTTCTTTCCCTTCAATGTGTGTGTGTGTGTGTGTGTGTGTGTGTGTGTGTGTGTGTGTGTGTGTGTGTGTGTGTGTGTGTGTGTGTGTGTGTGTGTGTGTGTGTGTGTGTGTGTGTGTGTGTGTGTGTGCGCGCTAAAGGTCAGAGCTTCAGCTTCTGAGCATTTTAATATTTCTGACAGACTCAGACAGACCGGATTCCAAACAAACACAAATATAGAAATGTCAGGAAGCTGCAGATCCAGCTCATTAGCATACCGTGAACTCAGAGTAACAAAAAACATCTAGACAGTCTGCGGGGACGTCACAGAGACTACGTCCAGGTTTTAGACAGTCTGCGGGGACGTCACAGAGACTACGTCCAGGTTTTAGACAGTCTGCAGGGACGTCACAGAGACTACGTCCAGGTTTTAGACAGTCTGCGGGGACGTCACGGAGACTACGCCCAGGTTTTAGACAGTCTGCGGGGACGTCATGGAGACTACGTCCAGGTTTTAGACAGTCTGCGGGGACGTCACGGAGACTGCGTCCAGGTTTTAGACAGTCTGCGGGGACGTCACAGAGAGTACGTCCAGGTTTTAGACAGTCTGCGGGGACGTCATGGAGACTACGTCCAGGTTTTAGACAGTCTGCGGGGACGTCACAGAGACTACGTCCAGGTTTTAGACAGTCTGCGGGGACGTCACAGAGACTACGTCCAGGTTTTAGACAGTCTGCGGGGACGTCACGGAGACTACGTCCAGGTTTTAGACAGTCTGCGGGGACGTCACAGAGACTACGTCCAGGTTTTAGACAGTCTGCGGGGACGTCACAGAGACTACGTCCAGGTTTTAGACAGTCTGCAGGGACGTCACAGAGACTACGTCCAGGTTTTAGACAGTCTGCGGGGACGTCACGGAGACTACGCCCAGGTTTTAGACAGTCTGCGGGGACGTCATGGAGACTACGTCCAGGTTTTAGACAGTCTGCGGGGACGTCACGGAGACTGCGTCCAGGTTTTAGACAGTCTGCGGGGACGTCACAGAGAGTACGTCCAGGTTTTAGACAGTCTGCGGGGACGTCACAGAGACTACGTCCAGGTTTTAGACAGTCTGCAGGGACGTCACAGAGACTACGTCCAGGTTTTAGACAGTCTGCAGGGACGTCTCGGAGACTACGTCCAGGTTTTAGACAGTCTGCGGGGACGTCTCAGAGACTACGTCCAGGTTTTAGACAGTCTGCGGGGACGTCTCGGAGACTACGTCCAGGTTTTAGACAGTCTGCGGGGACGTCACGGAGACTACGTCCAGGTTTTTAGACAGTCTGCGGGGACGTCACGGAGACTACGTCCAGGTTTTAGACAGTCTGCGGGGACGTCTCAGAGACTACGTCCAGGTTTTAGACAGTCTGCGGAGACATCACAGAGACTACGTCCAGGTTTTAGACAGTCTGCGGGGACGTCTCAGAGACTACTTCTAGGTTTTAGACAGTCTGTGATAGTCACAGAGACTACGTCCAGGTTTTAGACAGTCTGCGGGGACGTCACGGAGACTACGTCCAGGTTTTAGACAGTCTGCGGGGACGTCTCAGAGACTACGTCCAGGTTTTAGACAGTCTGCGGGGACGTCTCAGAGACTACGTCCAGGTTTTAGCAGAACCTTCGTGTTCTAGTCTGCGTGGGTTTTAGAGACTGAGCTCGTTGGTCAGCTGAGCACAGTGAAAGTTGTTCTGCAGCTTCTCTTCATGAATATTAAATATTTTCTGATGTTCAGTCAACATGTTGTTTGTTCAGCTCAGCTTCCTCCATGCTGAGTCTGTCTGCTGCTCAACATGATCAGAACTTGTTTCAGGTTCCTGTCACATCTTATCCGGCCTCGTTGTGGTCTGGGTGAAGGTGAACCTGAGTTTGAACAGGTGAGTGAGTGAAATCAGTCGTCCTCTCTGCACGGCTTCCTTCTTCCTGTTCGTCGTCTTTCTCGTGTCTTGCTGTATTTTCTTTTTGACGTGATAAAATGAAATTATGGTTCAGTCTGTGTCTGTACGGAGGTGATGATCTCATCTATAAAAATGTTTCATACTTCAGCTTGATGAACGATCAAAATCTAATTAAGTTTTATTGATTTATTCTTCTAACTGTGCTCCGTACATTTTAGACGCCTGGCTCCTGTCGCAGTGTCTGTGCGTTGTGTTCTGGCTCGAAGCTGCTAAGATGGATGAAGTTACACCTGCAGTCTGCAAACACTTCATGGTTTCCACAGAAAGAGGCGCAGCATCATCATCATCATCATCATCATCATCATCATCATCATCATCGCTGATTCTGATGAATCCAAGTTCATTTTCACTTCTGTCTTTTAGCTCAGTTTTTGGTCTCCACCAACCCCCGAGGGAAATATCTGACATTTGAGCTGCGGAGTCAGTGTCCACCAGATCGTCTGTCTGTCTGTCTGTCTGTCTGTCTGTCTGTCTGTCTGTCTGTGGCTGCACACGTTGACATTTCATATATTTATATTATAAAACTAATAATCAGACTCACTTCACATGATAGTTAAGATCATTTTTTTCTCTTCCTCTGCTTGTGAACAAGCTGCAGACTTTGAGTTTTGCTTCACTGTCTCTCTCTGATGGCTGCTTCTTTCCTTTGCTGGAGTTTGAATACAGTCTGTCTCCTGATGCAGATCCATCAGTGGATCCAGATTTTAGATTTCACAGTTTAAAATGAGTCTGTCCTGTCAGTATGAATGTCTGAAACTGTGCCAGGTGCTTCAGGTGTTCAAACGTCGTGACTCGCTTCACGCAGACGAGTCAGAGTTTCTTTAGCTTTAAACAGAGAGGACCAACTTTAGCTCGGGGTTAGTCTCCACTAACAACAGAGAAAAACATCTAGTCTGACTCTGTCTGTCTGTGTTCAGACTGCGTGAGTTTAGATTTATTGAAGTTGGGCAGCAACAAAACATCAAAAAATCAATCTGGCTTTAAGTGAGCGATATATTTAGAACAGACTGAAACTGAAGCGTTTGCATCGATCCACGCCGTCTTCAAAGCCACCGGACAAAAACTGTGATTTTATTTTGCAGGACACGGCGGCTGCAGTCTGTCAGCTGATCGTTCTCAAGAGTCCGGACGGTGTGATTGGTCGAGGATGTACCCACCTCACCCCCAGTGTCAGCCGGGACCATCTCCCTGCACCCTGCAGGTTTTTAAGATCTGGAGTTTGCACCGAGGTATTTTATTTTGAAAATTGGATTCTCTCTAACTTGTGAGTGCATGGAAAAAACAAAAAGTGCACAAACTCCTCGAGTTTCAGTCAATTTCTTACATTTTATTACTGTTGCACCATTTATACAAGTACATATAATTTTGAATGCATCAATTTCCATGTCATCTTTTTGTTCTGTTTTTGAATGAACGTGCGTGTGTGTGTGTGTGCGTGCGTGTGTGTGTGTGCATGTGTGTGTAAATAGCGGCGGTGAGACATGAAATGAAAATATCGACTGTAGTTGCTATGGATGGATGCAAACTGAGAAATAATAGTTGTTTGTTTTTTTTTCCACTTGACCATAAAGACAGGACTACAGGTTCACCCAACCACGGACATGCAAGTTACTGAGTCAAGAGAGGAAGAAAAAAACGGACGGGGTGACACACGAACGCTCCTCCAGGGTTTGATCTGCTACGGTTTGACAAGTGGCGGGAGGAAACCGCCGTGCGTCAGGTGGATGGAACGGATGGACGAGGGGAGTGGATATAGAAATGTATACCTGCATGCACGCAGCCATGGAAACCTCGCTCACTCTTTGGGGTGCTGGTATCTGACTGATTATGAAATATCTGAGGAGATTTCACTTCATTCCCTCTTTCCTTCCTTCAATCTGTCTTTACCTTTTTCCTTCTTCCCTTTTTCAGCTCATATAAAAGCATGAACGTTTCTCCGTCACTCCCACTACTTAAAGTTTGAATCTTCTTTCCTTCCTTCCTTCCTTCCTTCCTTCCTTCCTTCCTTCCTTCACTTGAGTAAAAGCGAGTACTCGTCTTCCATCTCTACTTGCATGCCGTATATATATTTCTATAAAATTAAAAAATGAAATGCATGAAGGGGTGATGAAATCAGGAGCTCCCTTTTCGTGTTGCAAGGCTTTTTCCATCCCATGATAACAGCGCGGCGTATGAAACATAGCAGAACGAGTAAGTAAGTAGCTGATGGATCTGATCATTCACTGAACCCCGCCACCTCCTCCTCCTCCTCCTCCTCCTCCTCCTCCTCCTGCCCTCAACGGGACCAAACTGTTCCTGACTCAGAGCCACACGGATCCAAACTGGACCTGGACCAAACAGCAGCTGTAAACGAGCTCGTCTGAGGTGTCTCCACCTGCTGAGATGATAAACTGGCGAGGTTCGCTCCGCGGGACGCGCTCCGTTACTCATGCTCGGGTCGGCTTTGCCAGTTTTTGTCTCGTTGCAGAACATTCCTGCATACATTGAGTTTGTTTTTGTGGAGACGTTGACCAGATTTGAATCTGAGAAGATTCACAGGCAGAAGTTTGAAATCTTCCTGGTGTTTTTTTTGGGAGTTTTTGTTTCATTTTGAATCTCCAGGTTTCATGGTGGGTTGTCCTCTGTATCGATATATTTCACAATATACTTTAAATTCTTAAGTATATTTGACTTAAGCAGAATGAACTTACAGTATATCTACTGTAAAAATGTTCCACTTTTACTCAAGTAAGTGAAGCATGTGAGTTCTTCACGGTCGCTTTAGTGACGGATTCGTCACCAACTAAGATACGAGGTCAAACTCTCTCAGGATGTGATTGTACGGACGGTTTGGTCCAGGTCGATGTGTTTTTATAAATGAGATTTTTTTTGTGATGGAGGATCCGAGGTTTCCCGTCAGACTTTCTAAGCACGCGGCAGAGATCTGCGTCCAGCGAGGCTTTGCAGACGTTTTCTAAACGTATTACAAATGTTAAAAAACCACTTAGTTCACTTACAATATACCTAAGGGTTTCAGTACAAAATCTAGAGGTTTATCTGAAAAATTCCTACGACTGTTTTTATACGTCTAAGAATAAGTTCAGCTCTGCAAAGTCGGCCGTTTTTTTCAACCCTCCGGGATGTCTACGAAAGCCCGAACGCGCTCGGTCCTCCCGATAAATTTAAACTCTCTTCTCAAACCCGAGAGAGAAATGACGGGCAGCAACACAACGAAACCAAAGAAAGAAGCCGGGACAGGGCGGGACGTGGAAGAGATGGGTTTAAAAAAGGATACGAGCACAATTCCACGGCACCGAAAAACTGTAGGTACCAAAGCCGAGAACACGATACTCCAAAGAGGAGGATGAGTGAAGGGGGAGAGCCGAAGATTGGACGGATTGAATGGACGTCCAGCTGGTAGAGAGATTTCTCCAACCCTCCCCCATGAGAACGCAGGCTGGGATGGGGTAAACCTCTTGACCGTGTGGGGAGATGGAGGGATGATGGGTGTGGGATGAGGCCGACACAGACTCGTATCAAAGTTCAAATACTACAGCAGAAAAAAATAAAATCAAACATAACAATAATAATAGCAATAATCATCGGTGGGAAACTTCTTCTCCAGGTGTTTGCTCCAGTCCTCATTCAACAAATCATCATCATTACAATTATTATTATTATTGTTATTATCATAATATGGGTGGGCTAGTTAATTTCAATTTTTTTCTTTTTAATCTTCGTTGTCGTTGAGTTAGGTACTTTATTTTTTCATTTCCGAAAAGAAGCTGTCCATTAATCTTGAACTGCTACGGTTTGATCCTTGCTCGGTGCCTCTGTGGCGTTCGCCTCCTTGGCAGGAGGCTCGGCGGCTGGTGTTGAACTAGGAGCTGCTGCTGCTGCTGCGGCGGCCTCCTTTGCCGGTGCTGGAGCCGCCGCCGCCGCCGCCTCTGTGGGCTTGGGGTCAGGGGAGGCAGCGGGCGCCGCCTCGGCTTTGGCTGCTGGTGCCGCGGGGGCCTCAGTCTTTTTGGCGTCGGCCTCATCTTTGCTCTCAGCCGCGGGGGCGGGCGCCGCGGGGGCCGCGGCCTTAGCCTCGGGCTCCTTGGCGGCAGGGGCTGATTCTTTGGCCGGGGCGGGAGCGGCTGGTTTCTCCTCGGCCTTGGCGGGCTCTGCGCTCTTGGGTGCCTCTGTTTTCGGCTCGGCGTTGGCGGCGGGTTTCTCGGGCTCCTTTGCGGCTGCAGCCGCGTTCTTTTCCTCCTCTTTAGGCGCGGTGGCGTCTGCTGCTGCTGCTGCCGGCGCCTCCTTGGCCGCCGTGTCGTTTGCTACCTCCTTAGCATCGGGGGTGGCAGCCGGGGCCTCGTCTTTGTTGTCTTTCGGTGCTTCGCTCTCCTCGGCAGAGGCCCCCTCTGCTTTGGCATCCTTGTCTTTGGCCTTGTCATCGTTTACGTTGTATCCCTTCTTCTTTTTGCTGAGCTTGCCTCCCATTTTGGATCTCTGGCCTCTGAAACAGAAGAGACAAATATAAATCATTAATTCACATATGTGGTGTTGAGCACATTCAAAGCTCTGAGTATCACCACAAATGTGTTTAAAATGCTTCCAGCGGTAAAAATGAATCAGTTCATTGCAGCAGCAGAGTCTCAGTGTCTGCATGAGCAGAAGAAGGTGATGCTCATTAAAAAGCCATGAAAAGGAAATGAAACATTTCTCATATTGCATTTTTGATGTGTTCTCTCTCTCCCAGCCTCCCAGCGTGATATTTTCCTCAACAGGCAAAGCTCATTTCAACACGAAGAAAAGAAGCATGAGTGAGAATCTGTGATGTTCACCGTGAATGAAGCACGAATGCAAAAAGAGAGACAGACTTTGTCGTCCTGGATGAGGAATTATACGACTGAGACTCAACGCTCGGATCGAGAACAAATTACAAAAAGAAAAAATGCTTCCATAGCTGAGGAAATTAAAAATATCTCTGAGTGCGGAGCTGCTGAATTCACGCCTACAACATGCTGCTCATGAATATAGAACATATTCATCAATAAACAAGAGTTTAATGTTTCACAGTTTTGAGGGAGAACGTCAGAACTTTATGCACATCCTGTCCAAATCTGCATTCACTTCAAAGTCCAGTTATAAATCACCATGTGCGCAGAACAACAGACCGGATGCAAATTCTTATAAGGACTGAATTATGAAATCAACCAACACACAGCTAGGTCTCATTCAACACCACCGACACCAGAACACCTGAAGCAGGTGCACCTCCTTCTTCAAGGTGTGCTGTGCTGCCTCTCTGTGTGTAACCTGCAGGAAATAATTATATATTTACTGCACTCGCTGTAGTAAAACGTGGCCTCAATACGTTTGAGGTTTCTTTTCATAATCATCGTCCAAAATATAAAGCAGATAAAACCCAAATTATCTAAATAAATGCAACAACAACAAAAACATGACACAACAACACGCAGCGTTAGATCCTGGGTCACGTGTAAAACATCGTATCGTCTGCAAAGAATTAAATCCTGGATCTGTGTGAACGGACTCCAAGATTACACACACACACACACACACACACACACACACACACACACACACACACACACACCTGCAGATTTCTGGCTCACTCGTTCAGCTGAATCGTTTTTTTTCATGGGTTTCACCATCTGTCTCCTCGATGGGGGAGAGGACTCCGACACCACGACAGATCAGGTTATTCGGAGCAGAGACTCGAGGACGGGACGATTTGTTGTTTGAAGTATGAAGTCTGTATGTCGCCGCTGAAAACAACCTGACATCGATCGTGCTCGTTAGGAAAAGGCAAAGGCCTCTGAATTTCCAATCTGCTGCTGAATATATGTGCTCCAACCTTCACAGTGTTTGACAAGGAAATACTAAAAGTATTTATTATCAACAGTCCCAGTCTGAGGACTAGAAAACACAAAATGTATCTAATTTATAGAATATGTGTTTGAGCTGCAGACAGACACGCCAACGTTTATTCACTGGATTCACATGAAAATGTTTCTGAACTTGATGAAATCAGGTGGATGAGAACAAACTGTGAACCTTCTTCTTTTGTTTTTATCATATTTACCTTATTTACCGTAACGCAGAAATCTTCAACATATCCTGGAGTTAGTTGTTCTGCCTTTTCTGTTAAAGTTTTCTAAGCTATAAATGTACGAGTTATTAAAATAACGAATAAGCATTAAAGTCATTTTTGTGTCCGTCTCAAAGTATAAATATAATATTCACTGTTTTTGCCGTTATCGTGCATAACTTAGAGAAATCCGATAATCAGAAACAGTGAGCTGGTTTTGATGTTTGACATTATTCCTGTTTATTCGTGGCTTCTTCTCTGACGTGACCTTTTCCTCCCAAACAAACCCGACACACTCTGCTGGCTTACTCACAGGTTTGGAGCCGGCGGTGAATCCACTCAAAATGCTAATCAGCTGCTCGCCGCTGACTGAATCACTCCACTATTCATTCAAAACTCTCCCGAACGTCCAGCAGCGGTCGGTATCTGCCCGGGCCGCCGTTCCTGCCGCAGCTTTACACGGGGCCACAATGGAGGTCTCTGCGCTACATCACATCATTTGACTGCCGGCTTGTGCTGCCAGTACAATGACTCACAATCATCTCAGACAATAGCGTCTTTTCAACCAAAGGCACGCTTCCTCGCCGCTGGGCGTGTGGTTTCAGTGTTTGAAGAGCTGGGGAAATGCTCCGGGTCACACAAAAGACTTGATTTAACCTGCAAACTGCACAGACGGAAGTCTGGACCGACGGAAAAACACAAGTTTATGTCGACGTTCAGCTGACACTTCACCCAGAGAGTCTGAAACTGAAGTGAGGAGTCCAAACCCTGCAGAACCTTCAGATGCATCCATGAGGATTTGGAACCGAGTGTCTCGATGCGTTTATGTTTTGGGAGCACGTATGGTTTGAGATGTTGAAACTATGAGAGACGAGCGGTGGGTGTCGTTCTTTCTATTGAGGAAGTTTCAATATATTTGAACCTTTGCTGAAGCACAGCGTCTGTGCGTTGTTCCCTTGCTGCACGTTACAATTAAAAGTAAATCTTAAGTCCGACGGCGTCCTGAAGGTTATTAAATAATATTATATTTTATTTCTGTCCTCCTGGACCTTTAATAAACTGAAAGACGTATTGGTAACTGGGGCTGTAGCGACACGGTCTAGATGAAACCACCAGTGACACTGTGACCTCGAACTTACACGACCAGCGAGCTTGTTCCTGAAGTTTACCGTGCTGTAGTGATGTCACAGTGTACTGAAGGGGTGTGTCAGTACACTGTGACATCACTATTAGAGCTACAGGTGCAGGTTTCCAGCGTTAGAGGCCGAAGCGTCGCTGACAAATTCTGCTTTGAGGACGAGGACTTGTTGAAATTCAATATTTTGAATTAATCAGATTACCGGGACTCCTTTCAGGGTCTGCAGCTCGCTGCTTCTTTCTAAGGTCCATTTATTTTTCCTGAGCATGCACAGGATTAACGCCACCTGCACTTTTTTTTTCTGCTGCTTTTTTTCCGCCGCGTTCAGCAGTTGCCTCCCGTTCACCGACTCTCCGATCCCCACAACCTCCGCGAGCTGCTGAGCTAACAGAACGCATGATTGATCATCGCGGCGTGGGGAAAAAAATAAAAAAGTATTTATACGTTATTAATCGACGATCAGATTGTGCGTCCGGCCGGTGGAAAGGTGGCAAAGAAGGAACAGATGGCTGAGATCTCATCTGTCACGCCCACGCGGCGACGCCATCGCTCGGCTCTGCTCTCTTTTCTCCTCCTCCTCCTCCTCCTCCTCGTCTTCATCCTCCTCCTCTTCATCCCCTCGGCCTGCCCTCTCCTGCTTGTCTTTGCTCTCGTTTGCTTCACCCGCAGCGCTCTCCGTCCTCGGTGTGTAATTTCAGTCCTCTGCAGTGAGTCTCTCTCTCGCTCTTTTTATTTTCTTTCTCTTTCTGTTTCAGTCTGTTCATCTTCACGATCGTTTTTCTCTCAGTTCTTTCTTAATGATCACACAAAGTCAGAGTCTCTGTGGAGCATTTTAGTGTCTTTCAGCTTTAATGCACCTGAGTCTGGCTCCAGCAGTGAGTCAGTCTCCATAAGTCCCCATGTTTCACAGCAGAAATAAACATGTTTACAGCCTGGTACAAAAAACAGTTTTGGTCTCTGTAGCTAATTTCCCCGTTCATGACAACTGTACTGAGGGTGAATTTATATACAACTCACCTGTTCACATTATATTAAGGCTTAAAGTTATGCAGGGTTAAGAGCGTGGACGCTTTGATTGACAGACGTCACTCGTCCTCTGTCCGTTCACTGGTCGACACCAAAGAGCAGGAAGAGGATTCACTTCACTTCATTCTGCCTTTAGCTGCATGGCAACAGAATTTGAAGATCACTGATTGGATGTTTCTCTTTTTAAAACCTAAGCAAGTGTTCCATCCTCCAATACTGTATGCTGGAAAGTCTGCCTAGCAACCCGATTTTTCTTTGGCTCAGACTGAATTGATGAGTTTGGTTTGGTGTTCCTCCTCACACACACTTTTGTGCACACTTCATCTTTGTCGTTTTATGACCTCTGCTTTCTCCTGGCTCATCTCTTTGTGGGTCAGATTGTAATCCTGGCCCTCATGGTCAGCCAGATGGAGGTCTCCAGGAGGTCCCGGGGTCTCAGTAAATCCCCCGGTCTTGGAGCGGCGGTCGAGTCCGTCCTGGCTGGAGTTCTGTGTTTCTGCCATCCAAGATGACACGTTAAAGGTTAAAGCTGTCACCGCTCGACTCCCCCGTCCCGCTCGGACTCACTCCGGATCCGGGACCGATGGAAAATCGAGATGGCAGCAGAAAGCAGGAGGAGCTGCAGGAGCGCTAAGCACCGGATGGAGAAGCTGTTTATAGACTGTGGCAACGAAAGACAAAAATATTCACTGACGCTCTCACTCCCCTAACAAGAAGAAGGAGGTGTGAGTTATTCTTGTATTTTTACACGTTTAAACTGAAAAAATGAAGACACCAGGCGGGGCAGACTTCAGACAGCACGACCACCCGTACTGGGCACACAGAGGACATAAAACAAGCGCCCCCCTCCTGTAACATTATCGTCACTCCCTGCTGTTCTGAGCTCGGCCTGCGGGCGGTGACGGGGTCAGAGCCCTGAAATTGTACGCGCCTCGTTAATACAGGTGTTCAGCTCATTAATACAGGTGTGAGCCTCGTTAATACAGGTGTGCACCTCATTAATACAGGTGTGCACCTCGTTAATACAGGTGTTCACCTCGTTAATACAGGTGTGAACCTCGTTAATACAGGTGTGTACCTCGTTAATACAGGTGTGCACCTCGTTAATACAGGTGTGCACCTCGTTAATACAGGTGTTCACCTCGTTAATACAGGTGCGAGCCTCGTTAATACAGGTGCGAGCCTCGTTAATACAGGTGTTCACCTCGTTAATACAGGTGTGCACCTCGTTAATACAGGTGTGAACCTCGTTAATACAGGTGTGTACCTCGTTAATACAGGTGTGCACCTCGTTAATACAGGTGTGCACCTCGTTAATACAGGTGTGTACCTCGTTAATACAGGTGTTCACCTCGTTAATACAGGTGCGAGCCTCGTTAATACAGGTGCGAGCCTCGTTAATACAGGTGTTCACCTCGTTAATACAGGTGTGCACCTCGTTAATACAGGTGTGAACCTCGTTAATACAGGTGTGTACCTCGTTAATACAGGTGTGCACCTCGTTAATACAGGTGTGCACCTCGTTAATACAGGTGTGCACCTCGTTAATACAGGTGTGTACCTCGTTAATACAGGTGTGCACCTCGTTAATACAGGTGTGCACCTCGTTAATACAGGTGTGCACCTCGTTAATACAGGTGTTCACCTCGTTAATACAGGTGCGAGCCTCGTTAATACAGGTGTGCACCTCGTTAATACAGGTGTGCACCTCGTTAATACAGGTGTGCACCTCGTTAATACAGGTGTTCACCTCGTTAATACAGGTGTTCACCTCGTTAATACAGGTGTTCACCTCATTAATACAGGTGTTCACCTCATTAACACAGGTGTGAGCCTCGTTAATACAGGTGTGTGCCTCGTTAATACAGGTGTGTGCCTCGTTAATACAGGTGTGTGCCTCGTTAATACAGGTGTGAGCCTCGTTAATACAGGTGCGAGCCTCGTTAATACAGGTGCGAGCCTCGTTAATACAGGTGCGAGCCTCGTTAATACAGGTGCGAGCCTCGTTAATACAGGTGTTCACCTCGTTAATACAGGTGCGAGCCTCGTTAATACAGGTGTGAGCCTCGTTAATACAGGTGTGTACCTTGTTAATACAGGTGTGAGCCTTGTTAATACAGGTGTTGTTATTATGCTAATTTGAAAGCAAATTGGCCCACAACATGAAAATCTCTTGATTATATTTCATTTCATCACAATATTACACGAGAGCTTGTGCTTTAACGTCATTATTGGCACATCCACTGGTTTGAAATCAGTTTGCATTTAGAAGTTGGAGATTTTTGGGAGATCCCATTTTGTATCCGTGCTCGTGCTTGTCACACTGACCTCCATTTTAAATCAGTTGGAGCTCAGTCTGAGCTGCTGCACCTGCTGGGTGCAGGTTCAGGCTCGGTCAGATCTTCACCACCTGACCTCCCTGACACAGCAGCTGGTCAGATTAGCATGTTTTTGTTCATGCATGTTTGAATATTATAAGAGATCGGCAGATTGTTTGACTTTGCTCTCTGTGTAGATGCCAAACGTGGACCCTGACAACTTCTTTCATTAAAACAATAATAATAACAGATTTATCTGCCCTGTGTGCTCCCACGTTATAATTCAGAACACAGGCCTGAGCGCGTCCTCCAGTCTGTGTCACCGAGCTGCAGCAGCGAGCTGAGCGGACAGGCTGGAAAACTGGAGCAGAAAATTTGGCCCAATCACACACACAGACACACAAATATATATATGTATACATGCATATATATATAAAACTCTTTGCACTGAGCTGGAAGAAACAGGCGAGCAGAGGATGCTGCAAGCTCAAAGTCAGGAGGCCGATGTGAGAAACACGAGGAGCTGAGACGACGGATCGAGTCTGTCACGAAGGTTTGAGGAGGTGAGATTCTCACATGCTGCCCGGGTACGTGCTTTTTTAAAAACGCAGCACTCCGAATGTTGGTTTATGACATCAGAGCCAAGAATGAATATTTCCTCCCGTCGTTTTGATTCCAGCCTGAAGACGCGGCGCTGCCTGCTGTGGATCTCAGGATCCTGTAGCAGACACAAAGTGGGCCGTGAGGGGAAGTCGGTGCTGCTGCTCCCTCGTGTCGGAGCGAGCAGCAAGACCGGCGGCTGCAGCTATTCCTGTCCAACAGTAAAAACCCTTTGAGTCTGCAGTAGCTTCCAACCGTGCGCAACGAATTTCATGTCTGTGTAGGATTGAAGCTGAGGTCGACCTGAAGTTACTGGATTGAAAAGTTCAGAGTCGGGATGGTGACTCTACATTTGAAGCTGTTTCTGCATGTCAGATCTGTTTGTGACATTTGATTTGAACCCGAACCCTGACGGAAAATCACGAACTTCATGTTTCCTAGAGGACACAAACCCTGATCTCACTGATCCATCAGGAATATTTCCCAATAATTTGTCGCAACAAATTTACTTTTTCTCTCGTATGACTCAAACTAATATTTTGAGGTGGCTCCTGATATACACAACATGGACAAAAGTATTGGGACGCCTGACCATTTTACCGACAGGAACATTCAAATGCTTTAACATGGAGTTGGTCCAAACTTTTGCAGCTTCCACTCTTCTTGGAAAGCTTTCCACAAGATTTTGTGTTTCTGTGGGATTTTGTGTTCAGCATTTATGAGACACCGATGTTGGACGAGAAGTCCTGGCTCGGTATCTCCAGCTCCAGTTCATCCCAATATATATATATATATATATATATATATATATATATATATATATATATATATATATATATATATATATATATATATCCCATATCTAATATATATATTAGATATGTTGGTGGGTTGACTGACAGCCGCTGCTCGTTTGGCTACAGCTGGTAAAACTGAAAACAGAAAAAAGTTTGGTATCATTTTTTTTTTGTGTTTCCGTTTATGGCAGTCACTAAAAGTCAGTCATGACTTTATTTTGAGCAGCAGCTCTCGGAGCTTGTCGTCGCTTTGTCCTGGGCAGCGGAGTCTAATTACTCAGAGTCCAGGCTGTGCATTCAAACAAACGCTAAACACACATTTGTTGGTGTTTAGAGGATCAATCCTTGAGAAAACTCGCGGGTTGGAAGCGGTTATCGATCACAGAGAGCCGCTGTGTGTTCAGCTGCTGCTTACGAGTCAGAGGACGAACTCGGCAGAGATGAAAGGCAGCGAGACGTTTATCGCTGAATACAAAGTCGCCGCGAACGCAGAGGAGAAGACCGACGGCAGATGAAAAGCAAACAGAGAAGTGAAAAAGGATTTGGTCTTTCTCTGTGGACTCGGTGGCATTTCCTCCTCCTCGTCCTCAGACGCTCACATGATCGCCGTGTTTGGATGGAAAGTAATTCACCACGAACGAGCGGCTGGGCCCATTTTACTTTTGTAGATCTCTGTAACAATGAGCGAGGAAGTAAACTGATAATCTTTGAATGTGAGAAAGAGGTTTATCAAACCACATTTTAAATTATGAAGCAAACTTCATGAATTTTAATGACAGAATGACACAATTTTTATAAAAAACCAATATGTTAAGATAATGATAATGAACCATGAGAATGAGAAAATAACGAACAGTCCAATATTTCATGATATTGGAACTCTTTAAGGAACTTTATAACCACATTGTTGCCATAGTTACCTTCAGAAAATGATGGTTAGACTGTTGATAAGAACGTGAATGTGGAATCCAGTTTAAAGTCAGGACAGGAAACAGAAACAATTAGCTCACGACTCGACTCTGAGTCGTGAAGTTCGAGTCTCTCGTTCGTTTGTCACGTGACGAGCATAACAAACAGCGGCTCATATATACGATCTGCCGTTCATCTGAGAGTCCGTGATCTGAGTCAGGCCCTGTTCACACGAGTATTTTTAAAAACATTTCCCTTCGTTTGTATCTTTTACACGCAAACGGTGAATCCGCCTCTGAAGACGAATCTTTCTAAAAACGAATCTTTCTAAAAACGAATCTTTCTAAAAACTCCGGCTCGAGTGGAGATTCTGTAAAAACTACGGTTTTGCGTTTGCGTGTAAATTCAGATAAACAGAGTTTTAGGCAGCTGATGAAGTGCGACCAGTGTTTACCTGTTGCTATGACGATGATCATGAAGCATTATTCTGATTGGCTCGCAGAGGATTCTCCTTCTTCCTACACTGCCGCCCAGAGGCTTGGCGTAGTTATGACGGCGCTCGATGGCGTATTTATGCGGGTAGACTTTTTTGAAAACGATGCTATGTGCACGATGTTATTTTGGAAAACGGAGGGAGGGAAATATTCGTTTCTCAACATACCCGGCTCTGTGTGAACGTCACACTTCAGTGCCAGACAAACTGTTTTGTGTTTCCCACCTTCGAACTGGCTAAAAACACGATGCTATCATCTGCTATCTGTGTCGGAATGAGCATCAAGCGTGTCGAAGTGATCTGAACTCAAACTTCCCGAATGTCGACTGTCAATAAGACGTTAATGTGTCACTGAGTTCCAGCTGAGATAAAAACCGTCCATTCGATGACAATGAACCTGAAGCCAGTCGTCAGAGTCTGTCTCCTCTCTGCTCAGCAACCTGTGAAACTTTCTCATTCCATTTCGATTCATCGTGAAATGGAGCGAAGCCCGCGGCCTTTGTTGTCGTCTGACACATCCAGGTCAGACTTCAGCAAAACACCCGTGATTCACGGCATTAAGAGCAATCTGCATATCACCGGCAGCTGACTGGGTCTGATGAACATTTTGTTTTATTATCGTCGTGAAACTTTTGGAGTCTGATTTGAACACGTTCTCACTGCCGACATGCCAAAAACACACAGCAAGGACTTCAGCGCGTATCAATGATGAATAATTACATCACCTGACTTTAACAGCATATCGAAACATTACGACAGATGGGAACAGATTCACTGTCCGAACGTCGAGGGAGTGAGAAAGAAAAAATACATCAAATGTTACAGCAACTTCCAAGAAGTGGAAACTAATAACAAACAAATTCTGTATAATAAAAATGTGCATGAGAATATTATAAATCGACACGACGTTAACACAACACCACACAAGGACACTTCACGCTGTGACTGTTCGCTGCCTCGACCCTGTTTTCTCAGACTGATAAGAGGCTCGGAGAGGCCGAGGACGGAGTGAAACCTCAAGGCCTGTTTAGTATTCACCAAACCAGCAGACAGCCGGCCTCAGACAGGCTCGGGCCTCCTTATGAATGAATGAATTACCGTGAGCTCCGAGATCCACAGGGACCGAGCTTCAGTCTGTATCCCAGAGAGAGGCAGTGCTAAAGGGGCATGATCCGACTCGCCCGGCCGGACTTCTGGGACCTGACGCAAAATTAATGAAGTCTGAATGTTTCAACCTGTTGCTGCTGCGACCTGATGAAGCTAAAAAACAAAGTGAACACTGTGACAGGAAACAAGTCACCAACGATGTGACCAATCAAAATGCTGCATTGGCTCTTAATTATCGACTGTAACATAGTCACACCCTGTCTTTCTTTATTTGATCCCTTGTCTCTTTAATTACTCTGCTGTCATTTCAGGTCCCATTTTCCTTGATCAGCTCATTCCCCTCACCTGGTTTTCCCCGCCCATCTCCACACCTGCAGCCCATTCTCTCATTAGCCCCTCAGTGTATATATACCAGTCCATTTTCATTTCACCCCTGCCAGAGTGTCTTGTTTTGTTTCGCCAAGCTCTCCAGCAATTCCTGTTTCCTGACTACCTGTTCTCATCCTGTTTTGGATTCCTGCCTGCCCCCCGTCGGATTTGTTTGCCTGTTTTTTGATCTCCTGGTTTTGACCCTGCCTGTTTCTGGACTTAGTAAACTGATCTTCCCTCGAACTTGTCTGCTTCAGTGTCGTGTGTTTGGGTTCTTCTTGCCAGTGTCAGTACCTGTGACATCGACAAACTAGAGATTAAAACCATGAACTCATGAAGGAACTGTCTTATTTTTACATTACAGTCGATACTACACTTCTTTCTGCAGCCACTGCTGCAAATAAAATCTTTATAAACCTGGAAGCTCCTCCACTCATTTTATTCTGTCAACTGACGGTTGAAAGTTCGGGACATTTCTCTTCAAGAGGTTCTGCAGCATCTGATCAGGGCCCAGAGGGACAATGAGGACTTTGTGGACGGGCACATGAAGTTGCTTCTCCTCAAACTTTAGGAGTTGAACTTTTGCTGACGCTCACTTTGTCTATTCCCAAATCCGGCTGAGGCGCTGCGACATTTAAAGACCCTGATGGTGGAGAAAAAACTGCTAAGCAAACATCATTCATCATTTATTTAGTAGAACCTGGATGGAGAAATGAAATGTGTGTTTGAGTGTACAGCAGCGCCACACTGCAGAAACTATATGATGAGTCTGTAAATTAAATTAACTACGACAAATCCATAAAGTATTGTTACCGGTTCGACTTCCTCTGCCTCTCTTCAAACACCCGAACACGTGAAATCAGATTTAAAAACGATTTAACAGTTGGGACGAGCTGTGAGGCGTCTTCAGAAATATGCAGGGCGACGCATCGACGTTCGAGCAAATCGACCCGTCATTGAACTTTAAACACTCGACACATTCCTGATGCATGTGGCGCTCGCACGGATCCATATTTAGTCTGGAAAAAACGTGCCCGGGGTTCAAGCTTTGGTCTCTGGAGCTTTGTGATTCCAAGTCGAGAGTTCAGGTGTGTGTGTTTGTTCCAGCTCCTCACACCTGATTCAGATAAAGCTGATTGCAAAGAGCAGAAACAGGTGGCGATGTTGAACAGAGCATTGAGAAAACATGTTCAGCTCGGGCAAAATGTAAACCCAAAGATCTTCAAATGGTTCCTCCAAACTGAGAAAATGAGCAAATCTACATCAGGCTAAAGTTTCTCCAACTACGAGGCCTTGAGTTGTAAAAAAACAGAATGACTGGGTTGGGAAACTGTGACATTTATTAAAGATTAAAACAGCAGAGCCAGCACAAAGCCGAGAAACAACTGCTGCAGGTCCGAGCGAGCGGGGACAGATTAAAAACAATGAACCGCTTCTAAAAACATGACGAGGCGTTTCGTGATGAAGACATCCAGAAATCTTTAAAATCATCGTCACGCTTCATAAGACATCCCCGATCTGTCCTCATGGATCGAGCAGAGAGATGAAGCTGCTGCTAAAACTCTGCTGAAGCGTTTCCATCACTCTGGATTTGACGATGTGACGTGAGCAGCAGAAATCTAATTTGGAATACAAAACCAGCTCCAGAAAGAGACTCAGATCTGATTTGAATTGCATTTCATGTTGTTGTCCAGATTCGTTCTGGCAGTTTGGAGACAAACTAAATTCCATAAATTCAAATCAGTGGAGCAGCAGAGCAAGAAAATCCAAGAAGACAACTCTTCTTGTCGGCTCTGAACTTGTCAATTTATCTTTTGCTTGTCCTCATTCAGACTTTCTGATTGATTCTCACTTGAATCTGAGCCGTGCTTGAAACATGCTCAGACTGTGGAGAAGCCGACACGACCACGTCGAGCTCTGAAAGTTAAAGCAAACGTCGGTGTTGACCCGTAACGAGAAGATAAGATGAGGCGACGTCCGTGTCTCTGAGCAAACATGAACTCCAGGTAAATATGTAACTTATCCACACAGAGCGGAAGTTCAGTCTCTGAGGGGCAAACAGAAGCGAACAGAGCGTGCACGAGCGTTCCTCTTTATCTTTGACAAACACGGAGGCGAGGAATGCCGCGAGTGCACACATCACTCTTTATGTGAGCTCGCCGAATCATTCCTCAAATAATAAAACTAAAAGCCCGTTCAACAAATAAAACTGATGTTCTGCAGGGAAGGTTCTGTTTTATTATTTATTTATGAGGCTTCGTGACACATTTTCTTTCTCATGGGAGAAATTTCACGTTCACGACACCAGAGTGATGCTGCATTAAAACCGGAGGCTCATCGATCTGATAATTTCAGATTTAATTAACGGCTACTGCTGTTAAAAGCTCCACCCACTGAGCGATGATTTGTCGTTCGGGCTAAATTTGGTTGAAGTAGCTTGATGTGAAGTGGATACTGCTGTTTGCTTCATGTTTCCTAACCAGTCACTGCATTCTCTGACCTTAACCATGATCTATCCACGGCTCCGTGCATGAACAGGACCAGTCCATAACCATCACGGATTGTTGACGCTCTTTGACGGCATTGATGAATTAAGTTGTCCTGTCAAAAGACAAAGGGCATCAAATCAGAACCAGACGTTGTTCGAGGGCAGTTCAATAATAATTCAATCCTGTCGCTCACAGACCTGTTGGATGCCGTGCGATACTGAAAGGTGGTGTCGTGTATGGAAAGCTGCACACAGGATACAAACCTTCTTCTCCCTGGGTGAAAGTCTGTGTTGGCTCCGTTCATTCAAAGTCCTGCCTCTAATATATTCTTTGATATATTGGTTTATTGCCTTGATGCACTTAAGAAGTCTCATTAAATATATGTGTCATTGCAGAGTCAAGTGCTGAGTTTGTAAATAGAGAAATGTAGAAATGTCTGTCCATGAGTATGATCAGAAAAGCTGAAGGTCACGATGAAATATTACTGAGGCGCTGACGAAGCTCTGAGGTAACCGTGTGAACGTCCTCGTCAACAGATGAATCCTCGTTAACAGATGAATCCTCGTTAACAGATGAATCCTCGTTAACAGATGAATCCTCGTTAACAGATGAATCCTTGTTAACAGATGAATCCTCGTTAACAGATGAACCCTCGTTAACAGATGAATCCTCGTTAACAGATGAATCCTCGTTAACAGATGAAGCCAGCGGCTGATGAGAAACACCTCCATGTTTTGTCTGCATGACTTCATCTGCTACGTTTCATTCATGAGTCATGTCGCGTGTTACATCACGGATGGTTTGCAGCGGCTTTTTCTGTGACTGGAAAAACTCGTCTCTGAAGTCTTTTTACACGCGTGTGCGGATCGTTGGTTGAGCTCTGGTTTACATGTGTGCATATACATAATTCATGAGCAGCATCAGCAGCATATGGAAGATGTGATTTGAAAAGACGAGGCTGCAGTGCAACCAGCAGGTTATTGGCAGGAATCCATAGGTTCCTAACCCACCTGAGAGTTTACACACAAACTGCAGCACTCGAATCATAAATATCTCTGAATAATCTCATTATAAAGCCCAATGCAACACTTCATACTTCCAATATTTGCCTGATTTTGCAGCTAACACACGTTGCAGAGTCAATCATTGATCTTCCAGCTTATCTAATTTAATATTTATACGAAGCTTTCTCTTGCAAACTCATCTACTTTGACTTTTGTCGTGCTGGAGCAACGAACTGATCACAACCCGCCCTAAAACTGGACTCCACGTTGTTGAAATCCAGAACCCGTTCGATGCTTCGAGTCGCGGTTTTGTGGTTTCAGGTCATGTCTGACGGCGGCATGTTAACACGCACACGCTCAGCCTCACTGTTCAACCCCAGCCAACTTCACGGCCGTCCGCTCTGTCGATGCAGTCTGATTTAATTTGATGCTATAATACTGCCGCTGTTTGGCTGCGGTCCATTTCCTGGGTGGATAGAAAAGTTGCTTGCCGGCCAAAACCATAAAAATGATTATGATAAAGAATCTGCAAAAGGAAAATGAAACAAAAAGTTTGAGACTGATTTGCAGGATTTGATCTTGGTGCATTTTTTCTGGTCGTAACTCTAAACTGGTTCGGATCATTTTTCCCATTAGAGAAGTCATCGACCAGCAGAGGTTCGTTAGTGAGTTCCTGTAGCATGAAAACCTCAGCTTAGAAATACAAAGTTTCACTTCTGCTTGGTTTAGTCTACCTCCCCAAACTCTACTTTTCTACTCTCATAATGTTGCAGCGACGCTGTCTGAACGTTTTGTGGTTATTTTAGCTGCAAACGTCTCCAGATAAAGCTGCATTACTGATCTTTTTTTTCTTCTTTTTGGCCACAAGGGGGCAGAAAAACCAGCTTGGAGATTTTAACGCCTCATCTTTGCAACTTCAGCCGAGAGACTTAGATGGTGCATGGACTGTACTTGCATGATGGCATGCAACGTGCCCACTGCTCCTCAGTTTTAGGTCTTGGTATGCTTTGGGCAGAATTTGAGATTCAGTATCTTGCAGACTGAGCCACAGCCGCTGCAGGGCAACAGGATCATCCCATTTTAAGCGGGGATTGTCCTTTAGCTCCACTTTAGAAAAAACCCTGGCTCTATTCTTTACTTATTGGTAATTGGTCCATTACATTAGAGCCACATAGTGTCCACCAAGTGTTTCTGGCTCAGATCGTTATTGGACGTGAACATGGATCGACCTTTTTGTCGACAGAAGTCTCCGAAGAAAGAAGAAGAGGACGAGTGTTTCGCCCGTTAAGCTGCTGCATGTTCCACTTTCTCACTGTGCATGTTTCCTGGAAACATCACTGACAAGAAGAATGCTGAATCTGAACCACAATGAATGTGAACTAAAAATATCTGAAGGGAAGAAGAAGAAGAAGAAGAAGAAGAAGAAGAAGAGCTGTCAGGATTAGAAACAGGAGTCAGAGTCATGAGGAGGAGAATCAGCTTTGTACTGTGGCTGTAGGTGAGAGTTCAGTGACCTCACCTTCCTGAATACTTCAGCAGTGAGTGCACAGATGGTGGGAGGAGGTTTTTTTTCCATCATGCTCACAGACTGTCTGATCAATGCAGAAACTATCTCTGCATAGATGTTGGAAAGATGCTGACAGTGCAGAGGACTTTCACTTCCTGCCAGCTCCCGTTTCTTTTTGAGTAAAAGTGTCGTTGTTTACAGTTTTGCTTGTGAACCTGCAGCGTCCTCGCACACACGGCCTCATGATTAATAATCAGCGCACACTCGGTGTCACCTTGTCAGAGATTACCTTCCTAACCTGCTGCTGCTGCGTCCTCGGACCTCAGCGCTGAATCTGACGGAGAGTAATAAAGGTTGTAAAAAAACAAACACAGTGAAGTTTTACACAGTGTACACGTCAGAAACATGCAGCTTTAAGACGCATAGCCTAAAGTCGGTGACGACAAAAACAGATTCTGTCACGTCCTGAAGATGTTGGCAGACACAATAAACTATAATAAAATATAATTTGGACTTTGTCTGTCAGACA
>CM014089.1:2731044-2811044 GCA_004119915.2 Collichthys lucidus
CTGGAGCCAGTTTCAGGTGGACGTTAGAGGAACTGCAGTTTTGGACACTTGTGTAACTGCAGATCTGTCTCGGGGGCAGGGGGGTGGATCTGGGTCCTGATGCTGAACCAGCTGACAGCCTCCAGCTCCAGGCGGCTCGGTGAGTCATCGCTTGTTCACGAGAAAACATACGATGTAGAATTTGTTCTGCTGGACGCCGCGGGGTGGGAGTCCTCGCTAGACACATGAACGAGCTGGACGAGCTGGAGAGCATCATTCCTCTGTTTGTGGTTCTATTTCTGGAGCGGTACGTGACTCGTGGACTCGCTTTAATCCGGTCCATGTGCTCCATCACCGCC
Source organism: Collichthys lucidus (assembly GCA_004119915.2). Classification (NCBI taxonomy): domain Eukaryota; kingdom Metazoa; phylum Chordata; class Actinopteri; family Sciaenidae; genus Collichthys; species Collichthys lucidus. Next base: position 2,731,383 of record CM014089.1, read on the forward strand.
TGGTAACTATGTTTGACCATAAGTCAGGACTGGAGTTACTTCCCCACCTCTCTCCTCCATCACTGCAGGCCCAGGGTCAGGCCATATTTGGAGTTTGTTTTTACCAGACGGGTGGTGTTTACCACGTCAGTGCAGCTCAGACAGTGTCAGGTAAGTCGTCAATCCCAAAATAAAGCCGGATCACTTAGCGTAGTTTCTTCTACATGCTCGGAGGGGAGGGTGAGACGAGTTGGTTGCAATCTGCAACTTCACGACTATATCCTGCAAATGCATGATTAATTCTTGGTGATTAGGTCGTGTCTTCGCTGGGGAAAAGAAATTAGATAGTCTATGTATTAATCCACATGTGAAAATGACATTTAGCTTTGAAATGTTTCTGGGCATGGAGCCACAGGCGAGCACAGAAGTCTGATGTTTGTTGCTGACAGTTTTACAAAGAAGATTGATCATAGTTCTAATACAGACCTATAGTTACCACATGATGTTTGTCTCTGCATCCTTCTAACAGGCTTTATCTCCTCTCTTTGCCTCTCGAGTGGTTTTATTCTGCTTCCATGTCATCACCTGGTAAATGTCACGTTGCGGCCTCGTGCAAATCTGCATCACCTTCTACATTTACGGCTTTTAGCTGATGCCCTTCAACATCCAGCCGCAGACGGAGGATAGTTTTGTCTATAAGCTGCATTACAGGAACCGTTTGTAGAGGTCAAAGCAATGAAAGGCTGCCGTGCGCTGTACGAGCAAAGACCTTGAGCGACTGAGTCACGGTGAAAGGGAGGAAAAGTTTTTCCTTTGTTCGTTATCGAACTTTCTTTTCTTTCCCACACGTCGTTTCCATCTTCACAAAGACGAGCCTCGCTCCGACTGACAGGAGTTCAGTTTAAATTCTCATCAGGAGTTTTGCAAAAGTGAGACGTGAGTCACAGCGAACTGAAATCTATGTAAGACCTGTAGCTTCTGATGCAACGCTGAAACCTCTCGGGTTTGAAAAGTTTCCCCTGAAAAGTTTAGTCTGATAGAACGTTGAACTGTTGAAACAAGTTTATCTCCTGATGTCGCTCCTCAAAGTGAAAATATTAAGACGTTAAAGTTACGGAGCCATCGTGATCATCATATAGCATCAGTGTTGCATGTGCAGCGACCAGCAGAGGAAAGGTCAAGGCTGATGTCATTAGACGTCAAATCAAATTGGAAATAATGGAGAGAAACTGTAACTCTTCATTCTTCCTTCACGTACAAACTGGAAGCTCGAGTTTAACTTGAGCCGTCGTCTGGGTTTGTTTTCTTGCCTCGTTGTTTGGTTCATGTGATTTCCAGCGTTTACTCTGGAAGCGAGCCAGCGGATTTCCATAACTCTTGCCGTGAACTTGAGGAACCTCGATATGACAGCTTTTAGTTTCGAAACCTCAACATCCTCCAAACGGCTCTAATGAACCGGTCGAGTCTTTCAAAGATAAGAAAGTCATAAATAAACTCACGTCCTTCTTCTGATCCTCTAGCTACTCGCCAAATGGTAAAAGCAGAAGAGCCGCCTCTGCGTTTATTTACCTCGTTGTGAAAATGAAACTTATGTCCATGTTCTCAAATTGTTTCTCCAGAAATAGCAGCAAAGTCCTCAGAGGCCTCGCGTCCTCTGGGAAATCACGGATCTCTGGGAATAGAAAATGAAACAGCACATTTCCTCCTGGAAACATGTAATTATTCAGTGAGAGGTCTCTGTAAGGACAATCCAACGTTAGAGAATAAAACCACAAATCATGATTCATATTGTGTTTGTGTGATGTCGATCTTTTCAGGCTCTATCTTCGTATCTGATTGTTGCGTGCTTGATTCTTCATCACATGAGAATTATCTCAGACTGATAAAGAGACGAGAAACTCTGTGACTGCGATGTGGACTCCGTGCGCTGATCCCTGGATTCATGCCTGGTTATCAGGTTCCTCCTGCATGAGCTGCTTTGTAGGCTGCTGGGATTAGTAACGGTGCCTCATGCGGGCCGGGATGAGCGTGAAAAGGCACCAAAGGAACATGCATGGTGTGCAGGAGGTTGCATCGAAGGTTGAAGGTTCAGGTTATTTTGGAGTCAGTGCGAGCGGCTCGGAGGAGTTTCTGCTGATTTCATGGAATCAGGCCAGAAGTTTGCACAAGTCATCACTTCCTGATTTAAGAGCGCACAGCCGGATGTTTGCGCCATAGAAACCGGCCTGTTTATCTAATAACTCGAAGGTTTTCTATTTTCTGCCCTTGATAATGTAACTGATGTAACTAGAACTCACAAACACAGAAGAACCTGGTGTGTGTTTCTGAGCGGGAGATGAAGAGATGCTGAAGTTCCTCGTGTGACTGTATCATCCAACGTTCCCGCGTTCTTTGATAATTCCTAATTTAAGTCAAAAGTTCTTGTCGCTAAAGGAAACTTTCAGTGTGTAATAATGAATCTGTGGTAACTGTTTGAGAAGCACAACGTCAACACTCACATGATAAATCATGCGCTTTATTACCTCACTCTGAAGATCATCACCGTGTGAGCGACTGATCTGATTTTACAGTGAAAGACTGTAAAATGTGCCATTAAATATCACAGAGTTTTACTGGACAATAAACAGTCTATAATTTAAAATACTCTTATATTTACTTCATATTTTACTGTCCTGGTTTGACAGTGAAACCTACAGACATTTTAAAATATGTAATAAAGCGTCGAACTTGAAATCAACAGTATAAACCAGTGTTTCTCAAACTTTTTCAGACCAAGGACCACTTTGTCAAAAAAAAATTTTTCAGGGACCACCTGACCCCGTCTTCAGCCACCTATCCATCATTGTTTCCCATCCTCTCCGTGCCTTGTTTTAGTTAAAGTTCACAGCTTTTGCTGCTCTTTTCCTTGCTTTCTTTTCCTTACTTACTGACGTGACAGCGGAATGATTTTGTCTATAGGAGACGCCGTGGTTGCTTAGGCAACAATTTGGGCACTGCTAATTCAGATTTATCTTCATATATCCATTATACATATTTAAAAAAAATATTTGTCTGCATTTTTGTTCAGAGAACAAATTCGCTTTACACTTCAAATAATGTTAGGTAGGACTAGGGCTGATATGGCCTGTAACCAATATCTCGATATTTTTAAGCTATATCGCGATACACGATATATATTTCGATATTTTTGTTGTTGTTGTTGTTTTGTATTGTTTATTTCTAATAAATATTGTCATTATTTCCATGATAGCATTGTAATTGCTCAGAATCAACATAGAACAGTAGATTTACACTTGCTGTGAGACACACCTCTTTTATAGCATTTTAACACTTGTCATATTTTTTATGAATTTTTAATACATTTCATGATGTAAATATGAGCTTTAAAGCTCAATAGCTTCCAGGTCCTGTGACCTATTGGCTCAAAATCAGTGTAGAACAGTCGAGCTACACCTGCTATACGACACACACTCTTTTTTATAGCATTTTTGCCACCATTCTTCATATTTTATAAATAAACGTTTAATACATTTAACACCCACGTTTTATTTTGAAAACCGGAAGTGTCCACACGCTGCCGTAAGCTAGCGCTGACTTTCCAGTTTTTTAAAAGTATTTGCCATAAAGTCGGCAATAAGGGCGCACTTGAAAATATTGGAGCAGCTGACGTGACCACGCGAAAACGAGAGACGTGACCGCAGCTGTTTTTCTTCAGAACCAAGTCGTCCGTCTCCATCTTCAATTACCTCACCTCTTGGCTTCACCTCTCCTCACTTGATACAGAAAGTACGCATGCGCGCAGGGGATGTTTCTGGGTGGGCGGGGCAGTGTGCTGCGTGCTGTGAGCAGCAGGAGTGAGTGACAGGCGAATCCCCGGAGAATTAAATGCAGACGGCTTAAAACATTTACGTGACAAGTACTCGATGGTCGCGATATAGTCATTTCATACATCTCACGTAGAACAAGCCGCGATATATCGAGTATCCCTAGGTAGGACTCCACAAACGTGTGTGGGAAATTCGAATATTTTAAGAGATCCTCTCACGGACCACTTGAGAGACCACTAGTGGTCCGCGGACCACACTTTGAGTAACACTGGTATAAACTGATCAGGTGGATTAATCCTGGTAATTAACAGGTAACCACAGATTTCGGTTTTAGACGTCAGCTGTTGAATATTTTAGAATAAAAGCAGCTTCTTTATGGTTGTGGCTTTCACGGAGACCACGCAGGCGAATAGATGTGACGCCGTACACGGAGACCACGCAGGCGAATAGATGTGACGCCGTACTCGGAGACCACGCAGACGAATAGATGTGACGCCGTACACGGAGACCACGCAGTCGAATAGATGTGACGTCGTACTCGGAGACCACGCAGACGAATAGATGTGACGCCGTACACGGAGACCACGCAGTCGAATAGATGTGACGCCGTACACGGAGACCCCGCAGGCGAATAGATGTGACGGCGTACACGGAGACCACGCAGGCGAATAGATGTGGCGGCGTACACGGAGACTACGCAGGCGAATAGATGTGACGCCGTACACGGAGACCACGCAGGCGAATAGATGTGATGCCGTACACGGAGACCACGCAGACGAATAGATGTGACGCCGTACACGGAGACCCCGGAGGCAAATAGATGTGACGCCGTACACGGAGACCACGCAGACGAATAGATGTGACGCCGTACACGGAGACTACGCAGGCGAATAGATGTGACGCCGTACACGGAGACCCCGGAGGCAAATAGATGTGACGCCGTACACGGAGACCACGCAGACGAATAGATGTGACGCCGTACACGGAGACCCCGCAGGCAAATAGATGTGATGGCGTACACGGAGACCCCGCAGGCGAATAGATGTGACGGCGTACACGGAGACTACGCAGGCGAATAGATGTGACGCCGTACACGGAGACTACGCAGGCGAATAGATGTGACGCCGTACACGGAGACCATGCAGGCGAATAGATGTGACGCCGTACACGGAGACTACGCAGGCGAATAGATGTGACGGCGTACACGGAGACCATGCAGGCGAATAGATGTGACGCGTACACGGAGACCACGCAGACGAATAGATGTGACGCGTACACGGAGACCATGCAGGCGAATAGATGTGACGCGTACACGGAGACCACGTTTGTTCTGGTCGCTCGCTCGGCCTGTCAGAGTCACAAACTCTCTGATGAGATTCTTCGGTTTCACTGCGTCCGGAGGTGAATCGACGAGAGAGGAACTGCTTGTGTGTGCAGATAACAACTTCCTTTTCACGCCGTGACTCATATTTACAGGGAAACCACAAATAGAGGAATTAAACGGCAGATACGGAAGCTAACAAACACAGGCTGGAGGCTTAGCATGCAGATCTTTGGAAGTGTGAATCGAAGCTGAGCTCAAATTAGAATCAGGCTGGGAACAGGAACTTTAGTCGTTCTTATTGAACACATTCGTTTATTACATAATAAATCCAGCAGAACTAAAGGTTTGATTTTGGGAGGTCAGAAAATCAGGTTTGTTTTAGCTCCAGTTTGGTTTCCACACTGAAAAAAGTCAGTAAAGATCGTAACACTATAAACGGGTTAATTCAGTTTCACTGTAAACGTGTATTTATATCAGCTAAAGTTAAATTTACTAGCCATGGTGTTGATAACAGACTGTCATTTTTCTATTTGTATTTTCTCACTGTTAAATGTACTGACCTCTGTTTTTCTAACAAAAATATACCGTATATACGTCAAAGCTTTTTTAGACTTTAAATATACTTATAGTGCGTGTTTCTGTTAGAAAGTGTTTGTTGCCGATGGCAACCAAAGGCCAATAATAATAATTAGGGCTGTCAATCGATTTAAAAAATGATCTAACTAATCGCAAATTATCTAACTAATCGCAAAAATTTCTGTAATTAATCGCGATTAATCGCGATTAATTACAGAAATTTTTGCGATTAGTTACAGAAATTACATAATTACAGACATTTTTTTGCGAAATTTCTGTAATTAATCGCGATTAATCATGATTAGTTAAACAATTAATTAAACAAAGCTCTACTTTGCCACATCCAAAATGGCGTCGACGTCGACGTACGATTCAGCGCTCAAAAAGGTTATGGGTCAGCCGCCACCGGAAGTAAACAAAACCGCGTTAATTGCGCAATTTTTTTTTTTTTTTACCACGTTAATTGTTTAATATTAATCAACAAAAATAATGCGTTAATTTTGACAGCACTTATAATAATATATGTACTTTTTTTGTTTGTCTTTTTTTCTCCAGCTGATCGCAGACTGCTTTGTCAGCCTGCAGCGTGCGGTGACGATCGCGGACGTGGTCTCTGTGACGGACAGGATGAGAACTGGAGATCCTGAAGTTTTGTCGCTGCGGCACCGTTCACATCATTTGATCCACTGTTAATATAAAAATGCAGCTTATCAAGAGAAGCCAAACAATCTGCAGAACATGTGAACAGCTGACCTCAACATGCCCCAACACAGCAGCAAATCAACTCCCACAGAATAACTCAGCTGCATATCACTGACAAATATGTAGACGGCAATAAATGAAGCGCTGAGCCGCCTGCTTCCTTTTCCTCTGAGTGCAGCTCTGATGCTGCCAACCCTCCAAATGTTTTCAGTCTGGCAGCGCGCCCCTCCAGTCTACTGAATCATGCGATGCACTGCAGTCCACTCAGTCTGTCAAAGGCGCTCTGAATCCTCTCAATTAGGAGAGCTGCGAAGTGTAGCCAAAACATCCCCAGTGTTTTCATACCAGAAAATCTGCCAGAGCAATTTATGTATAATAAGAATTTATTAAATATTGTCTCTCGGTTTCAAAGGGAAGCCAAACACGGGCTGAGAGCTATGAAGAGATGCTGCAAACATTTTATATCAAGTTTAGAAGAAATCAAAGTGATTCCGTGTTTTCCATGCACGGTGCAAGTTTAGCAATCGGTCACATCCCGACTGTTACGTGTCGAGTATGAAAATAGAAAACGCCACAGTCTGATGCAAATGAGTGGCCTGCGTGGCTTCTGCATATCAATGAATGTGTTTTCTTTCCCATAAAACATTTATTCAAACAGAAGAGACGCATGTGATGAGCTCCTGTAGAAGGAGACGCACAGCTCGGTGAGCCGGGTCGAAAATCCTTATGATCATTTCTCCTTAATTATGAAAAAAAAGAGCAATCCTACTTAAAATTCAAAAATATCTGCTGCTGTTTGAAGTGAGACGAGTCTATTGGAACATCTACAGCGATCATTAGACAATGCAACCTAAAGCTGCCAAACTACGCCTTGAGGAATACGTTACCGCGGCTCAATGCGTGAATTACCGGATCAGCAAAAGGACTTCAACAGAAAAACGATGATCGATGATCTATCAAAGCAAGTTCATGATTTGGAAATGACCCAAAAGTAATATAATGATTTTAAAACCTCCTGGTCCAAGAACTGGAGCGAAGACTTGGACACAGTTTGTAAATGTTTGTGAATATCTGGACGTACAGAAACTCTACATGTATTAGATGAACTGAGTTTGGTTTGGTATGATTCATGCATCATTCATTCTGCAGCCATACGTTTATTATCTGTGTTTAAAGAACCTCGAACTTGAACGTATATTTCTACAGAATCTCATATTATCATCTCAGTGACACGGAGCTTTGACTGCTGGAGCTTTTAGCAGAGTTATAAATACCGTCCTAACCCTCTCCTCCTCTTTCTCCTGTTCCTTCCTGACCCGGTCTGTCGTGCCCGGGTACTGTGCTGGATTCCTTATAGAGTTCCCATCAACAACCATTGAAATGAGTCCTGTTGGTGGTTCTGGTAACTTGGGGAGCGGTCCTGGTTTCAATATGACGGCACGTCTGATCGTGCGTCTTACTCATGCACAGTCAAACAACTTCCCGTCAGAGCGCGCTGTCTGTTTTACAGAAACAATGACGGGGTGTGTCAGTGTTACAGGAACGCGGCGAGTCATGATCAGCTGTTTGTGTTTGTTAATGTTGTTAATGTTGTTAATGTTGTTAATGTTTGACTGCTGGCAGACACATGGGACGTCCTCAGTGTTTAATGATTGTGTATCTGTGTGTGTGACGCTCAGTGAGTTTAATGGACACAGTGCTACATTCACATTTCATATTGATGCTACACTGACTCTAATCTGTTGCTGTCACAGTGAAGTAAACTGCTGCCAACTGTAGCTGCTGTTAGATCATGTTAGCTCAGTTTGTTAGCTGCTGTTAGTTCATGTTAGCTCAGTTTGTTAGCTGCTGTTAGCTCTGTTTGTTAGCTGCTGTTAGCTAATGTTAGCTCAGTATGTTAGCTGCTGTTATGCTGTTAGCTAGTGTTAGCTCAGTTTGTTAGCTGCTGTTAGCTAATGTTAGCTCAGTTTGTTAGCTGCTGTTGGTTAATGTTAGCTCAGTTTGTTAGCTGCTGTTAGCTCAGTTTGTTAGCTGCTGTTGGCTAATGTTAGCTCAGTTTGTTAGCTGCTGTTAGCTCATGTTAGCTCAGTTTGTGAGCTGCTGTTAGCTAATGTTAGCTCAGTATGTTAGCTGCTGTTATGCTGTTAGCTAATGTTAACCTTAGTTTGTTAGCTGCTGTTGGCTAATGTTAGCTCAGTTTGTTAGTTGCTGTTAGCTCATGTTAGCTCAGTTTGTGAGCTGCTGTTAGCTCATGTTAGCTCAGTATGTTAGCTGCGCTTAGCTCAGTTTGTTAGCTGCTGTTAGCTCTGTTTGTTAACTGCTGTTAGCTCATGTTAGCTCAGTTTGTGAGCTGCTGTTAGCTCATGTTAGCTCAGTATGTTAGCTGCGCTTAGCTCAGTTTGTTAGCTGCTGTTAGCTCTGTTTGTTAACTGCTGTTAGTTAATGTTAGCTCAGTTTGTTAGCTGCTGTTAGCTAATGTTAGCTCAGTATGTTAGCTGCTCTTAGCTCAGTCTGTTAGCTGCTGTTAGCTCATGTTAGCTCAGTTTGTTAGCTGCTGTCAGCTAAGAGATTTACAGGGCCAGCAGTCAGCAGCCTCTATGGACATAATGGCAGAGGAGAAGAGAGTGAAGAGGACGCTGACGGAGGAAGCTAAGAAGAGAAAAGGAGTCACCGGACATGAGTAAATCTGGGCCTGACTTTTATTCTGAAAGCCGAGCTGAGCGTGTTGCTGTAACATTCTCGGTCTTTAATAAATCAGGAGTGCATGGAGCAAACATCTTTCAGACTAACTGAGTGTTTCTGTGTTTGTGCTGAGCAGCTACAAGGGCACGAGCATGTAAATGAGCGTCTGCAGAGTGTCGGGGGAATATCAGCGATCAGCTCATTCATCTCCATGAACATCGGCTTTAATGTGAAGTCCGTCTTCTCCTTGGCTCGTCCCAACACGATGTGCTTTCTAATCATCGGCGGACGCCTGATGGCAAATCACCGCTCGCTTTAATCTGCCGCTCGCCAGCCAACGCATGCTGATGTAATGGAAGCTGTGCATAGTGTTCATGTTGCCATCTGGCTTCTGTTGCATGATGGTCCTTTGCCCGGGCCTGCCGTCCTCCACGCGGGCAGCCATTTCGTGCCGGAGCGCACGCTGCACATGTCAGATAAGCTGCAATAAAGTGCAACATCATAAACCGCAAATCAAAATGGACCCTGAGTGGAGATGTGTTCGTCCTCGGCCTCCTCTCAAACTGTTGTGACAGCCGGCTCTATCTCCCACTCCATCACAGCCTCCTGCCAATAATCCTTCCTGCAAACACGCCGCGGATACTCGCCGTTAAAGACTTCGAGTGCCGTCAAAAGGAATCGCGATCTCGTCTCTGCGTCTTTCCCTCGCAGACGCTGCTGAATTTAAACGAGGAGGACGACCACCCGCCTGGATGTGCTCAGATCACCTGATCTCACAAACCGTGGAGAACCTGATGAACCTGCGGCCCACAGCCTGTGTGTTCTCAGCTGTTTGCATGATATCGATAATATACAGCATCTTTTGTCCTCTGCGTTATTTGAATAGCTTCCCTTTCCTGCTCTGTTAGACACACACACACCTGAACAGGTGTTCAGGGTCAGAGCAGGACTACGGAGACGTGAAGCAACAGTCCTCACGCAACCAAATATCACAATGCAAATTACACACGCAATATGTGAAGTGCCACAAGCTGCAGTTCCTCTAACGTCCACTTGAGTCTGGCTCCAGCAGTCAGTCAGTCTCCATAAGTCCCCATGTTAGACAGCAGAAATAAACATGTTTACAGCCTGGTACAAAAAACAGTTTTGGTCTCTGTAGCTAATTTCCCCGTTCACCGCCACCGATGATCCACACGGAGACTACGTCCAGGTTTTAGACAGTCTGTAAGGGTGTCTCAGAGACTACGTCCAGGTTTTATACAGTCTGCGGGGACGTCACGGAGACTACGTCCAGGTTTTATACAGTCTGCGGGGACGTCACGGAGACTACGTCCAGGTTTTAGACAGTCTGCGGGGACGTCACAGACTACGTCTAGGTTTTAGACAGTCTGCAGGGACGTCTCGGAGACTACGTCCAGGTTTTAGACAGTCTGCAGGGACGTCTCGGAGACTACGTCCAGGTTTTAGACAGTCTGCAGGGACGTCTCGGAGACTACGTCCAGGTTTTAGACAGTCTGCGGGGACGTCACGGACTACGTCCAGGTTTTAGACAGTCTGCAGGGACGTCTCGGAGACTACGTCCAGGTTTTAGACAGTCTGCGGGGACGTCACGGACTACGTCCAGGTTTTAGACAGTCTGCAGGGACGTCACGGACTACGTCCAGGTTTTAGACAGTCTGCGGGGACGTCACGGACTACGTCCAGGTTTTAGACAGTCTGCAGGGATGTCTCGGAGACTACGTCCAGGTTTTAGACAGTCTGCGGGGACGTCACAGAGACTACGTCCAGGTTTTAGACAGTCTGCGGGGACGTCACAGAGATTACGTCCAGGTTTTAGACAGTCTGCGGGGACGTCACAGAGACTACGTCCAGGTTTTAGACAGTCTGCGGGGACGTCACAGAGACTACGTCCAGGTTTTAGACAGTCTGCGGGGACGTCACAGAGACTACGTCCAGGTTTTAGACAGTCTGTGGGGACGTCACGGAGACTACGTCCAGGTTTTAGACAGTCTGCGGGGACGTCACAGAGACTACGTCCAGGTTTTAGACTGTACTGAGGGTGAATTTATATACAGCTCACCTGTTCACATTATATTAAGACTTAAAGTTATGCAGGATTAAGAGCGTGGACGCTTTGATTGACAGGTGCGGTCTGTATCATGTTTGCAGGTTCGTGTTCGTCTGCCTTGGTGTTTGGTACAGAGAAATATAAGCAGGATAAAAAATCAAGCTCCAGACATAAAGAGGATGTGCGCGTTCTCCAGGTGTTGTGCAAAGAAGCTGTGCGTTAATGTAGCGTGGAGGTGAAAGTCAGTGTAATATTTCCTTCCTTGTTATTACTTCTGTTCTCCGTTCTCATGATTTCCTCTGTGCTGAGTTGTTCGAGCTTTTATTACATGAAACTCGCAGAGGAACTGTCAGCAGGTCTCATGTGGACTCATGTGGACTCATGTGGACTCATGTGGACTCATGTGACAGACTCTGACTTGCTGTGATGGAGATGTAGGAGACTGTTCGAGCGTGCAGAGCTGTCTGTAGCCGAACACTGACGTCTCCTTCGTGTCTTCTGAACTCGTCTTCTTTACGTTTACGTCCTGCAAATCCCAAATCAGGAAGAGTTGACGGTGTTTAAAGGTTTGACCTGTAACCTTGAAAACACCAAAGCGTCGTGAGAAACGAGAAAATCCGGAGCCAGACAGAGAGGTCGATTATTTCTCTGTGACGTGAGCACGATATGTGTAATTACAGCTTATCTGCTGTTTCCTGAGGCATCGTGCAGCTCCGGCGAGATATCTGCACACATCACCGTAACCACGCGGGGATGGTTTCATACTTCTTCTCTCTTCGTCTCTCTATCTCTCGTGTCAATCAATAGCACTGCAGCTTTAAGCCCACCGCCAGCATCCTCTGCCATCCCAGTGTCCCACACCGTCCTCCTCTCCATCTGTCTGCACGGGTCCCCGAGCAGCTTTCAGCCCCCGCCGGAGCCAGACATGGTCCAACATCAATCGATATCTCTGCAGGGCTCGTCTGTGCCGAGAACGGATCAGAGCCGGGTGACATTTCTGAGAAAAGTTCTGGGAACGAGAGACTCTGACGGGAAACGGCCTTTGAATGAGGGAATCAGTTGTTTTGCATGTTTTAGCTCATTAACTACAAATTGTGCAAACGACCAGTTTAGCAACTGTTCCCCATCGTTCCAGAAGAGTCCAGTCCAGAAACTTGACTCATGTTTTCATGTTTGTCACATAAATATTATGCACGCTAGGACCCGCTTTAAAGTCCACGTATGATTCGATCAAACCCAGCGAGGGTTTGTGTGACGTGTGAAGCCAAAAGTCACTGAACTAAGAACAGCTGAAGAGGTTCCTGTTTGCAGCTGACGGTCTGATCGGACCTACGTGCTGAAATGAAATGATGAAATGTCTCCGGTGTTTGTTTGTTACAAGAGTCAAGACGTGACTCAGCCAATCAGCAGCGAGGACACGAGCTGTCTCGGGTAATAACTCCTCGACGCTTTCTGGGGATTGTTTCCGTGATGTTTATGATCCGAGCGTGCGGGGAAAACATAAAACACCTGAATCTTTCCATAAAGCCGGAGGCGTGAAGGCAGAGAGCGATTCCCTGAGACGTTTAAAGGAGGCGGCGAGTTCAGGGTTATTGTTAAAAAGTGCTCGACATGCTGCCCACAGAGAAGACGACGTGCAGAGAATCAAACACACCGTGCAGCTTCAGTTCAGATCATCGTGTTTCTACAAAGAACTCAGATACTCGTCCACACTTAAACGACAAAAGTATGTGGACACCGTCCAGCATCCCTGGACCAGCTCACTCTGGACAGTGTGCACGGTTTAAAGCTCTGCGGATTGTTATGCTTAGGTGATTATACACTGATGAAAACACAGTTATGTTATGATGTTGTGTTGTATTAATAAAGCCCTTAAATCTTTAAAGCTTCACACGAGTCATGTGACTTTTGTTTACAGCTCAAACTGTGGCTGTGACCTCAAAATGGCAACACAGACTGGACTCAGTGCCAGACGCAGGAAAAAGTCTCCAGGCTGAGATCTAACAACACAACTGCAAACATACCAGCGGCAGCCTCGACACGCACCCGGCTGTCTGACTGTCTGACTGTCTGACTGTCTGTCTGTCTGACTGTCTGTCTGTCTGACTGTCTGACTGTCTGTCTGTCTGACTGTCTGACTGTCTGTCTGTCTGACTGTCTGTCTGTCTGTCTGTCTGACTGTCTGTCTGTCTGTCTGTCTGTCTGTCTGACTGTCTGACTGTCTGACTGTCTGACTGTCTGTCTGTCTGTCTGTCTGTCTGACTGTCTGTCTGACTGTCTGACTGTCTGTCTGTCTGTCTGTCTGACTGTCTGTCTGTCTGTCTGTCTGTCTGTCTGACTGTCTGTCTGTCTGTCTGTCTGTCTGTCTGACTGTCTGACTGTCTGTCTGGCCGTCTGAAGTGACCCCTGTCACCAGCGCGTCGGCTGCTCGCGGCCCAGACGCCGGTGGAGCAGAATTGGAGGTGGCGGGCGTCCGCTGTCCACAGCCACACCAGAGAGAGACAGGGAGACCGAGAGAGAGAGAGAGAGAGAGAGAGAGAGAGAGAGAGAGAGAGAGAGACGGAGAGAGAGAGAGAGACACAGAGAGAGAGAGAGAGGCGAGCCCTGCAGTCAGCGACTCTAAACTCCAGCTAACCCCAAAAAAATTGAGCCACGGGGGTGAGAGCCAAGACACACATCATCATCCAGCACCACGCATGCAGGCTACGCTCACTGAGGACACAGACCAACTCTGATTGGTCTTTCTGGTCGAGCAAGATCAGTGTGTTTGATTCGAGCCCTGTGATGATGATGATGATGATGATGATGATGATGATGATGATGTCTCGCACTTGAGGAAAAGACAAAAAAAAAAAAGCCCCGGTGAGAGATCTTGGTGTAATTTTTCTCCTGCGTCGTCGGTTCCTCTGTCGTTGATGCGAGCTGACAGAACTGGGACTGCAGCACAAAACGAAACGCTGCGACGAGGCCGAGCACCGACGACGTCTGAACTCTGAGAACAAAGAGACGCTACGACAGCGGACTCTGCTCAAAATGAACGTCGCTCGCTGTTCTCGTTCTCCTGAAAGATTCACCGAGAAGAGACGGAAGACGCTGAATGTTTCTGAAGACGCGACTGTGACTCCTCAGCAGAATCCTTTGTCTTTTCTTTCCAGCTTTATTTAAATGACAGGAGCTACCAGTAAAACACAGTTTAATCTATTCAGGGGAAACATGTCTGGCTCCAGGTCGGGACGCAATCAACCACACCAGCACTAAATCCTGAACACTGGTCCTCCAGCATGAACCAAACACACGATATTTGTCTAAAATATGAATATTAATAATATTAATATTAATCAGCTTCTCTTGGATTTACGGAGCTTTCTTCTGAGTTTTAGCTCGTTGTTTGTCTGCCGCCTCAAACAGAGCCAGGGATTTCTCTCAGGGCAGTGATGGAGCTAAAAGAGAGATGAAAACTGGACCTATGATTCATCAGGTGACACAAATATGAATCAGAATCAATTAAAATGTTGTTGTGTAAATAAGCAAATTGTTTCTGCTGCCCCCAAGTGGCCAAAAAATCGTGCAGGTATAGAACACGATGGAGTCGGGTTCTTCCTCTTGGGAACATGAATGTAGAAAACTTCCCTGGTGATCCATCAAGTAGACGTCTAGCTGTTCTAGTCTGGGACAAAGTGACTGACCAACAACATGAAATTTAACTTTTATAGTTTTAATTTCACAGGAGAGGGAACCCTGATGATCAGCTGATCCGCCATGCAGCAGCTTTTCTACCGTTACTCAAGATGGCTGCCGCTCAGCTCAGTGATAACAAGTGTAGCCGGCAGATCTGAACTCACGACTGAAGTTCACCCTGATCTATAATTCACACCGCCAGGAAATTCCAGCAGTTTAATAATTGACTCATGCACACAATGTGAGGAAACTCTCTGCTGCTTTCCACCTGGAAACACTCACTTTCATTCAAAGCCAGGAGTTATTATTTAACCAGAAACCACAAGTGATATGCACAAATGTTGCTGCTGTAGATAAAGATGAAGAACAAAACACTCCTCACTGAAATTACTTTGCAGAAACAGGTGCCGGCTTGTGAAACTGTTTGGCTGTTTAAAATCTCATAGGTATCAACGTTTTATCAGCGTCTGCGCTGCTTTAAGGATGAAATGTCTCCTGCAGGTCGCTGGAAGAAATATGGTCAGCTTGACCCTTTATCTGCCCTCGCCAAATTATTTTCAAATCCACAAGGAAGTGAGTGACTAAGTGACTGAGTGAGTGATTTTGGGATTCAGCACAGAGCAAGTTCAGATTGCTTCAGAGTTCATTCCCGCCCCGCCGGGGGCACACATCAGATAACGTTGTCGCTTTCGTTTTGAGCTGTAATTTCCTGGAAGACGAGGCGCGATGTGACGGATGACGCTCACGGTAGAAGAGCCGCTGAGGACGAGGACGCAGTTCACGCATCGCCGTCAAAACCTCCAGAGGGAACCGGAGCAGGCAGGACGCAAGAAGAGGCCGGACGTCGCTTCCACTTTCATTTTCATTTTTGCACATTTGCTGCAGAAAAAGAAGCGACTGAGAGAGCCGTCAAACACGAGGTCGACGAGTTTAGTGTGTGAGGTCACACAGTCTGCAGATGAAATACACTGACGACGTTCTTTAGTTCATTAGAGGTGCAAACACCTGATACCTGCACTCAGTAGGACACTGCCAGACTGGCCACCACTGCTTTTGGATGCTGACACTATAACCTGCACTGCCTAAAGGCGTTGGTGTGGTGCACGCTGACGTTGGCTACTGTAAACGCCAATCAATAGCTGCAAGAATCTGGCAACCTTAGACCTTTAGAGACCTTTAGAGACCTTTAGAGACCTTTAGAGTCCACAGAACTGTGTGGACATTTATGGATGAGGACATCAGTGAGCGTCTTAAAAATATTAAGTTCAAGAATTTGATTGAACGTCTGCAAACTTTTCTGCAACCGTCCCAATGGTTCAGGATAACACATGTGCCAGATTTGCTGGATATTAAACTCCTCTATTATTGGATGCTATCTTTTATCAAATTTAGCTGTGGGTCAAATTTAAGATCTAAAAATACAGAAGTGGAGCTTTAGAAAGCTGCGACCTTCACGTCCAGGTCAGTAAAACTAACAGCTTCCCAGAGCAAACACAGAGGACACGACCTCAGCGGGACATACTGTAAGTCTGTGCTACTCGTTATAACTTCTATAAAAAGACGGTCAGATATAAACTCTGAGGCGGCAGCAGCGGGCGACCATGTTGTTGGGGGAAATAAAACCTCCTGTCGATCGAAGCGCCGCCTCCATCTTCCCTGCAAAGCCTCCAGAAACGGCACCAAAATAAACGTCCAGAAGAAGTTTGACACACACGGCGTCATTCTTCCTCTGGAAACATTCGACTTCCTCATTCCTGTCAGGGCCGAGCGGGCCGCAGCGACGGACACTGAGCGGTTATCAGTCACATGCACATGCGCACTGAAGCTCTTATCGAGTTTCTAAAAGTGTGAAGCTGCAGCTTGTTGTGGTTCCCTGCAGCTCAAACACTCTGAACATTTACAAGTTCACCGCGCTGTCAAACAACATAAAACAACTGGCTGCTAACCGTGGACGCCGTCCAAGAAATCCACTTCCCCATTTCACACCTCAGCTGCTCTGACACAAACAGGAACTGTTAGAAACAAATGAAGCATTCACAGTCTCTGCATTAAACCGGGTAACAAGTGTACGTTCATCACATTTCTTTATTGTGTTGCCTTGTTTGTTGACTCAGACTCTTTGCAGACGACCAAGTGTTGAATGTTGGAGAAGCCCCAGCACATTCTTGACTTGTAAAACACGCACAGGCCTCGTCGGTCGGTGTCGTGCAGCCTGGAGCTTTTAGAAATAAACGCCTCGTTTAGCTCACCCCACGTTAATGTCTGCTGTTTGACTTCAGGACGCGAGGATCGTTATGAACAGCGACGAGGTGGTGCAGAAGGTTTTGGGTTTGAACCTGTGAGTTTGCATGTTCTCTGCAACATGCAGAGCATTAGCATCACATTCCTCCAGCTGTGTTTTAATCGGCGAAGAAGAATTCTCTTCCCAAACACATCTGGAGATTTGAGACTTTAACGTAGCTTGGAGTCTCCTCAGAGATGAGGAGGGCTGGTAAGGTCACTTCTTCGTCCATGTGCCTCACAACCAAACCCTGACTCAAGTGACATCACTTGAGGCAACTCATTATAATCTGTGCAGACACCAAAACCTGGTCAGACACGCACACTGGGCTGGGCGATATGGACCAAAAGTCATATCTCCATATTTTTTAGCTGAACGGCGATACTTACTACAAGTCCCACAATGCACTGCAACAGCTGACACACAGGTCAAGACCTGTGCACCACCTCTAACTGCTTCTTCACAGTGGTCCAGTGTTGACAACTTAGCGACTTTTTCAGACGCTCTAGTGATTTGTTTTTTTTCCCAGAAAGCGACTACGACAAATCTTTTTCTGGAGTTGTCGGAGACTCTGACGCGGCGACGTCGACGAGCTATTTTCTCCTCTAATGCAGCAAAAACTCTCTGTGCCTCCGCCTCGTTTAGAAATGCTGAACCGTAACGTAGTGAAACCGGCGGTGAAAATAGCCTCGCCTCGTTGGCAGAATTATCTTTGTCTCAGGAGCAGAAACAATCCCAGTTGTATTCAAATGTGACAGTAGTAGCAGCAGTAGTGACTCAACCTGCAGCTGCACCCATTCCCCACCTTCCTCCACACACACACACACACACACACACACACACACACACACACACACACACACACACACACACACACACAGTGAGTTGCGTGTGTGTTAAGCAGCAGCTGCAGCTTCCCATTGTCCTGCTTCGTCTCCTCTGCTGTAAGTTAACGAACCTCCATCGTCTGATGGTTTAATTAAGACACAAACGTTGTCGTGTGGAAGTGATCCCGCTTGACGACTTCATTTTGTTTTGTTTTTTAAAAATCAAGAGCTACGATGAGAGACAAAGAGACGACGTCTGAGACCTGCAGGGTCCCAGAGAGGAGAGAGGAGACACGGCATGACGCCTCATCCTCACCCTCTCTTTGTCTGTGACACACTGTCTGCCTCTCTGTTCTGCCTGACAAAAGTATGCGGACAACTCTCTTATGGGCCCCAAAGATTCCTGTCCACATACTTTTGGCCATGTAGTGTATGTGTGTGTCAGACAGTATTTGTGATGCAAAGAGACACAGAGTGAGGTATAACACACACACACACACACACACACACACACACACACACACACACACACACACACACACACACTGTCTGCCTCTCTGTTCTGCCTGACAAAAGTATGTGGACATCTCTCTTATAGCACCAATAGATTCCTGGCCATATACTTTCATATATACATACATATACTTACAGTGTGTGTGTCAGACAGTATTTGTGATGCAAAGAGACACACACACACACACACGCACCCATAGTCATCTGTCTCTGTCTCTCTCTCTCACACACACACACAGACACACTCATGGTAATGGATGAGCAGACTCAGAGCTGGATTCACGAGAGCCAATCAGCAGCCAGAAAGATGGGACACATTACTACAGTCACGCCTCCTCGTTACCATGGTGATCCCATAGCGCGGCTCAGGCAGAGACCGGTTCAACGAGTACGTAGCTTCAGACGAGTTACTGATGTAACACTGATGTCACGACGACAGAACGGACACTGTGTTTGTTCATATCATGCTGATGTATGCATTGTTCTTTTATTGATTATTATATTATTAACTTTAGGACGAGCCAATCAGAATGCTCCATCCATGTGCACTATTAATGAGTTTGTACTTCCAAAAACACAAATATCATTAAACGTTGACACTCTGTGATGAACTCTGACCTCTGTTATCATCATCCCACCACAGGAGATACGACTTAACGAGTCCTGAACATTGTACTTAGGTCAATGATACTTTTCATCACTGTCAGTCAAAGCGTCCACGCTCTTAATCCTGCATAACTTTAAGCCTTAATATAATGTGAACAGGTGAGTTGTATATAAATTCACCCTCAGTACAGTTGTCATGAACGGGGAAATTAGCTACAGAGACCAAAACTGTTTTTTGTACCAGGCTGTAAACATGTTTATTTCTGCTGTGAAACATGGGGACTTATGGAGACTGACTCACTGCTGGAGCCAGCCTCAGGTGGACGTTAGAGGAACTGCAGTTTTTAAGGCTTCACGTCACAGACACGGAGGTTGCTGCTTGGTTTAAACTCACCGTTAGTTAATTAGTGACGATACATTTGAATTCATCAGACACACAACAGATCACATGACCACACACACAGGTAAACAGGTCAGGATTACTGTCTGTTAAATTTTAAATATCCAATCATCTGTCGACTCTTCCTCTGAATGATCAGTGTCGGTTATTTCACAGAAGCACAGAAAACAGTGACACGTCGTTCATTTCTTGTTGATCGACGTGTTTTTTCTTGATTCCATCATTTCAGCTCAGCATCGATCGACTGAACCACGTCACAGTGCTTCAGCATCAGCGCCACACACACACACACACACACACACACACACACACACACACACACACACACACACACACACACACACACACACATACACACACAATCCCTCCGCCACAATAAAAGCATCTCGTTTTATTTCTATAATCACATTATTTCCCTTCGATTTAAATAAACAGACCATAAAAGCCTCCTCCACCCTCCTCCTCCTCCTCCTTAACCCTCCTCCTCCTCCTCCACCCCCCTCCTCCTCCTCCTCCATCCTATTGATAGGCAAGGTGGCATCTCTCCCATCCACACCCTACTCCCAGTGCGCATGCGTGCCGCGGCAAACAAAGGACCAGGCAATTAACCGACGGAGGATGGCTAATAAAGTTTGACTCGCTGCAGAAAAACACACACACACACACACACACACACACACACACACACACACACACACACACACACACACACACAACATCGATGCAGCAAGAAGAGGAGTGAGAACTAAACATGTATCTGCACGAGGAAGGGTGAGGGGGTTCATTCCCCCCTCCCACCTCCATCCTCCATCAACCCACACACACTCCCCAAATCCTCCATCCTCCATCCTCCATCCTTCTTCTTCTTCTCGCAATAAAACAAAAATACGGGATCAATAATTCATCGTGAATAATCTGTTTGTGGCGCAAGATTATTATTAATAATAATAATAATAAGCAGCAGCAGCTCTGGATGTTCAAACTGTTACTGATGATGATGATGATGAAGAGGAAAAAAGCGCGTTGCCTAGCAACCGGCGGGAAATTATATAATCACAGACAATCAATAAACAATAAAAGAGCGCGCGAGGAGACGCCAGCTTCAATAAGTGTTAAAAAACGAGTGTGTGCGCGCGTGTGCATGTGCATGTGTGCATGTGCATGTGTGTGTGTGTGTGTGTGTGTGGAGCGCGTGTTCCTCCAGACTGTACACACCCCCCTGTTTTTTTTTTTTTTAAAGCTCGTGCACATTTTCCTCAGCTCGGGGACAGAAGAAGAATCCAAATGTTGGATTTGTTTTAATAAAACGTTTCCGTTCGTCTCCTCCGGTTTGAGAATCTACCGGATCTTTTGTGTCTCACATCCACGCAGCGCGTGCGCCCACCGGCAACCCCCCCCCCCCCCCCCCCCCCCCCCAAAATGGAGAGATGGAGAAAGACAAAAGGGATGAACAAAAAAAAAGAAAAAAAAGAAAGAAATTGAAATAAAACCAAAGCACGAGCGTCCAAAGCGTTTCTTTCCTCCGTTAGAGGTGGAATAAACCGAGCGTGGCGGCTCTTACCGTCAAGTTCCGACGCTCCCTCTGCGCTCCTGCAGTTTCGAAGTAGCGGCTTTTCTCACCGTGGCTTTTTTTGCGGCTTCTCCTGCGCGCCCAGCGGCTTGTGCCTGCTGCACGGTACGGTTCGACTCGGCGATCCTCCGCCTGCGCGCACACGCATCCACACGTGCGTGCGTGCAAGCGCGCGCGGATGGGGTTGTGCACACACACACACACACACACACACACACACACACACACACAGGAAGACGTGTTTTGTTTTAGTGTCTGAATCCTGCTGAGATATGAAGCTGATGGTGATTCATAATCTGATGAGTTGATCCGTATCATGTCAGTTACTGTAAAACTGCTGCAATGTGTTTTTATATTCATGATATCATTAACAGTGTCTCTGCTTCTGAAGAGGAAGTCCATATTTAGGCTTCTGTCTGTGAATTTGGGTTATCGCTAAATTATCACTCTGCGCACTGAAGGGTGAATTTCCCTTGCGCGTGTTTTAGTGGAAGTACGGCTCCGTCCGCCATCCTCTGTCCGTCTCTGTGTCTTCGTGGCCTCTGTGCGCCCCCTGCCGGTCACTGCGGCCACACACACTGTTCCTGTCGTCCGCTTTGGAGGACTTGTTGATGCGTAAACACAGACCCTTGAATCATGTCAGGTGTGTGCATCATCAGCTCGTTAATGAAACACAATCACTGACAGCTGACAGGGGAGCACAGCCAGTGTCGTGCCAGAACCGGAGCTGGGTGAGCAGCCTCTATGGACATGATTCTTCATATTTACCGGTGGGAAACATTCATTGTTTCACGTCATGTTTGGGGCTTTCAATGCTTCTCAGTGGTTACATGTAGTCCTGACATTAGGACACTAGATGGCAGTGTTTGCAAAGGATTGAAATGTTCCACTCATCCCTCTGAAGCAGTCACCTGGCGCTCAGGTGTGTCTGTTTAACCGATGACTGTTCACTCACCTGAAGGAACACTGAAAATCATTCTCCTCCTCCGTGCCTGAAACTCTGACTCCGTTTTCTTCTTCCTTACTTCTGTTTTTGGTTCATTTGCATTACGTCATCTACATTTCAGGTGCAAATATACTTTGTGGACAAATTTAAAAGTCTTGACAGGACAAAAAGTCTACAAAAGACAAACTTCATAGGTAATCTGATGACACCAGGCAGGGAAACTAGACAATAAGAGCACCATGTGTACTGATATATTCATACTTGGGTCTGCTACTGTTCAACATAATGTTACAACTTTAGACCGAACACAAAACCCCAGAGAGGATCAGTCAAAGCTTCACAGAAAACTGAACTCAGAACTTTTTAGTGAATCATTTGACGCACGAAAGAACAAAAACCAGTTTTACACAATAAGAATCCGTTACACAGTTTTACTCCATCGTTCGTGTGACTCAGCAGTTTGTTATCAACATCTCAGCGGCTCCAGAGGGATTCCCAGGGTGAAGACCAGCTAACCGCAGCCCCATGCCCTCCCTTTCCCCTCCAGCAGGAAGTATTTGGGGATTAGGGAGAGGTCAGTTTGTTCTGCAAGACGCTGTGACCCGCCTTGACCCTGCCCGGGCCCGACCTCTCTGCTCAGAGCTGCTGATAAATCCTGCGTGTTCGGGAGACGATGCTGATGAACTATGACTGACCCTTCAGACATCCAGCGTCAGCGCACGTACCACCAACAGGACCGCACAGGCCTCACATCTGTTTGTCTTAAAGGGTCAGTTCACACGTTGGAGAAAAACAGCAGCATCAAGTCTTACAGAGAGTTTATGCAGAGTTAATGAGGACAGTAGTACTGTGACGGGTTCATTTAGTCTTCATTGGACCCACAATCTTTATCATCAAGTAAACTGACTGAGTGGCATATTTTATAGATATTTTTCATATTTTATTCAGAACAGCTGATGAACTGAACAATGAACACAAACAGTTCAGGAATTTTGTGCCAAACAAACAATTTGGATGAATTATCTGCACTCCTTAAACTCAAGGAGGCCTCGCAGTTCCCCTGTAATGCTTTGGCGACCCCTCAGGGGGGTTAGGACCCCCGTGTTGGACCCCCAGTGATCTAATATACCATGCTATTGAGTTGCATTTTGGGAACTCAACAGAAACTTGGTTGCCGGGCAGATTTTGGTTACCGAAACTAAAAAATATGGTTGTCATTTTGAGATATTTATAGTTATTTTTGTTAGTTTAATGGTTAAAATTTGGCACAAAAATGATTCAAATCTTGCTGGTGTTGTTTTCTGCTGTCCCTGTTTGTCGTACGATAAAACCTGATGGCTAAGTCCAGGAACTGGTTGCCAATTTCCTCAAAATGTCCAGCACTGTGCAGTATCAAGTAAATCAGCTTCTGCTGCACCGAATATGATGTTAATTTAATCTCCAATCACCAAATAATTAGAAATGTAATTCCTAAATTGCTGGAGTAGTTGCACGCAGTGAGCACCAAACAACAAACACGACTCCCCGTGCTTCATTTGTAGCTGAATCATCTGCACGTCTTCACCTTTTGAATATCATTTTGAATCTTGGAGTCTGTCATTGCGACGCTGCGGACACAAGGATTCACTGAAGTGAAGACTTAAAAGAAAAAAAAACATCAGAGTCGAGTTCAAAAGCAGCTTTAAAGCGTCTGGTTCTGGTGATGTGGTCGGGACGAGTCATGACAGGCAAACCACAGTCGTCAGCATTATTTAAGCATCAGTTATGCTGCACAGATCGAGTCTAATGGATCCACTTCAGCTGTTCATATATATATATATATATATATATATATATATATATATATATATATATATATATATATATATATATATATATATATATATATATATATATATATATATATATATATATATATATGGTATAAAGGACAAAACAGAGAGCGACAGACGCTGAATCAAACTGTCTGCAGGCGTCTGTATTAAAAAAGACAAAGCTGCTTTACTAGCGTACGTTACTGGCAACGTTACCATAGCAACCCATGCAGATATTTTGGTGACAAATGTAATCTGATTACTTGCAAATAACAGTGTGGACAGTCTGTGTTAAAGATCTGATGTCTGCAGTCTGCACTGAGTTTCAGTCACATGAACTTTACAGGAAAATAATATCTCAGTTGTATACCACAGCGTCATCTGCATACAGTCGCATCTCTCTCCATAACACTGCTGTGGAAGCTCATTAACATGCAGATTACAGAGCCGAACACTGACCCATTGTGTATTTTACTAACATGTTAAAGGTACTTCCTTTAAACAACCATGTAGCACAAGCAACATAATGTTACAGTTGACTTTAGTTTAACACATAGGACAGGTAAGTAAGTTAGCATCAGCATCATATTTTTATTTTTTTATTTTTTTTATTTTAGTTTAAGTCACATGAACAAGAAAATAATCTCTCAGTTGTATACAACAGTGACATCATCAGTGACTGTATGCAGATGACGCTGTTGTATACAACTGAGAGATAACTGACGTCACTGATGATGTCACTGATGGTGTCACTGATGGTGTCATATGTCACTTCTCCACTGGCTGGTACCAGCTCGACCCGGTTTGGTTCTGCTCGACTCGCCACGGTTTGGTTTGGGAGCTACCGTTCTCCACTACAAAATAGTTGAGGTACCAGTTGCTATGGTGACCGGAATATTCTCAGAAAGTATCTGACTTTAACGCGCACGCAGAGAGGAGAGCACTAGACTATATGTTTAAGAGAAAGATGGACGAAATAAGAGGTGTTATATTTCTGATTCTTGGCCTTTGGCTGTTAGAGGGTTAACGCTGTCTGTCTGTCTGTCAGTGTCTGTCGCGGTGTTGTAGCCTAACTGCTGTGCTGTCAAAGGTAAGGCTGAGGTAATCGAATGTCGCTGCTTGACAACGAGACTGACCTAACGACAATAATGACTACGTCACCATTTAGTATCGGCTCAGCCCGTTTGGAACCTCGGCAAAGGTGGTACTAGAAATGGTACCGGGTACCGGGTACCAAGTTTTAGTAATGGAAAAGCAAAAAAGCCGAGTAGAGTCGAACCGAGTCGAGCTGGTACCAGCCAGTGGAGAAGCGACTATAGATGTCACTACCCCTCACCAGTCGGGGTAGACAAGAGGTTGACATGTGACCTCTTGTCTACCCCCACTGGTGAGGGGTAGTGACATCTATGACATCATCAGTGACATCATCAGTGACATCATAAAAGTTTATAAATAGGACCCAGTGCGCTGATGTTGTTGTATTACTGGTTTAACAATGCCCAGACGTACACGCAGAGCTTCTCGCCCCATCCGCCGGCGCAGGAGGACCCGTAGGTCCACCGTCAGCCGCCGACGGAGAAGGTTTGCCAGGCGTAGACGCTAGGCAATAAACAACCATGTAGCACAAGCAACATAATGTTACAGTTGACTTTAGTTTAACACATAGGACAGGTAAGTAAGTTAGCATCAGCATCATATTTTTATTACAAGAAAATAATATATCAGTTGTATACCACAGCATCATCTGCATACAGTCGCAACTTTCCCCTATAACACTGCTGTGGAAGCTCATAAATAAAAACCGTATTTCACAGTTCCTCTTTGTCCTGGCGCCGCTTCCTCTGAAGGTCTTGGTTCAGGTGCAGAACATACAACGCATTTTGTACAGTACTCCCTCAGCCAATCACGCCGTCAAACACAACGTGCGTTCATACTGTACAGTACACTGTAAAAAAAACAAGCATGCAAAATTACACAAGAAAAAATGTGTGAAACAGCGAGGCGGCGAAAGCTGAACCGTGTTATAGTGAGTGACGACTGTAATCCTCAATAATTCACAGACACTCTTTCATTCTGGTGTTTTCACTGTTTCCAAGTGTCTGTGGCGTCTCTCTGAGGTTGACAGTAATCACCGGGCCCGGCCCAGACTGAGAGAGTTTGCTGCGTCATCATTTGACGGTAAGTGGTTAGGATGGACATTTAACTTTGGGTAATCACAGGGAGTCGAAGACAGGCTTGACTGCGAGTAACCTCCCTCTCCTTCAGCCTTTGAGTCCTTTAAGAACTCTTTATTTGGGTTTTACCAGGTTCTGCTGACAGGGTCGGTAAATGATCAGTGGTAGGCTGTTACAGAGGTTTGTGAGGAACAATTTAACGTGTCTAATTTCATTTATAATGTGTCATAGCACTACTTTGCCAGAGACAGAGTTCAGAGCACCGGGGGAGTGTTGGTGTTTGTACCACAGGCGTGTTTTGGACCACAGAGAAGAAGCAGCTGACGGACTAGTCCGTGATACCAGCTGCTGCTGGGTCTGTGTCTGTTGGTGACCTGGTTGATGTTTGGCTGTTAGCAAAGTTTACCAGATTACCTGGCTCTCCATGCACTCCCTCTCCTCCAGGACGATTCAATGTGTCCTTGTCTGTCTTCCTTTCAGCACGGTACCGGTTGAAGGAAGTCTGTGTTGGCTTCACCACAGACGCTCCAGCTCTGTTATCTCACATCTTTGGTAGAAGTCTGAAACGACCACAGGAAATGTTTGTCTTCCTCATCCTGTTTTGGGGGATTTGGAAGTTTGGAGACGCTGGCAAAGAATCAAACAACAAAAGAGACAAGTGGCTCCTGTGATCCTCCATGATGAGATGATCGGTCCAAGGAAACAAGGGAGCAGAGGACCCATGATCTCCTTTAATGTTCTCTGCCTCTACTCTTATATTTATATTTATATTTATATTATTTCAGCTGTCAAAAGTTCATATTTTGTGCAGGTGGGAACTGGGGAGTTTTGGCTGAAGGATAAAATGGATAAATGAACAAAGACTAAACTAAACTGCTCGCTACCTGCTGGTAACCCAACCCAAAACTTAACCTGTCCTAACTTCACCTAACCTAACCCAAAAATCTTAATCTTATTTAAACTAAACTAAACTGCCAGTAAACTAATCTAAACTAATCTAAACTAATCTAAACTAATCTTAACTCAACTTAAGTTGTCCTAACCCAAGAATCTGAATTGTTTCTAAACTAAACTGACTTAGTGTCAAGGTTCATATCATGGAAATTATCTTATCTTAGCTCGAGGTCCACTTCCTGTCGTTTTCCTACAGTGGCTCTCAACCATATTTCATGATCTTCATCAGATCAGCAGGCGGTGTTTCCTTGAGTTAATATTATTCTGTTAAAATAAGATCAGACTCACCTGCCTGGAGCATTTGAACCTGATCTAATCACAACAATGTGTAAATAATCATCATCTGAAACATGCAGAGTTTCACAGCTCAGCCATCAGCAGCTCCTCATCACTCAGCAGCCGGATCAACTCCAACATGTCAAGTCCCAGAAATCCTGGACAAAGAAGGTGGAGAGCAGAGGTGGAGCTGTTCTGGTTGTTTTTAAAGCTCTGACCCTGACGGAGGAATCCTCAGGGGCTTACACACCGCCGCTCCAGGGACTGAGTGTTACTTAACCTCTGCCAGCGGCAGGACTCAGAGGTCAAAGGTCACCGAGGTGACATTTTCCAGACAGGTGACCCGTGGAGTGTGATAACGGGTGGAGGACACCTCGAGACAAACGACAGGGAGGAGTCCGGGATCCAGAGAGCACACAGGTGTGAAGATACAAGAGGCCGAGAGCCAATAACTTCAGAGAGCGACTCCCTGCGCTGTCCCTTTTAAGAAGTATGAACAAAAAACACACCACTGTGACCAACGTTATTTTAGTGTTAGACCAACGTTATTTTAGTGTTAGACCAACGTTATTTTAGTGTTAGACCAACGTTTTTTTAGTGTTAGACCAACGTTATTTTAGTGTTAGACTAACGTTATTTTAGTGTTAGACAACGTTATTTGTTATTTTACTGTTAGACCAACGTTATTTTAGTGTTAGACAACGTTATTTGTTATTTTACTGTTAGACCAACGTTATTTTAGTGTTAGACCAACGTTATTTTAGTGTTAGACCAACGTTATTTTAGTGTTAGACCAACGTTATTTGTTATTTTACTGTTAGACCAACGTTATTTGTTATTTTACTGTTAGACCAACGTTATTTTAGTGTTAGACTAACGTTATTTTACTGTTAGACCAACGTTATTTTAATGTTAGAGCAACGTTATTTTACTGTTAGACCAACGTTATTTTAGTGTTAGACTAACGTTATTTTACTGTTAGACCAACGTTATTTTAATGTTAGAGCAACGTTATTTTACTGTTAGACCAACGTTATTTGTTATTTTACTGTTAGACCAACGTTATTTTAGTGTTAGACTAACGTTATTTTACTGTTAGACCAACGTTATTTTAATGTTAGAGCAACGTTATTTTACTGTTAGACCAACGTTATTTTACTGTTAGACCAACGTTATTTTAGTGTTAGGCCAACGTTATTTTACTGTTAGGCCAACGTTATTTTACTGTTAGGCCAACGTTATTTTACTGTTAGACCAACGTTATTTTACTGTTAGACCAACGTTATTTTAGTGTTAGACCAACGTTATTTTACTGTTAGACCAACGTTATTTTAGTGTTAGACCAACGTTATTTTAGTGTTAGACCAACGTTATTTTAGTGTTAGACCAACGTTATTTTAGTGTTAGACCAACGTTATTTGTTATTTTACTGTTAGACCAACGTTATTTTACTGTTAGACCAACGTTATTTTACTGTTAGACCAACGTTATTTTACTGTTAGACCAACGTTATTTTACTGTTAGACCAACGTTATTTTACTGTTAGACCAACGTTATTTTAATGTTAGACCAATGTTATTTTACTGTTAGACCAACGTTATTTTACTGTTAGACCAACGTTATTTTACTGTTAGACCAACGTTATTTTAATGTTAGACCAATGTTATTTTACTGTTAGACCAACGTTATTTTACTGTTAGACCAACGTTATTTTAGTGTTAGACCAACGTTATTTTAGTGTTAGACCAACGTTATTTTAGTGTTAGACCAACGTTATTTGTTATTTTACTGTTAGACCAACGTTATTTTAGTGTTAGACTAACGTTATTTTACTGTTAGACCAACGTTATTTTAATGTTAGACCAACGTTATTTTACTGTTAGACCAACGTTATTTTACTGTTAGACCAACGTTATTTGTTATTTTACTGTTAGACCAACGTTATTTTAGTGTTAGACCAACGTTATTTTAGTGTTAGACCAACGTTATTTTAGTGTTAGACCAACGTTATTTGTTATTTTACTGTTAGACCAACGTTATTTTAGTGTTAGACCAACGTTATTTTAGTGTTAGACTAACGTTATTTTACTGTTAGACCAACGTTATTTTACTGTTAGACCAACGTTATTTTACTGTTAGACCAACGTTATTTACTGTTAGGCCAACGTTATTTTAATGTTAGACCAACGTTATTTTACTGTTAGACCAACGTTATTTTAGTGTTAGGCCAACGTTATTTTAGTGTTAGGCCAACGTTATTTTAGTGTTAGACCAACGTTATTTTAATGTTAGACCAACGTTATTTTACTGTTAGACCAACGTTATTTTAGTGTTAGGCCAACGTTATTTTAGTGTTAGGCCAACGTTATTTTAGTGTTAGGCCAACGTTATTTTAGTGTTAGACCAACGTTATTTTAATGTTAGACCAACGTTATTTTAGTGTTAGGCCAACGTTATTTTAGTGTTAGGCCAACGTTATTTTACTGTTAGACCAACGTTATTTTACTGTTAGACCAACGTTATTTTAGTGTTAGGCCAACGTTATTTTAGTGTTAGGCCAACGTTATTTTAGTGTTAGACCAACGTTATTTTAATGTTAGACCAACGTTATTTTAGTGTTAGACCAACGTTATTTTAGTGTTAGGCCAACGTTATTTTAGTGTTAGACCAAAGTTATTTTAGTGTCAGACCAAAGTTATTTTAATGTCAGGCCAACATTATTTTAGTGTTAGGCCAACGTTATTTTAGTGTTAGACCAAAGTTATTTTAGTGTCAGACCAACGTTATTTTAGTGTCAGACCAACGTTATTTTAATGTCAGGCCAACGTTATTTTAGTGTTAGGCCAACGTTATTTTAGTGTTAGACCAACGTTATTTTAGTGTTAGGCCAACGTTATTTTAGTGTTAGACCAACGTTATTTTAGTGTTAGACTAACGTTATTTTAGTGTTAGGCCAACGTTATTTTAGTGTTAGGCCAACGTTATTTTAATGTTAGAACAACGTTATTTTAGTGTTAGACCAACGTAATTTTAGTGTTAGACCAACGTTATTTTAATGTTAGAACAACGTTATTTTACTGTTAGACCAACGTTATTTTACTGTTAGGCCAACGTTATTTTACTGTTAGACAAACGTTATTTTAGTGTTAGGCCACACCAAATGAAATACTGACTCTAACACGGTTCATTCACTGTCTGATTGGATTTTTACCATTAAATTTCTTTCACAGTGTCTTTATTGGACAGATTATGAGATGACGGGCCCGGATGCTCCTGTTGGCTTCATGTGGCATTTACAAAGTCAGGCTGTCTCTCAGATGGACTTTAAGCGCTCTGGTTCGTGGCCTTCGTGACCCTCTAACATGTTTACATCACTGTGCTGTCTTCAGTTTCTCAGGTGGCCAAAAAGTTCTTGGACTACAGTCGGCATGCGTGCTCGCTGGATGTATACCTGATTTCAACATTTGTTCCAAAGCTGGTGGAGTAACATGAACTGGATCTACATAAACTCTCAGTGTGCAAGTCAGCTCCCTCAAAACCTCCCAAACCTGGCAGCCATGTACGGACTCTGCTGCCAGAACACACCCAAGCGCACCAACACTCAGCCGCAACTCGACCCGAAATGTTTGGCTGCCTTCTTTCTCAGAACTGATGTGGAATTAGCTGAATGTAAGCCACCACTGGAGAGAGCTGCTCCACCTCTGCCTACAGTTTGTTTGTGACGGGCTCGGATCGTGTTCTCACTCTTTAATGAGACAGTGAGACAATGCCTTTTATTTCACCAAGCTCTCACCAACCACTAAAAGTCAGTCCCACATTTACTCTTGTCCGGCGGCTTCTTGCTCGCTCACTCTCTCCTTTTCTCTTCTTAGCTTCCTCCGTCAGCGTCCTCTTCACTCTCTGCTCCTCTGCCATCATGTCCATAGAAGCTGCTGAGCCTGGTTACCTCCTCTTCTTCTTCCTGGTAGTCCATAAGGCCTGTTGGTACAAACACTCAGTTCGTCAGCTTGGCGGTGAGCTCAGAGCTCACTGATAAGCTGATGAACAGCAGCTAACAAACTGAGCTAACATGAGCTAACATGAGCTAACAGCAGCTAACAGCAGCTAACAGACTGAGCTAACATGAGCTAACAGCAGCTAACAGACTGAGCTAACATGAGCTAACATGAGCTAACAGACTGAGCTAACATGAGCTAACAGCAGCTAACAAACTGAGCTAACATGAGCTAACAGCAGCTAACAGACTGAGCTAACATGAGCTAACAGCAGCTAACAAACTGAGCTAACATGAGCTAACAGCGGCTAACAGACTGAGCTAACATGAGCTAACAGCAGCTAACAGACTGAGCTAACATGAGCTAACAGCAGCTAACAGCAGCTAACAGACTGAGCTAACATGGGCTAATAGCAGCTAACAAACTGAGCTAACATGAGCTAACAGACTGGGCTAACATGAGCTAACAGACTGAGCTAACATGCGCTAACAGCAGCTAACAAACTGAGTTAACATGAGCTAACATGAGCTAACAGACTGAGCTAACATGAGCTAACAGCAGCTAACAAACTGAGCTAACAGACTGAGCTAACATGAGCTAACATGAACCAACAGCAGCTAACAGACTGAGCTAACATGAGCTAACAGCAGCTAACAGACTAAGCTAACATTAGCTAAGAGCAGCTAACAGACTAAGCTAACATTAGCTAACAGCAGCTACAGTTTACTTCACTGTCCATCATAAAGTCAGTCCCACATTTACTCTTGCAGGCTGCTGAGCCCGATTACATTGACTCACTTACCCAGCTCCTGTTCTGGCACGACACCAGCTCTGCCAGCCATTAGCAAATTGGGATGGATGTACAGTATAGCAGCAGGGTCAGAGGTCAGTGCGTGTGCTGAAGGGGAAAACCAACACACACACACACACACACACACACACACACACACACACACACACACACACACACACACACTCACACAGTGTTAACACTCATTATGTGATAAACTTGGAGTCACAGGCTTCGTGTAAAACTCAAGTCAAATGTTTGTCATCAGATCTTCGTGTTTTCAGCCAGGAACAAAGAATCTCAGTCAGCGTGTTCATCCTCACTGCTGTGTCAGTGTTTGTTCGAGAGAAACATTTAATAATTATCAAGAAAATAAATGAGATGAATCATAGATCCCGTCCTGCAGATCAGCTGTTAAACTTTTACATGGATCTTAATTCACACTTTCATCTCTTCTTTGTTTACATCCTGTAGTTCACATGTTTAGCAGCTGTACTGTACTGATCATATATAGAAAATAACAATGATATTTTTTGTGGTTTGTTTTTTACTTCATTGAGTTTTTGAGGCAGTGTGTCCTGTGTTCATAAAACCAGCCGTCAGCAGTTCATCACAGGCCGGTCAGAGTCCACGCAGAAAGATCATGAAACCCTCTGAACAGAACCAAACAAACCCAACTCCAGGTCCACGTCCTGAGCTTTAACCATAGCACACGCTCTTCTTTAGTGGGTCACGTTGATGGTTATAATGGGGCAGTAGCTCAGTGCGCAGGGACTTGGCTTGGGACACGGAGGGTTGCTGGTTCAAAGTCAGTTCACCTCCTGGGCTCTGTCGTGGTGCCCTCGAGCAAGGCACCGAGTTATTTAAGTTAGTTTCAAACATCACATGAACTGAAGTGACTGCTGTCTCCACATGTCTGACAGCAGGAGGAGTCAGAGAGGCAGGAGGGCAGCAGGAGCAGGAGGAGCAGGAGGAGGAGGAGGAGGAGGAGGAGGCGCTGCATGGAGGGTGGAGCTTCAGGATTACTGTGCGCCGGGTCGGACTGACTGACTGCAGCGTCTCCCAAAAGTTTGACCGGCTTCTCTCTTATCACCTTCAGCTGCGCGTTTGTTGTCTGTTGACCAAACAACCAGACAACCGAGCACCCGAACCGGCACCGAGCTGTGCGCCACAGTGACGCACGGAGGCGCACAGAGGAGAAAGTTTGTGGAGGAGTAACCCATGAAACAAAGAGTAAATTTACTACTCCGGAGGAGGACCATGGACTGAAAGCCTCGGGTGCGCGTCCCCTTCTTGTTTCTGGTGTTGTTGCTTGGATCACACACACAACACATGAGTCGGATTGGCCGCACGCGGGGTTTCCACACGCTCAATCCTCGGGGATTAAAATAAGGAGGCGATGGATAATTTCTTCACCGAGGTAAGAAGCTTCATTCATGCAACATGTTGCACACACACGAGGAAAACCCAGTTTGAAACGTGGAAGTGAACCAGCAGAAAGTTTCATATCTAATGTCAGATACAAGCCATAAAGTCAGATTAAGATATAGTATGCAAATAAAACACATGAGCTCACACAATACAGTTTTACAGCAGCAAAGTGTCATAAAGCGCTTTAACTGAGCCCTGAACGCACCACAGGATGAATATCATAAGAATAACACTGTGCCAGGTTTAATCTGGATTAACAGTTAATCCCAGTTTTTTCTGTTTTTAATCCAAAAATTTCAGGTTTTGCAAAAAAAAGTGTTTTAATTTTTTAAAGTTTAATTCAACATTTAATCAGTTTTCTTCATGATGGATGCCATCCGTCATTTTCAGGTTTATTTGTGTTTTTAATTTCATCCTTCCAGGTTGTTTTGATCCTTGTGAACAGTGAGCAGCAGTAGTTACCTGTCAGGTGTCAGAGGTTCACCGTATTTAAATCGTATCATCAGAATATGACTGAGAGCTGTGCTGGTCACAGGGAGGCCGGGGGGTTGGTTGGTGGGTTGGACCGCGTCCCGGTGGATCTGTGGTATTTCCGTACCTCTCTTCTCGTTTCCTCCAAGGGGAAAACAAAAGTGAATCTATTAATAGAAAATGTGAACCTGCATCCCATCAGGAGCTCCTGATCGGCCCTGCAGCCATCGCTGTGATGGAGGACAGTTTGTATGAGAGAGGAACATTTTTATCTTTCAGTGTTGGACAAAAACATTTTCAGGATTCCCACGGGTGCTTGAATTCCTTGAAAATGCTTGAATTTTTTGTGAAGTGCTTGAAAATGCTTGAAATTTCACAAATCAATCTACCACCATATGAAATAATGCTAATTAGACCCATATTATTATGCCATACAGTGGCACCGCTGCGCTTCCCATGATCATCATGGCAAACACAACTAGTAGGCTACCTATTTAAAGGTGCTGGAAAATGGAAAAACTGGTGCTTGAAGGTGCTTGAAAAGTGCTTGAATTTGTCTATGAAAAAGGTGTGGGAACCCTGCATTTTGAATTCATCAGTTTGAGCTGCAGGGCGTTCAGGTTTGCTGCTGATCATCGTATCGCTTGATTCAAACATCAGTTCAGGTGTGTGTGTGTGTGTGTGTGTGTGTGTGTGTGGTTAACCTCCATGTCCTGAAACTTTGCTGTTGTGTAAATCTTCTGTGACTCATGGTGGCTGATTACAACATGAGCACCCACACCTCTCCGCGCTGACGTCAGCCAGGTAACGGCAGCAACACCTGAGTCACTCCTGAAAGTCATGTCAATGTTTGCGGCACGCCGAGCTTCAGGAAACGAGTCGGTTTAAAACCGGTTTCAGGTCGCGGTGTAACGGTAAAAAAAACCCTCTGCTTCCTGGTTTGAGGGTTGTCTGCGTTCTCATTGGTGCTTGTGCAGTTTTCAAATCCACTGAGGCTCCGAGCGGCATGAGAGGGTCAAAGGTCAGAGGACTGGCCGAGCTCATGGGAGCAAAACAAACAGTCAGAGGTTTGAAGGTTTCTCTGGGTCTGACGAGCGAACGCTACATCTGGCTGAGAGAGGGAGAGGGAGTGTGTGAGTGCCAGAGTCAGGCAGGCCAGCACAATAGTCTCAAATATCGGCCGGCCTGCCTTTATATCTGCCAGCTAATCGCAGCTGAAACAAAGAGCCCACTCTTTAAGGAAAAGGGCATTTGACGAGGAAGTGAAGCAGCTTCCAGCCTCCACAGATGGAGCCAGAGAGGAATGTGAGCTGGAAGCTGGAAGCTGGAAGCTGGACGTGTTTCATATTTATGGTGGAGACGGTTCAGACAAGCGACGCCGGACAAAGACCGAGTCTGTGGACGACGATGATGACGGCGGCGGGATTCAAACCGTCGAGAATCCTCCAGATGACGGTTTACTGTACGAAGAACACAAAGCATCATGGGTACACTACGAATTTGGGATCATTTATCCCAAATTTTCCGATTTAATCCCGAATTTCTGCATCTGAACCAGAAAACATTAAGTGGTTTAATTCCAAATTTCTGTGTTTTGAATCTGGAATTTTCTGGTTTTACAAAATTCTTGAGTTTTCATAACCTAGTGTAATCTCAAACCTTCAGATTTAATCTGGATTAACGTCCCGACTTTTGAGTTTAATCTCAAATTTCAGATTTTACAGAGAAATGTGGAATCCTCAGTTTTTATGTTTTAGACACGACGTGAGTTAAATGAATTTTCTTTATGATCCAGCAGATTAAATCTTTTGTTTTTTTAGGTTTAATCCAGATTTGTTCAGTTTCATGTAACGATCTTTAGCTTCTGCTTTAGTTAGTTTGAAGCATTCAAACATTGAACAGCAGTTACGGCTGCGATCCGGATCTCTGCAGGACAAACTTCAGTGAACTCGCAGTTTCTGCTTGTTGTGTGTAAACATGCAGACTGTGTCAGAGCTTCACAGTGTTTAAATGAGCTCTGTTAGAGAGTGTGTTATTTCACAGCAGAGAAACCTTGTGATTCATTTCTCATCACTGAACTCAAACAAAGGTGCATTTTTAAAACGAGTGTTTCACGAGCAGAGGAAGTCGCTCTGCACTCAGACTGAATGCTGCAGAGATGCAGCGACGCACATCAGACACACGAACGCGTCGACAATGACGCGTCCGTTAGACGAAGGTTTCTGTCCTAATTACTGAGCTGCAGCCAAACAGTCTGCAGCAGAGGCCAGAGGCCAGAGGCCAAGTCCAGGGACTATAAATAGAGTCTGACCACAGACTGCAGATTTCATCACTTGCTCATTTTCTCTCCTGTGCAGTGAAGTCTGAAGGTCCAGCTGTGGTCTGAGTCCAGATTCAAAGCCCTGCTAAGATCCATCCTGACTGACCCCAAACAGATTCAGAACGTTTGTGTGTTTGTATTTTTTGCAGAGCCGGAAAACTTTTTCAATTTCATTCTGAACCAGTAAAATCTTCCAGTGAAACTCGGAGCAGCTGCAGCTGCTGCAGGCAGGACGAGGCAGGTTTCACTCAGCTCGAGGCTGCACGGGAAAACAGACCCGGTTGGTGGGCGCCATTGATTGGCCGATGTCCAGTTTCATTATCCAATGAACAGGCAGCAGAGTGTGTGTGTGTGTGTGTGTGTGTGTGTGTGTTGACACAGTGGAGTCGGTTACAGGGTTTGTTTCTATTTGAACTGGTGGGCGTGGTGCCGGGGAGACTTCACCTGTGCACCAATCAGAGAGCCGGCTGTCCTCAGGTGTGAGTGTGTTTAGTGAAGGTAAATTTATTCACACACACACACACACACACACACACACACACACACACACACACACACACACACACACAGATAAGATGCTATCATGTTTTTAACAGGCGACACAGGTATAAAGGAGCGGCGGTGTCTCAGGGTTTTGGTTCGGGAACCTGGGAGTGGCCGGTTCAAGTCCAGCACAGACCACAAACACAGTGTGTTGTGTGGCCTGGGGGCTGCCCAGGTTCCTTTGAGCAACCCCTGACGTCTGAAGGGGACGGTGGGTCTTTCCCCCAGTTGGTGCCGCTGCCTGGTGAAGCTCTGTGTGTTACATGTTTTCCATGAAAAGTGCCATACAAATAAAGTCTGACTGATACAGACCCACAGAGCATGTTGGCTGGTCGTCTGGCTGCACAGACACAGATTAGTGTTAGTGCAACATGAACGATGTGAACGAATCCTCCACGGCTCTGCTTCCCAACACGTTTGGCTCGTAACCCCTGAAACTGAAGCTGTGCGTCTGCAGGCTGCCACACTTCCTCACATTTCATTTGTGTGTTCGGGCCCCGTGAAGGCGAACGCATCCCAGCTTCCTGTGAGTGTGAGCGGCTCGTAAACCTCAGGCTGTGATCCTGAATCATGGATTATAGATTTTAGTCAAATCAACCCAGCCCTCGGTCCACGACGTGGTGGGAACATCGTGATTTACAGACGTCCGACTTGGCAGAGCCGTGTTGCATTTATGTGCTTTTTTTTTTTTTTTTTCCTCTCCGGGAGACAAATGATCAGCAAACATGAGCCGTCACGGCGGCTGCAGATTTGGCAGTCTGCGCTCGGTGTTTGGCGACGAGCTGAGAGCTTCTACTTGGTGCGATTCTGCAAACGTTAACCTGCTTTTCTAGATTTCAAACTTTCTTCCTCTGACCTTTCTTTTCTTCCACCGGCCTCGCCCGTCTGCGTTTCTCATTAAGACCCATTAAACGTAACTGCCTCAATCATGGACGTTAATAGGCTCACCACAACAAACGAAGCCCGGCCCGGGTTTTATACCGCTTCAGTTTAACGATGAGCGAGTCTCGCTGCTGTGTCGGAGCGTTTCCTCGCCCTCCCTCTGCGGCTCCCCGGCTTGTTTTAAAGCTGAAACCTGAAACCTGTGTGAGGAGAAGAAGAAGCCAGCAGGAACAGAAAGGAATTTAAACAGCTTGCAGATTCGACGTTTACCTCCCTCCCTCCCCGACCCGACCTCGCTCTACAACTGTGCCGTACGCTCGGCTGAAGTCCTGCCCGGTCTGCAGCTTTGTGTGTGTTCAGGAGTCTCTCCGGGTCAGTCTGACAAGTGACGAGGTCACTTCCTCAGAAAACCTGAAGAAGCTCAGAGGAGAACATCTGAGATGAGTCAGAGAAACTCGGGGAGATACAACATGGACAAAAGTGTGTGGACACCTGAAGCTCGTCTGAGTCCTGAATTCAAACTGACTTTGTGGTTCCAGAGCTTTCAAACGCACCTCATGACCTTCCTCATGACTCATAATAAAACATCTAAAGCTCTGAATGGAATAGTTACAACATGCCGCCCGTGTCTGCCCACGATTGTTTGACATAGCGTTGTTTCGTCCACATACTTTTGGCCACATAATGTAAACATGTTTGTTTCTGATTTCTCACGTCATTTTTAATGTTTGGTGAAAATAAAGTCTGGGCCGTGCGCGAGCCGCTTCACTGCATCTTAAACTGGTTTCTGTGTGAAGGGCAGACGGCCAACTGTGACTGTGGGAACTTAAACAAAGTCTCAGACCTGGAGGTGCAGACCCAGACCAGGACCCAGACCCAGACAGGAAACCTGACTGTTTTTATTTCCTCCTTTTAGCTGCAGACCAGAACTCTCATTGAAATGTATCATTTTAATAAGCAGCACGGCGGCATGGTGCTGCCTCCACCCTGATGAAGCTTGAAGACGTTTCTACAGAAACTCTTTGGTCAGATAAAGAAACGTAGGAAACGAGTTAAGAAACGTCAGAACAAACGTCAAAGTTTAACTGTGAGCGAGTTCAGTCAGTTTGTAACGTCAGGGTGGACGAAATATTAGAAACACGTCTCTGCGTCGTGAGATGAAGTTTAACATCAGCACAAACACGTCCGTGCTCCGCGTGACTGGATCTGTCTGATCTACCTCGTTCACAGGGTGTTTTATTTTGAAAATTGACTGGACTCTGATTTCCTGCCAGCTCGACCTTGCCAGACACGGAGCAGATCAGATGATCGGGACTCGACCAGAAGAGATTTTGCGGCGTGTAAATCTCGTCTAGTTGAGTCACGATCATCGTCGGTTGTTCCAGGTGTGTCCAATAAATCGACTACATGAGATCATGAGACCAGAATCAGACAGCCGTGACCCGAGCAGCTGTTCAGCTCCATCAAAGGAGTCGATCGGGTCCAGAAGCCGACAGTAAAATGTTGTTTGACTGCCGCCATTGATGCACCTGCAGACGTCCTCGCCGTCCTCCCGGGTCACCTTTGAGTGATCCGACCCCGTGTGAGCAGAACCGAGGGTTCGCTTCTTCTTTTAGGAGAACACATTTCTGTCCTCCAGCTTTTTTCACATCTCACTTCGTAGGTTAATCCACCACAGTGGCAGCCTTGTGCTCGCAGGTCTGCGTTACTGTGATAAAGAGCCGTCACGCTCGACGAGCTCAGGCATTCAGACGAGGCCGAGGCGAAGGCCGACGGCTCGCGCGTGTTTTGGCTGCAAACACGTCGGTGTGCGGGGTTAGGACGGCAGCACCAGCAGCACGGCGCCGAGAGAAAGAAACATGTTTTTCACTTTTCTGTGGAACCTGTTTGACACGTCGACTGAAGCAGACGTTAATCAGTGTGAATTTAAAACTCCTCCAGCTCTGATTCTTCTTCTCCTGGAGCCTGGAAAAAGAAAAACACGTGACCCCTGCAGGACAAACGTGTCAAAGATCTCTCGAGTCACAGCTGAAACAGTGACACGAGCGCGTCCCGATCACCTCGTCCTGCTCCTCAGTCTGACAGTAAATCATCTGTTGGTCGAGTCCCGTCTGTCTTTCACCACCTTCCTCTCTCCGTCTGTTCTCTCCTCCTCCGGCTTTCTATAAAGCCTTCACTTCCTGCCGGATGGCTCTAAACATTCCTCTGGATCCGGACACTTCCTCTTCTCTCACTCTCTCCAACTCCTTCCACATGTACGGAACATGTTCTCCGCGATGTGTATCTGTCCGGTAACGTTGTGTGATATGCACAGGCCGGGATCACTCAGTCACGTATCACATCGACCTGGACGTGATGATAAATCAGCCTCAGACGTTCTTCTTCTTCATGTTGCCCCGTCTGATGCCGTCCATGATAAATCAGCCTCAGCTTTCATAGAAAGGTCGTTCTTCTTCTTCTTCTTCTTCTTCTTAGGTTCTGCAAAACAGATTGGCAGCTGCTACACGTGTAGTGTTAGGTTAGAGTTCGGGTCACTGTGTTGATCCATTCAAATCTTTTAACCCGGTTAAACATGATGGAATAACTCTGCATGCTCAGGTGTGTGTGCAGGTTCCTCTGTGTCGGTGTGTATTAAAGCAGAAACCCCGTTAAGATAATTAATGTTCAGAACCGTCACTCCTCCGGGCCGTGACGTGTCTGCAGGTCCGACCACGTGCTCGCTCACCGTGCAGATCGCTGCATGACAGCTCACGTCTTGGTTCGGTGGCTGCGGACGTGATATTTTTAAGAATCCAGAGAAAATGAGTGGACGCTGTCCTGACACTAATCCCAGAGCGTCCTGCTGCGTCGTGGTTTCCTGCTGCTGAAAATGGGCAATTAAAAGCAGGAATGACGGTTCTGGATCCGACCCGGTTTGATTTATTTTCACGGACGAGGTGACGCTGCTGCAGACCTGCTGTAACAAGCACTGCTACTCAACCTGTGTGTGTGTGTGTGTGTGTGTGTGTGTGTGTGTGTGTGTGTGTGTGTGTGTGTGTGTGTGTGTGTGTGTGTGTGTGTGTGTGTCCCCTGATCACCTGACAGACGAGGTGTGTCATCGATCTCTCGTGGTTGATCTGTGGCTTGGTTTTGTGGTTTGTTGTGATTCATGATTCACGTGTACCTGAAGGCAGCTTACACCTGTACACACACACACACACACCTGACCTACAAAACACACCGTCATGATTTAAAGGAAACACCTGCAGGATGGAAACTTTTAGTTTTCTGCTCCTGATTGCAAAAATCCAGGAATTCTCAAAGTTGGAAACTTTCTATGGGAATTTACAAAATTGAATGTTGACTAAAACAACCAGATTTCTTGTTGAACATCTGCTGTTCCTCGATCACATGCCTTCGCCGTAGCAGCTGATCAGAACGTTGACGTTGTCGTCCGCCGTCGTCTCGGTCGTGCGGTCTCTGTTCCTGATCCCGTCTGAGGCAGAAGTAGACGGACGGTTATCTGATCCTAGACTCTGAGTTCAACAGCAGCTTCCTGGAAAACCCCCATTCACACACACACACACACACACACACACACACACACACACACACACACACACACACAACACAAGCACAGGCTCAACCCGAACAACCAAACATCCATTTCCAGTAATTAGCCCGTTCTCATGCGATCCTGTTACCTTGTGACGGAGCCGGTCGTCTCCTCTGAAGAGTCGGAGAGAGAAAAGTTTGGTCATGACCTGATTTAATGAGCTGGTTGATTTTGTGAGAGCGTCTCCTCTGTTGAGAACAGACCGAGACGTCCATTGAGACGTATGTTGAAGTCTGAGCTGGGAGGTAACTCCACATCTTTAAGTTTTTAAGACTTTCTTCTTTTCCGTCACCACCTGTGTGGTCAGGTTAACGTTGAACATGAGATGAAGCTGCTTCTTCTCTGTAAACATCTCACATGATCAGATAATCTGGGCTGAACATCGGTTCCGATCGGCCCCGGGCTTGTCCTGAGATCTGATCTTGGAAATTGTCTTGTTGTCTTGTTAATGTCACGTCATGGCT
Organism: Collichthys lucidus; assembly: GCA_004119915.2. Lineage (NCBI taxonomy): Eukaryota > Metazoa > Chordata > Actinopteri > Sciaenidae > Collichthys > Collichthys lucidus. Next base: position 2,773,071 of record CM014089.1, read on the forward strand.
TCGTGTTTACTCCTGGTTATCTCCAAAGTTAGGATTCTTGTCAAACTTTGTTTCTTACAGTTTCATTCTTTACTTCATCAGTTTCCATCTGGGCTGATAGGAAAGCACGGCTGGGAGATTTCACCCAGCGGTGACACTGAACTCTCTGTGTTATTAATACTTTTGGTTTGGACAATAGATTCCAGCATTTTTCCGTTTGTTGTTTGACTTTTCTCAGAAATTCTTTCACCTCTGACTAATGTGGATAAACTCGTCCGTCAGATGCCACGTTGTTGTTTCCAAGCTGAATTTTTGTCTGCGGTGAGTAACTTGACATTCCCTTTGGTTTATCAGTAAGTGAGCCGTTGCTTCAGTTGCTCCGAACAAAACCTGCATTGAATGAGCAGCAGCTCATGTTCATTCACAGCAGAGAGAGAGAGATGTTCATCTTCCCGTCACGCTCGCCTTCCTCGTCGTTATTACTCAGTGGATGCTTCCTATTGAAGAGAAGAAGGTGGAGCTCAGTCCGTCCTGATGGTCGAACCTCAGAGTGTTCAGACTTTCCACCTGCAGAGCTCGCTGACGTCGCCTTCCAGCGTCGGTCCTGAGGTTTTAAGCAACTGGTCGGCGGTAGAGTTGCACGATACCCACGGTATACCCGGTACCCCGCGGTACCAAATCATACCCGTCGCTACTATACTAGAAATTTTACACGACGGTACTACCGTGGATTACTATACTACCGGTGCCAGTCTCCGCTACATAGCGGCCGCCTCTGCTCTCCTCCCGGCTTCTCACTGCATGCTACTCACTCGTAAAAAAAACATGGCATGTACTGCAACCGAACTACACAGCTGCTGGATGATTGGCTGTTTGCCTGTTACTGGTGACGTCCAGGGATGTGATAGGCTGTTGCACGCTGGGTCCGCCCGTCTATTAGCTGATTGGCTGTTCGCGTGTTTCTGCCGGCAAGCATGAACTCCATGAAGACAGCTCCGCTTCGATAGAAACTCGCTTCAAAACAAACAACGAGCTAAAGTTCTGTCTCGCCCAGACACGAGACATCACACTCACCGTGGCAGAAGCACCGGGCCCGAGCAGCGAGTCTGCCGTGGCGTCTTCGTCAGTGGCAACACTAATTTTGCTTAAAAACAAACGTTGTTGTTTCAAACTAACTTGTACAAATACATTGCAGTTTATAAAGATTAATAATAAAAAAAGGCCGCAGTATCATGATAATACCTGGAACCGCGATACTTTGTCTGGTATATTATCGTGGTTACTCATTTTAGTATCGTGACAACTCTAGTCGGCGGCACTGATGTTGTTTCAATAAATTCGGATCATTGTTGGAACGTTCAAAGGATGTTTTCAAAGTTAATGCATGAAGTGTGAAGCTCTGCAAGTCAAAATGGATGAGACATCCCAAGAAAAGTTTGATTATCTACTAGAGTTGTCACGATACTAAAATAAGTAACCACGATACTATACCAGATAAAGTATCGCGGTTCCAGGTATTATCGCGATACTGCTGCCTTTTTTTATTATTATTATTTTTATAAACTGCAATGTATTTGTACAAGTTAGTTTGAAACAACAACGTTTGTTTTTTAAGCAAAATCAGTGTTGCCACTGACGAAGACGCCACGGCAGACTCGCTGCTCGGGCCCGGTGCTTCTGCCACGGTGAGTGTGTTGTCTCGTGTCTGGGCGAGACAGAACTTTAGCTCGTTGTTTGTTTTGAAGCGGAGCTGTCTTCATGGAGTTCGTTCTTGCCGGCAGAAACACGCGAACAGCCAATCAGCTAACAGACGGGCGGACCCAGCGTGCAACAGCCTATCACATCCCTGGACGTCACCAGTAACGGGCAAACAGCCAATCATTCAGCAGCTGTGTAGTTCGGTTGCAGCACATGCCATGTTTGTTTATGAGTGAGTAGCATGCAGTGAGAAGCCGGGAGGAGAGCAGAGGCGGCCGCTATGTAGCGGAGACTGGCACCGGTAGTATAGTAATCCACGGTAGTACCGTCGTGTAAAATTTCTAGTATAGTAGCGACGGTTATGATTTGGCACCGCGGGGTACCGTGTATACCGTGGGTATCGTGCAACTCTATTATCTACATCAGGGGTCCACGACCTCTAGAGGTGACGTCTGCAGCAGGGTCCGCCAATTTCATGTCATAATAACTGACAATTTTCAGCAAGATCACGGTGACTGTGAGGCTGCAGATAATCGAGAAACTACAAACGGCAACATGACGTCAGAAATGGAATCCAACTTCAACCAGATCCAATCGACCGAGCCGTCAGTCATCAAATCTCATCGGGATACTCGAAGAGTTTCATTTCTTGTGCCAACAATAGTCTGAAGAAACCGAACTGGTTTAGTTTTTTTTTTATTAGGTCTGATTCAACACGCCGCCGCTCATTAGTCCTCGTTTCATCTGGCCGGTCGGCGTCTCTCTCGTGGTGTGTGGCGAGGAATGTTGACGGATGAACAAACAGTTTGTTTTTGTCGGGTTGCTAGTTTAAACTCTGGATGCCTTTTTTTTTTTTAGCTCGACTGTTTCAAATGACCCCCGAAACCTAAATTAAATATTGAGCCTCATTTTGAAAATTAGTCGTAGTTACGTAAAGACACAAAAGACTTTGTTGATGTGATAAACTCGTGTCAGAATTCGTTTCTCGATGGTTTCTCGACGTGTCCGCTTTGTGTCTAAATGCCCCTGAACGACACTAAAGAAGTGTTTCAATGCTGGTAAACATTATTTGCATCCCAGAGGACAATTTCCTCGTCACCCTGTGTGAAATACGGCGTTTTAAACACACGTTGGGGCGTCCTGTGATCAAATAGACCCTTCCAGTTTGTTTACACTCGCTGCAGAGTAATTCCACCCTCGCCTTCCCACTTAACCCAGTTTCTTCGACGGCCAAGCCGCCAGAAATATTCGATTCTCTTTGTGCGAGTGCACTCAGCGACTTGACACTTTTCCAAAAAAGCCATAAAGTCGTTAGGGGGAAGTTTAAAAGCTCTGAGGGTTGAAGCGTGTCCCAGGATCGAGCCTTTCTCAGTAAACTGAGCAAACCGGCCGAGACAGAATAAACAAAGTTATCTCTGCAGTTTAGTGGGTCAAGCTGCTTCAAAGGGATTTTATACCTGGAGATCAAGGCGAGTTTCCTGAACTCAGATCTGTCACTTAATTCAGAAACTAGAGGCATGATGTGAAAAATGTAGGTCAATGAACGAGATAAGAGGAAAATCTCATTTGGTTTGCACATGGGAAAAAACTACAAATCCCAAATATGTTTAAACTACAACAAGCCCAGCTCGGCGTCTGTCTTTCAGCCTTTTATTTCACTAACCACTAAAAGTCAGTCCCACATTTACTCTTGTCCGGCGGCTTCTTGCTCGCTCACTCTCTCCTTTTGTTTTCTGAGCTTGCCCAGCTCCTGTTCTAGCACGACACAGGCTCAGGTCAGCATTCCCCGGGCCTCCCCTGTGAAACAGGGATCTAAAACGCCCGTGGTACAAACACTAACACGCCCTCGGTGCTCTGAGCTCAGCCTGGGCAGCCTAACAGACTGAGCTAACATGAGCTAACAGCAGCTAACAGACTGAGCTAACAGCAGCTAACAGACTGAGCTAACATGAGCTAACAGCAGCTAACAGACTGAGCTTACATGAGCTAACAGCAGCTAACAGACTGAGCTAACAGCAGCTAACAGCAGCTAACAGACTGAGCTAACAGCAGCTAACAGCAGCTAACAAACTGAGCTAACAGCAGCTAACAGACTGAGCTTACATGAGCTAACATGAGCTAACAGCAGCTAGCAAACTGAGTTAACATGAGCTAACAGCAGTTAACAGACTAAGCTAACATGAGCTAACAGCAGCTAACAGACTGAGCTAACAGCAGTTAACAGACTGAGCTAACATGAGCTAACAGCAGCTAACAGACCGAGCTAACAGCAGCTAACATACTGAGCTAACATGAGCTAACAGCAGCTAACAGACCGAGCTAACAGCAGCTAACATACTGAGCTAACATGAGCTAACAGCAGCTAACATACTGAGCTAACATTAGCTAACAGCAGCTAACAGACTAAGCTAACATTAGCTAACAGCAGCTAACAGACTGAGCTAACATTAGCTAACAGCAGCTAACAGACTGAGCTAACAGCAGCTAACAGACTGAGCTAACATTAGCTAACAGCAGCTAACAGACTGAGCTAACAGCAGCTAACAGACTGAGCTAACATGAGCTAACAGCAGCTACAGTTTACTTCACTGTCCATCACACACTCTGTAAATCACAGAGAGTAACAGGGGAAGTTGCACAATGTAACTTTAACTGCAGATGCCGGTGAAACAATGGCTGCTTTAAGTTGTAAAGCTTCAGCTTTTAATGTGAAGCAGCTCGGTAGGAGGAAATGTTTGGTTTGCATTAGCAGCGACAGAGACTGTGCTGGAGCACATGCTGCATGGTTTCATGGGATTCCTTCTCGTGCACAGACAGTTTGAATCCCGCGGGGAACGGCGGACTCTGCCACGAACAATAAAAACAACGACGCACAGAGGTAATTACTAAAAAAAAAAAGCTGACCTTAAACAAATTCAAACCACACCGTGAATTATAACTTGAAGCAGAGCTGAAGGAACTCTACCTACATGTGTCACCACTTTCCCCACCTTCAGACAGCTGCGGATATTTTCAGGTCACGGTGAACTACTGCTTCAATTTGTGCAGCCGCCGCACACACGGTGTGTGTTTCTCAGGCCTTTTCTTTTCCTGCTCCTACAACAAGGCGTCTGTTGTTTGTCCCAGAAGAAAGGCGGAAAAAGGGGAAGACAGTATTTATATTCTGCCCGTTCCCTCCGCCGCTCCGAGTCTGCACAAAAAAACCCAAACGCCAGGCGACCACAGCTGGGCAACACATGGCATCAGCTGCCAGCCACACACACACACACACACACACACACACACACACACACACACAGTACACCTCCTCGACGCTCACTTTAATACATGTGGGTGTGTATGCACAGCACTCTTGCTTTCACACACTTGTACAAACACACGCATACAGAGCAGAGGGAAAGTAGGTCAGGTGGGCTTCAGTGAGGGGGAGTTTGGTTCTTTCTCCCCTTCAGGGCCCTGCTGGTCTTTAGGTCTAAAGCCCGGTTAGTTCAGAGTCAGGTCATCATGGATGCACGAGCTGCAGATCTGATCTGGCTCGTCGTGACTGATGAGTCACAGACGTTTGTTTAAAGGTTTTTAAGCTCAGATCTTTGATTTTTTTTTTTTTACATATGTTCGATTCCCTTCAATCACTCATTTTTGATCAGTCTTTAATGAAAGCTATAGGCTGCACAGTGCAGCGTGCAAACATCCCGGCAGTCGACTTCCTTTGACTAATCGCTCTCGGACAGGAAAATAACTTGGCACGGCTTCCTGTGGTCTGGCTTCATGAAATCTGGAAAGTATAATCGGCGTGGTTACAAGCAGAAGTTGGACATGAATGTGAGTGATATTCAGAGTTTGTGATGAGAAGCTGAACACCAACAAGCTGCTCGGTTATTTCTCAGACAGTCGTACATGATGTGGCAGAACGTCCCCGTCTCTGTCTCCACAGCCCGGGTTGTTTTCAGGCCCACAGAGGCCCCCGTCCAAAAGACAAAAAAGCTCCTGACTAAAAATGGCAGACAAAACAAAAACCCAGTTTTTCTGTGGATGTTGCACGTTTCTGCCTCGGCGAGGAGAAAACAAGGAAGCTGCCCAGCAAGCACAACTGAGATTACAGCCCGGGCTTGTGGGATCCACAGCCGCTTTGTTCCGTAAACCAAAACCAGCCTGAAAGCAGCTCCTCATTCAAAAAACAAATAATGACAACCGGTATTTATTTTTACTTACAGTCATGCAGGGTGAGTCATTCAGGCTTTTTATAGCCACATCTGCAGCCGCGGCCTCACCTGCGAGCTGCTCTGCTGCCATCCTGAACGAAACGATGGACGTGATGGTTGGATCAGGCCTTCGACTCTGACCTGATCTCAGTTCTTTCTCAACTCATAGGAGAAGGAACCAAAATGGCCGTCGGCTGGTTAAAAATATCCCACCTGGAAAAGCAGGAAGGCGTCTGACAAAGACATGAGTCCAGACAGGAAAAGCCAGTTTGAGTTTCTTCACTTCAAAGCCGCTCGTGTTCAAAGCTCCTTTTGAACGCGCTCGTCTTCCTCGCATGCACAGGATAAGCGTGTTTACATTCCGGTCGGGGGGTTAAAAACGTCGTCTTCTTCTTTCTGTTGTTTCATGTGGCCGCGTTGAAACGAGAAGCCAAAAGCGTCTTCGCTCAGCCGTCTGTAGCCGGGCCAGCGACCAGGTGCTGGCACCGAATCTGCAATAACCAGCCAATGGAGAGAAGATGAAGAAGTCTTTAACTTCAGAGAAAGTGAACGTGCAGAAGGTCACAGCGTGCAGGTGGAGGAAACAGGAAACTCTGAGACTGGACGGTGAAGCTCGGACAGATTCCCCGATTTAAAACCTGCAAGTTTAATCACCTTGAATGATACAAACCCAAATTTTCCATCTATAAATACTATGTGCACATACGTGTCACGGTCAGTCCTGCACACCCTTCAATGCTGCAGCTTCAATGCCTCGACAAAGAAGATTTTTCCTCCTTCTTTGTGACGGAGCTGCAGTGCTGGCGCCTCGTCCTCCATGTGACGTAGCTGCACGCTGGTAACGCAGCTGGAGGTCCGGTAAGAACCGGCGAGGTCAAAGCTATAAACACAAACACCTGTTTTCTCCATCAGCCTCCGCTCAGACCCAAACTCCACCCGCCTCCATCAAACATTCAGTGGGTGTCGTTGCATTCCAGCGTTTCATTTTCACATTTTGTTTTCTCCGCATGAGCTGATTCATTGCACGGGGTTTGTAATTACACAGGGCACTTTGTTAAGCATGCTCCATGTTCATGTTGTTCACACGATCGGAGCCTCCTGATATAACTCGAGTCTCCGGCTGTGACTGATCTGCTTCCTCAGAACAACGTGTTGCCTTCTTTAAGGGAACGTCAACATGTCACCGAGCGGTAAAACTCACATTTAGTTTTAGATTTTTGACGTTTTCTTTTGCTCACGTGACCAGACGAAAGTAGAAAATGGAGAAATTTCATGTCAGGCACTAAACATGATTTCAACGTCCTCCATTCTGTCGTCGTTCTGCAGCTTCTTTGTGCCGCTGACCAGTGAACGCATGTCTGAGTCGTGAACATCAGCCTCATTAACAGTCCAGTGTCGTCAGCGTACAGTGAGTTACGAGAACGACACGATGAGCTGAATACTTCATGACTCATGTCAGGGAGGCTGCAGACAAACAGACGACGCTGTCATCGGGAACTCGTCGCTCTGATGGATAAAATATTTCAGGGTTTGTTTGCTCAGCGGGCGTCGCGTCCACGCCGTGCATGAGCGTGTTCATGAAGTCTGCATGGTGTCACTTTTTCATTTGATTATTGTTATTAGTTATAATAATTAGCAATATGATCCATTTTTACAAAGAACTTTTACAACTGGTAACTGATTAACGAACAGAGAAACATTTGTCCATGTAAATATTGAATCATTCAGCTCGTCTGCACTGGGCGCCTGCAGAAACATGTCGGCATGTTCAACATGACTGAAATCTAAACTTACAAATCTATGAAATAATAACTCCATGAACTGTCTGTTGTTGAAATCACGACGTCGTGCATGTTGCTGCATGTTTTGACGTATTAATTGCAGCCTCTTTCAAACACTCAGCGGACTCAGATGATCAGATTTATTTTAATCACAGTCTGTAAAGTTCCAGTCACGTGGAGGTAGAAACCGCAGGATCAGCACTGCAGAGTCTCGGGGGGATTCCCTGGTCTTGGTCACGTCACGGTGAGAGTCCACCGGTTAAGACCTCACACGCCCCGCTGAGTCAGCCTTCAGCACGGCGTGTTCAGACGTGAGCAGGTTCAGTGATTAATAAAACGACTGAGCGTTCATTGAAACAAAAGTTTTTATACTGATACAAAAGATAACGAACATTCCTGCTCCTGTGTTGACACGTGGTGTGACAGAGAAAGTTACAGCAGAGTGATGATGCCGTCATCAGAGCACGGCGCGGTCCGCCGCGCTTCTGGTTAACTTCTGAGAGAGAAACTTTCATCCTGCGTCCAGGAAGCCGACGAGCTGCTGCTGTCAGCCGGTCTCAGATGTTCTGCTGGAGAAGTGTGCAGCATGGTCGAGTCTGAACTTCCTCTGTGGCTGCAGAGATGAAGCTTCTCTGAAACTTTGAAAGAGATTCTGGATCGTCGATGGTGAAATCCAGAAATTCCTTCAAACTGTGAGTCCACAAACGCCTGATCGTGATGCTAGAACCTGTTACCGATGAACCTGTTCACCTGTGGAAGCTTCAGACAGGTGTTTCCTTCGTCCTGTCTGATAACGTTTGTCAGTTGTAGCGTTAAATATCTTGTCTTCGGATGAATTAAGGTTGCATTCCAAACTTTTTGTTGGAATCAGGGCAGAGATTTCGTTCCTTCCACATCAGCTGATTGTCTTTTTCTTGCCTCCGTTACATCACGCCTCTCTGATTTACCGGGTCCAGACCGGGTCCAGTAAACGGTAAACAGGCCCGGCGTGGAACACAGTGACAGCTCTTTCTGTCCTGGGCCTTCTTCTTGTTCTCTCGCAGTGAAGCTTGTGTTTTCCCCCTGGCGGTTTGATTGTCGTCCAACCAAAAAGAGGTTCCAAGTCTTCTCCCGAGTCAGCTGCAAACTCACATGGATCCACCCTACAGCTGCTCTCCAGATCCACGACTACATGCCTTTTAATTATCCACAAAGCAGCTGAGAGCTGCGTCTCCCCAAACTCCACGTCTCTGAAGTTTGGAGAACGTAGCGTGGGAAAGTTTTTTTTGTTCTGACGTTTTCTGTTTCTAACGTTTTATATTGAGCCGCCGTCTCTCGGGGTCGTATCACTTTCATCACCTGGTGGAAACCTCTCCACCTCTTTGTCCTGGATGTTTCCTGATCGCTGACAGCACCGGAGGACGATCGGCCGATGAGCAGCTGCTTCCTGTGGAGCCTCCAGTCGACACCTCTGCTCCCGCCCACAGCGCGCTGAGTGACCCGACCTTTAACCCCCCCAGACAATTGCATTGTTAATAATTAAAATCTAGCAGGTGTTCCGTGTTGTTAACGGGGCTGCGAGCTTATCTTTAATTTGAAAAACAGTCATAAACGTTTCCTCGTCTGTTTCAGTTTCTCCTGCTGTTGAAATCGAGAAACTCAAACAGAAACTTTCTAAAGTCGAGAGAATCAAAGCGGCGTGAAGTTTACATCTGATTTAAAAGTTTAAGTCTTAGTTAATGTGAAAGTTTTCTAACTTTTTATCGTGCACCGTCATCACGCCACAATGTAGCATTAGTCAGCACGGCTGAGGACGAATAAATCAAAGTAATAATGAGGTGAAATCATCTCAAACTTTGTTGTTTGTTTTCCTTCAGCTGTTGCAGCCTCGTATGATTTTTGTAACATCACGTAGAACACGAGCAGATTCTGTTTAAAGGTTCCTCTGTCCCCGCCTGAACTCCACACCGCACACTTTCTAAACGTCGACCATCTCTGAGCTGAGTCTGGGCTCTAAATATATTCCGACCACACGAGTTAATGTTGAAGTCATCGTGGGTAAAAAAGTTTCAGGAGCACAAAGAAACCGAGGGAGGATTTTCAAACGTTGATCCACTTTTTGTTCATTTCCCATTTTTGTGAGTTTTTCATGTTTCTGACTTTACAAAGAAACATTTGATGGATTTAACTGATGCTCATGAGTGAGACTGTCAGCTCCATCAGCTTCATCAACTCCATCAGCTTCATCAGCTTCACCTCAGCTCCATCAGCTTCATCAGCTTCATCAGCTCCATCAGCTTCATCAGCTTCATCAGCTTCACATCAGCTCCATCAGCTCCATCAGCTTCATCGGCTCCATCGGCTTCATCGGCTCCATCGGCTCCACCAACTTCATCAGCTTCACCTCAGCTCCATCAGCTTCATCAGCTCCATCAGCTTCATCAGCTCCATCAGCTCCATCAGCTCCATCAGCTCCATCAGCTTCATTAGCTCCATCAGCTTCATCAGCTTCATCAGCTTCATCAGCTCCATCAGCTTCATCTGCTCCATCAGTTCCATCAGCTCCATCAGCTTAATCAGCTCCATCAGTTCCATCAGCTCCATCAGCTTAATCAGCTCCATCAGCTTCATCAGCTTCATCAGCTCCATCAGCTTCATCAGCTCCATCAGTTCCATCAGCTCCATCAGCTTCATCAGCTCCATCAGCTTCACCTCATCTTCACCTCAGCTCCATCAGCTCCATCAGCTCCATCTGCTCCATCAGTTCCATCAGCTCCATCAGCTCCATCAGCTTCATCAGCTTCACCTCAGCTCCATCAGCTTCATCAGCTTCATCAGCTTCATCAGCTTCACCTCAGTTCCATCAGCTTCATCACCTTCATCTGCTCCATCAGCTTCATCAGCTTCATCAGCTCCATCAGCTCCATCGGCTTCACCGGCTTCACCGGCTTCATCGGCTCCATCAGCTCCATCAGCTCCATCAGCTTCATCGGCTCCATCGGCTCCACCGGCTCCATCGGCTTCATCGGCTTCACCGGCTCCATCAGCTCCATCAGCTTCATCAACTTCATCAGCTTCATCAGCTCCATCAGCTCCATCAGCTCCATCAGCTTCATCAACTTCATCAGCTTCATCAGCTCCATCAGCTTCATCAACTTCATCAGCTTCATCAGCTTCATCAGCTCCACCAGCTTCATCAGCTTCATCAGCTCCATCAGCTCCATCAGCTCCACCAGCTCCATCAGCTTCATCAGCTCCATCAGCTCCATCAGCTTCATCAGCTTCACCTCAGCTCCATCAGCTTCACCTCAGCTCCATCAGCTTCACCTCAGCTCCTTCAGCTCCATCAGCTTCATCAGCTTCACCTCAGCTTCCTTTTGCCTCCTGTGGTTCTCCGTTTAAAGCATCTCGATCCACTCTGAGTAGAACCAGAATGAAGACGTGGTTCTGGTGTCAGGAAGCTGCAGGTTGGAACAGTTTTGACATCTGTGCCTCGTTTCCTGCTCTCGTCTTTTTTGGTTTTCGTTGTGACTGGATCAGAATCTGTGTTTCGAGGTGAAGTGCTGCTGTAATGTCCTGCCCGTCGTCGGAGGCAGCTTTCTCTGCGGTGACCCGCGGCAGCTGAGTAAATGTAGTTCAAACAAACAAACATGAAGTCCTGCAGATGCACGTCTCCTACAGACGGTAACACATCGTCCAGTCCAGTGCAGGAATAATAATAATTCCTCCTCTCTCTGTCACTGTATCAGTCTCTAAACTGATGCAGAGTCTGGAGGGACGGAGACTTCCTGCTTGTCTGAGTACGTCACGTCACGTTTCCGCCGGCGTTGGTTGCAATAACTGGTGGAGCGCGTCAGCTACCATCTAATGACGGTTTAGCTTTGTCCTCGTCAGATGCAGACATCGTTTCCCGTCATGCTTGTGTACGAAGTTGCCGATCGGACTGCAGAGGAAGTTCTGGTCCGGATATCTGCAGGCTTCACTGAAAGCCCAGAAACATCGGCTCGTATCCTCAGAGGCTGAAAGACGACGATGAGCTCCGACGTTACAAAGACGGAGATATCGTAGTGTTTAAAGAATAATCAACGTCAGCGTCGATCATTCCTGTTTCAGTTCCATTATCAAAGAAATGCATGTTTGCTTTGACTCTTTGTGACGTTTGATTTTCTTTATGAAGATGTTTAACAGGTTTGAGTTTGTATGTAAACATGAATGTGTGTGAGACGGTTCTGCAGGACTCAGATTTTTGCAGCCATGAAAAAAAAAAACCTCCAGTCAGCAGCTCAAAGCGTCTGATGTGTCCATGTGTGTTTCATGGCTGCTGCTCTGCATGTTCATGTGATCGCAATTAGTCACAGATCATGCACAATAGAGTTTGTGTGTGTGTGTGTTTTGCAGTGTGATAAACACAGCCCTCCTCCTCCTCCTCCTCCTCCTCTCCATCATCATCATCAGTCAGCCAGAAACAACCAACCACCGACTTCCTTTCTCCCACAATGCAATGAGTCACCCCGTTCATCCTTGTAAACACTTTAACTGAAGTTTAATCCAGATTGTTTTAATGGGGAATGAAACAAAAAGAAACGTGTGAATATTCCGGATGTGTCTGCACGTGGTTTCATTTAACCCCCGAACAAGCTCGCAGCCGTGTTTCACGTCCGTTCCTCCGACAGAGAAGCTGCTTTGCTCCGTGCCGTGTGGCTGTGATCGGGCCGTGATCGGGGCAGTGATCGGTGCTGTGATCGGGCAGTGATCGGTGCTGTGATCGGGCAGTGATCGGGCAGTGATCGGTGCTGTGATCGGGCAGTGATCGGGGCAGTGATCGGGCAGTGATCGGGCAGTAATCAAGCTGTGATCGGGCAGTGATCGGGCAGTGATCGGTGCTGTGATCGGGCAGTGATCGGGCAGTGATCGGTGCTGTGATCGGGCAGTGATCGGGGCTGTGATCGGGCAGTGATCGGGCAGTGATCGGTGCTGTGATCGGGCAGTGATCGGGCAGTGATCGGTGCTGTGATCGGGCAGTGATCGGGGCTGTGATCGGGCTGTGATCGGGCAGTGATCGGGGCAGTGATCGGGCAGTGATCGGGGCAGTGATCGGGCAGTGATCGGGGCTGTGATCGGGGCAGTGATCGGGCAGTGATCGGGGCAGTGATCGGGGCAGTAATCGGGCAGTAATCGGGCAGTGATCGGGCAGTGATCGGGCAGTGATCGGGGCAGTGATCGGGGCTGTGATCGGGCAGTGATCGGGGCAGTGATCGGGGCAGTGATCGGGCAGTGATCGGGGCAGTAATCGGGCTGTGATCGGGGCAGTGATCGGGGCAGTGATCGGGCAGTGATCGGGGCAGTAATCGGGCTGTGATCGGGGCAGTGATCGGGGCAGTGATCGGGCTGTGATCGGGGCAGTGATCGGGCAGTGATCGGGCAGTGATCGGGCTGTGATCGGGGCAGTAATCGGGCTGTGATCGGGGCAGTGATCGGGGCTGTGATCGGGCAGTGATCGGGGCAGTAATCGGGCTGTGATCGGGGCAGTGATCGGGGCAGTAATCGGGCTGTGATCGGGGCAGTGATCGGGGCAGTGATCGGGGCAGTGATCGGGGCTGTGATCGGTGCAGTGATCGGGGCTGTGATCGGGCAGTGATCGGGGCAGTAATCGGGCTGTGATCGGGGCAGTGATCGGGGCAGTGATCGGGGCAGTGATCGGGGCTGTGATCGGTGCAGTGATCGGGGCTGTGATCGGGCAGTGATCGGGGCAGTAATCGGGCTGTGATCGGGCAGTAATCGGGCTGTGATCGGGCAGTGATCGGGGCAGTGATCGGGCAGTGATCGGGGCAGTGATCGGGGCAGTAATCGGGCAGTGATCGGGGCAGTGATCGGGGCAGTAATCGGTCAGTGATCGGGCAGTGATCGGGGCAGTGATCGGTGCAGTGATCGGTGCAGTGATCGGGGCAGTGATCGGTGCAGTGATCGGTGCAGTGATCGGGCTGTGATCGGGCTGTGATCGGGCTGTGATCGGGCTGTGATCGGGCAGTGATTGGTGCTCTGTTGTTCTGCTGGATAACGGTTTCTGCTCTGTTTAGTCATTTTGAACGCCTCGTTTATGACCTTTCATGCTCATGCAGCATTCATAAGCATGTACATGTACAGCACACTGTTCGTCTGCTCTGTTTTTGTCTCAGTAGAAGCTCAGATGAATTAAATATTTCAAGTTATGTTGTTAGATTTTCTTTCTTAAAGGACCCAAAGCCGACATGAAATGATCCGTCACATTTGTTGTTCTTCTTGTTGTGTTGCAACTTTCTGTGTTTTGGTTCAGCAAAGCGCTGATGTCACAGTGTCTTTCAGGAGCCGCTGCTGTGCTGTTGTTGGTCGTGTTGTCTTTGAATGCAGCGCGAGGAGACGTTTGAATAGTCCCAGTCTTTCTAAGTTCATGTCGTAGTTAAAGGTCCGGTGTGTTTTGTTTTCAGAATAAGAATCCACCGTTATAAACCGCCATGTTTTTCTACAGTAGCCCAGAAGGGACGAACTAAACTTTGACTTCATTGACTTCTTTGACTACGTGATTTCGTGGTTTCTCCTTCATGCAAGGAGGGAGAGGGTGGCGTGAGGGTGTTGCAATCTGCAACTGGATGCCGCTGAATCCTGAATGTGATCTAGTTAATCAACCTTCATGACGAAAAGTAGACGCCAAACAAACTGCAGGAGTTTCTTCTTCTTCATGTGTACCGTGCTCGTCAGTCGCACCGTGCACAGACTCCAGTCTGAGCTTCAACACTTCAAACCTCCACTCGTCTAATTAATGGACGCGCCGCTCTGCGACTCTATACTTTTGCCACACGTGAGATGAAGTATTTTAATACTGCAGCAGACTCCTGGCTTCTAAGTAAACATGTAGATGCTGTAATTCTATACATGAAACTGACTCTGCAGACACATGCACACAGACACGAGGTCTGATCCCCCTGTGCGTGTGATCGGTGCTGATTATACACACACCTCCAGCTCAGATTAAAGTTTGGAAAAAGCTTCTTCACCCTCCGACCAAATGACATGTCATGTCTCATGTCTGTCACATGTGGCGCTGCTCGCTGAGCTGCGTGATTAGGTGGCATGTAACGTCTAATTAAGGGTATTCAGGTCTGTAAATTGAATAAGAGGAGCAGAAGTGAAGCAGCATGATGATGACAGATGATGTTTCCTATAGATCCTGTCCAGGACGTCGAGCTTTCATGTTGCGGTGATGCAGATTGAACCGCAGGCAGATCAACAAAAAACCTTTTTACCTTTTTGAAGCAAAAACAAACGAATGTCGGGCTCCTAACATGTTGCTAACTCAGTTTGGACGTAAGTGGATTAAAGAAGAATGTGGAGCTGCTTTTAAAAGACAGAGTCAGAAAATCAACAGACTAAACATCCGAATCCTCAAGATTCAAGATTCAAGATGCTTTATTGTCAAGACTGCAAATGTACAAGACATACACAGAATTGAAATTGCGTTTCTCTCTGTCTGAACATATGTAAAAAAAAAATAAATAAATAAATAAATAAATAAATAAATAAAAAAAAAAAGAAATAAATATGAAATAAAAATAAAAATATAAAAAAAAAAGTTAAAAATAAAATAAAAAGTAAAAATAAAAAGTAAAAATATAAAAATAAAAATAAAATATATACATACATGCAATCTATATATACAATATATACAAGCAGTCTTTTTGACACTGTCAATGGGATCAATATGGGATCTATCAGTTGTTAGCCACAAGCTACGTCTGTTCGACGTTCATGATCCCCAGAGGAGGAATCCTAATGACTATTTTTATCTAAATGAACTGTGCAAATGCAAAGACATTGATTCATTTCTACATCTTCAGGATGTCAAAGTGTTGGAAACACAGATCTAGAACTGTGATCCAGTTTGGTTCTGTGACTCGCTCTACCTCAGCATCTCTCAGGCGACTGTTTCCTGTTTACAATAATTCACAACGCTGCAGCCCGGTTACTAACGAGACCACGTCACCCCGACTCTGGCTCCACTTTAAAATCTCTCCACAGTCTCAAAGCTCCTCACCTCCTACAGAACCACCAGAACCCTCAGATCATCTGCCCGTCATGGCGTGTTCCCTGCGCTCTCGGGCTTTTTCATTAGTGGCAGCCGGACTCTGTGACACAGTGTTGCAGGTTCCTGGTTCGAATCCCTGCTAACCTTTCTGTGTGGAGCCTGCATGCTCAGGTTCTCTCTGTGGTGTCAGCTGGGACTGGCTCCAGCCTCCTGATGAGCGAGCGGTTTACAGGGTTCCCACGGGTGCTTAAATTCCTTGAAAATGCTTGAATTTCAATTCAGTGTTTTCAAGGTTGTGAAAATGCTTGAAATTTGTGTGATATCTGTCTCAATAAACCAAGAGAAAACAAAAATGTTTCCTAAGCGGCTACGCGCTTGATCCGATGCCTTTACATGCAGAACTCAGTTATCATACTCGCTTGGTGTTCTGCAGAGAAATAACAGTAGACTACTATCCACACCTGTTGGTCACTGTTATTGCACTATGGTAGTTACACAATACACCGCTCACAAGCTGAGAATACAAGCCAATTCACAATTAGTTAAAAATCAAAACAGTCAATCTACCACCATATGAAATAATGCTAATTAGACCCATATTATTATGCCATACAGTGGCACCGCTGCGCTTCCCATGACCATCATGGCAAACACAACTAGTAGGCTACCTATTTAAAGGTGCTGGAAACATGGAAAAACTGGTGCTTGAAGGTGCTTGAAAAGTGCTTGAATTTGTTCATGAAAAAGGTGTGGGAACCCTGGGTTTATGAAATGGATCAAAAATGCAGAAGCTGCTTGTTGGTACTGAGACACAGTGAGGTCATCAAAATAACTGTGTGTGTGTGTGTGTGTGTGTGTGTGTGTGTGTGTGTGTGTGTGTGTGTGTGTGTGTGTGTGTGTGTGTGTGTGTGTGTGTGTGTGTGTGTGTGTGTGTGTGTGTGTGTGTGTGTGTGTGTGTGAGTTTAATCATGTATGATTGTGTGTTTGTTTTGGTGTGTGTGTGTGTGTGTGTGTGTGTGTGTGATTGTAAGCTTTCCCACACCTTTCCAAAAGTCAACACAGCAGCCTAATCAGTTCCCACAATCCTCTCTGCTCTCGCTCTGTGTGTCCAGTCATTCAGGTCTAAATAACCTCTGCTGTTGAACTCGTGCTGATTGGTTCTCCACGAAGACTTTGCGAGTCGATTGGTCCGTGCCGCACGCTGGCAAAGGTTCAAGGTTTAAATTTGCAGTGGTGGACTTCCTCCTGACTGCGTTTCCCAGACTGCACTTTCCCACTAAACACTGGTCTGTGCATTGTTTCTATTGTGCTGTCACTCACTGGCATCACAGGGGAGAGCGCGCTCAATACGTTCGAGTCAGGCATTCTTCTGCTGGTTTCGCAAACGTTCTCTAAACAGTCGGACGTGAGATTCGTCCTGCGACAGCTGGAAAATGTAAAGCTCTAAATCTCAGTTTAAATCCTGCAAGCCCGTAAATCTGAAATGATACCGTCTCCGTCTGTCCACAGGCGTGTCAGCGTGGAAAGCCGTCAGAGAAATTGTCGGTCTGACAGAGACGGAAGAAAAACCTTTAAGTGAAGGTTCCTCTTCCTCTGCCGGGCTTTAATTTTGAAAATCTGCGCCTGTCTTCGTGCTCTCTGTCGGCTGGATGAGATTCAAAAAGACGGTTAGTCACTTTAACCTCGGCCATAAAAAGCACTTCTCTAAATGTTAATTATTCATTTTAATCAGCCGTCTGTGCTTATCAGCAAAAGACAAAACAGAGAAGAACCTGCAGGACGGAGGCTGTCACAGGAGGAGTGAGCGGCCTCATCATCGGCCTGCAGGGTGACTGTTCTGTTTATGAGCGTCCGTCTTTCAGACGGAGTAATTCCTCTTTGATAGCTGCGTGTTTGTGAAATCACATGATGCTTTTAGGACTCGTGGGTCGTGAAACGAAGAGACCCGCCGGGCGCACCTGCACTGCAAAGAGTCAGGATGAAATGAGCTCATGAAGCCGTTTACCTCCCGATTTCAGATAAACGGTGCGTGACGCGGCGCCCTCATCCGTCCTTCACCTTTTTGAAAGAGCTGCGTGAAGCTTTGAGGACTCAGCCTGATGTTCGAGGCGTGATGAGCATGCGGGGCCCGTACGAACAAACAGCAGATCACGTGTTGCCGCTCTGCAGGTGGAGAGGAGAGTTCATATTATCTGCAGGGTTCCCACGGGTGCTTGAATTCCTTGAAAATGCTTGAATTTCAATTCAGTGTTTTCAAGGTTATGAAAACGCTTGAATTTTTTGTGAAGTGCTTGAAAATGCTTGAAATTTCACAATCGGTTAAAAATCAAAACAGTCAATCTACCACCATATGAAATAATGCTAATTAGACCCATATTATTATGCCATACAGTGGCACCGCTGCGCTTCCCATGACCATCATGGCAAACACAACTAGTAGGCTACCTATTTAAAGGTGCTGGAAAAATGGAAAAACTGGTGCTTGAAGGTGCTTGAAAAGTGCTTGAATTTGTTGGGAACCCTGTATCTGTTGAAGAAGTTCATGGTACAGCGACGAGTAGAGCTGGTTCTGTGTCGAATACTTTGAAAGTTTCAGTCGTTTAACAAAAAGAAAGTTCTCAAATGTTGAACGTCGTCTAAACGGAAGCAGCCGTGCAGAAATAAACTGAATAAAATCAGAATAAGTGAATCAGACGTTTGAATCTGTGACGCTTCAGACGAGGATCGTCTTGTAAAGGCCTGAGGCGGTTTCTGATGGACGTGTTCTATCCGTCTGTTTGTTGTTTTGAATTTGATTGGCTATAAAACTTTGCTTAATATTGTCACAGCTTGATTTGATTGGACTGTTTTGGCGACGAGGCCACGAGGAGGAGGAGGAGGAGGAGGAGGAGGAGGAGGAGGATTTCCAGGGCGAATGGGAATGAAGACTAGTAGCGTAGTCACCGTCGTGCCAGAACAGGAGCTCTTCCTGCTGTTGGACTAGTCGGTAACATTAGCTGCTGTTGTTGACCTTGCTTGATGTTTGGCTGTTGGCAAACTTGTCGACTCCCTAGTCGTTTCCGGAGACGCCTCAGTCTCGAACGGATCCGGTGCAAACCTTGACGGAGGACTGCAGCTGTCAGCTGATGTGCACGGCTGCTGCAGACAAGGTTAAAGTTCGGCGGCGGCAACGCGGCGTTCACACACTCTGCAGAACAACTGGACTGGACTCAACTCGACTGGAGTCATTCCAAATATCCAGCGTGGCTCGTTCACCTGCCCCACAACAATACAGGCTGCAGCAGAAGAGTGGCAGTTGTTTGTGAGACCAGCAATGCATCATCTCGCAGAGAACATACCAGCTGAGTCACAAAAAAAAAAAGAGGGTTTCCCATTGAAGGCTGTGACAGAGAGGAAGGCTGTGGTCGGACACAGGCCTCTGTTTGTTATGGGAGTGGAAGTGGAATCTCTCAAGCGAGACAGCTGCTCATTCCCGACCCCAACGGCGTACGAACGCTCCGGGCCTCCACAGATCCTCATTTTACCAGGCGACCCCCCTCCCCGAAGCCTCCGCGTCCTGCAGAGAGAGCATTAGCCACACATGTCGAGGTTACGGAGGGAGAATCCGTGCAGGGGAAGGGTCACCGCCTCGGTTTTTACTCCCAGAGATTTCAGGGCAGGAGGTTTGTGTTGTGTTTTGGTTTCTGGCCTGGGAGGAGGTGTCAGGAGATAAAGGCCAGAAACAGGGTCTCTCTGGACCCCGACACATGCGGCTGACTGGATGACCTGAGATGTTATAGATCTATCTGTGAAACCACATTCATGGAACCCACAGAAACAGGAAATTGGAATGAGTTTGACGGGAGATGGTCCCATAAAAGCAGCTTTGTGCAGGTCGTCCAAATATTTACCTGGACACAACTTCTGCTTTCCCAGCAGGACGAGCCAGCACATTCCCTCCATAAATCCATTTTAATGATACCGTTGTCTTTTCCCCTCTAATGGGGGACAGAAGACGAGTCTTGATTTCGTTGCTTCTCGTCTTCTGACACCTCGGACTTTCGCTCCGTGAGAGAGTTCACTCGGGCTCGGAGGTCTTACTGGTGCAACAGCTGGGCCTTGATCCACAGCTCCCAGTCTCATGCAGTCCAGATTCTCTTTAGCGTCGTGTGTTGACATGAGCTCGGCCGAGGCCCAGCTTCCCTTCATGTCCCTGCTTTGGTAGAAAATCCACAGAACAGCAGCCGTGTTTCACTTTGTTTAAAAGTTTTGTCTCGAGGACGTTCGGCTCCGTGAACGTTGGTGGTGAATTATTATTTTTTTTAATATCAGGGTTTTATTTGTTGAGCTGTTTTTGGCGCAGCGAACGCCGAGGAGGACTGAGGGGAATCTCAAACATTCATGCCATGGGATGGAGCGTAATAAATAAACCAGCTGGTCTGATTTGTTTCTGCTTTCTGGAGTTCTGCTCAGATCGAATCCAGGGGTTCAGTGTTCGACCACTTTTTGGAACTTCAGCTCAAACAAACACGTTTAGTGCATTTGCAAACAAGTTTAGACAGTGAACTTTGTTGATGGGTTCAGATCGCTGTCGCTCTGGATAAAGTCCTCATGTCTTTAACGGAGACGTGCACCTCGGGTCCGTCGGAAAGTACAAACGAGATCTTCTGATGTTCAGATTTCGTGGCAATCAGCGGTGATGAATGAGGGAGAGGAGGTGAAGTGGAGGCTTTTTGGCTCAGAGCCCTGGATTAGAAATGGGCTAGTAGCTCTGTGGGTGTGTGAAGAGGAGAGAGGAAGGAGGAGAGAGGGAGGAGGAGAGAGGGAGGAGGAGAGAGAGAGGGAGGAGGAGAGAGGGAGGAGGAGGAGAGAGGGAGAGAGGGAGTGGATTAAGGGTGGAGGGAGGGAAAGCACAATAAGATAGTGTGCCTCTGTCGGATGCCTCTTTTTCCCCCCTCAGTGCAGGGAGGGCGGGCGGCACACGCTGCCCACAAAGAAAGAACATGGTCTGTGTGTGTGTGTGTGTGTGTGTGTGTGCGTGTGTGTGTGTGTGTGTTGGGGGGTCTTTAGTGGTAAAGTGTGCTGGTGGGAGGATGGAGACCCCCCCCCCCCTCCCTCTCTCTCTTTTCTTTTCTTTCTTCAGCCAAACTTGATCCGAGCGTCGGGTTCCTCCGGTGCTGCACATCAGGAATGTCCGTATGTCCCGGGCTGGTACACAGCACACGCCTTCTCTTTGTGCACGTCACAAAGCAACATCTTCTTTTGTTTGGCAGCTTTTTGTTAGCGTCAAAGAAGCAGACACCAGCCGCTGTCAATATGTTTCTTTGTGTGTTTTAAAAGCAGCGCGACATAGAAATCTGCGTTTGTTCTCACCAACCACTAAAAGTCAGTCCCACATTTACTCTTGTCCGGCGGCTTCTTGCTCGCTCACTCTCTTCTTAGCTTCCTCTGTCAGCGTCCTCTTCACTCTCTTCTCCTCTGCCATCATGTCCATAGAAGCTGCTGAGCCTGGTTACCTCCTCATCCTCTTCCTGGTCGTCTATAACGCCTGTTGGTACAAACGCTCAGTTCGTCAGCTTGGCGGTGAGCTCTGAGCTCTGAGCTCACCGCCAAGCTGACGAACTGAGATAACAGCAGCTAACAGACTGAGCTAACATGAGCTAACAGCAGCTACAGCTGTCAGCAGTTTACTTCACTGTCCATCATAAACTCTGTAAATCACAGAGAGTTGAGACGCTGGTCTAACAGTGAAATAATAATAATAACTGAGCTAACAGCAGCTAACAGACTGAGCGAACATGAGCTAACAGCAGCTAACAGACTGAGCTAACCTGAGCTAACAGCAGCTAGCAGACTGGGCTAACATGAGCTAACAGCAGCTGACAGACTGAGTTAACATGAGCTAACATGAGCTAACAGCAGCTAACAGACTGAGCTAACATGAGCTAACATGAGCTAACAGACTGAGCTAACAGCAGCTAACAGACTGAGCTAACATGAGCTAACATGAGCTAACAGCAGCTAACAGACTGAGCTAACATGAGCTAACAGACTGAGCTAACATGAGCTAACAGACTAAGTTAACATGAGCTAACATGAGCTAACATGAGCTAACATGAGCTAACAGCAGCTAACAGACTAAGCTAACATGAGCTAACAGACTAAGTTAACATGAGCTAACATGAGCTAACATGAGCTAACAGCAGCTAACAGACTGAGCTAACATGAGCTAACAGCAGCTAACAGCCTGAGCTAACATGAGCTAACAGACTGAGCTAACATGAGCTAACAGCAGCTAACAGACTGATCTAACATGAGCTAACAGCAGCTAACAGACTGAGCTAACATGAGCTAACAGCAGCTACAGCTGTCAGCAGTTTACTTCACTGTCCATCATAAACTCTGTAAATCACAGAGAGTTGAGGCGGAGCAGCCGGAGGACATCAGAGGGAAAACCAGAAAACATTTCCTCCATAAAATGTCGGTTGTCTTCTTAGCTTCCTCCGTCAGCGTCCTCTTCACTCTCTGCTCCTCTGCCATCATGTCCATAGAGGCTGCTGAGCCTGGTTACATTACTAATGCTCACCCAGCTCCTGTTCTGGCACGACACTGGCTCAGCTTCTTTCATTCCTCAGCGCCCATGCAGGCCTGTAAATCTTCTTCTTCTTCTTCTTCTTCTTCCCCTCCCGGTGGTCCAAAGCGGTTTCATTTCCCTCGCTGCATGTCATTAAGTTCTCCTTCCCGATGTTTCCTGTTCCCCCCCAAAGTGTGAAGGAAGTGCAGGAGACAAAAACAAGAACCTCAAGATCAAGTTTTGCTTTTTAATTTGCACATCAACAGAGTAAGGAAAGACGAGTCGGCTCTCTGACAGACTTTATGTGACAGTCAGGATCAAACGGCGAGTTAGTTTATGAGTTTCCTCTGAGCGTCAGATTTATCTCCCCCCCGGGAGATCCAGGACCTTTTTGCACCGTGCGGTTTCCCCTCTGCAGAGAGGACGACCGAGGGTTCAGAACAACACACAGCGTCTCTGATCCACTGCTGACACTGCAGACCTGAGCTTCACCCTGCGTGCATGTGTCCATCTATTCATTCATTCATTCATTCATTCATTCATTCATTCAGCCGCTAACCTTTCCCTGCCACATCAGGAGCCTCTGTCAGAACGAGAGCTCGGGGGGTCAAAGGTCGTTCGTGTGTCTGTTTGAGGAAGAAGACGCTCGAGTGCCGCGTTTGTTTTTCCCATTAGCGTTAGCCTGTCACGCTAATGAACAGCGGCACATGTGGCTATGCGATCAGGAGGAGTCGACTGTCGGGGCCCCCCGGCTCAGCAAGGGGAGCTGTGCAGAGTTTAACCTGTGATCACTAAATACAGCAGAAAACCTGCAGGGTGCTGCATGTTCGGCCCTGACCGAAGCCAGTAAACCTCCAAACCTGCAGCCAGGACTCCGACTTTCTGCCTAAATAACTCAAATTCTCAGATAATCCTCCAGCGCGTCCAGCTGTAACTGGACAGGTCAGCGACTGTAAAAGTGTTTTCTGACTGTAAAAGCATCAGTAAACCTGCAGGTTTACAGGCGTCCTGCGGGGGACTGCAGCCCGGGCTGCAGGTCCAGGTTTCTGAAACCGAACGCTGCAGAGTTCTCCACGGTTTCACAGCTGAGACTCTGTGATTGGTCGGAGAAAGGTCAATGCCGCGGTGACGCCATGGCAACAACAGATGGAGGCTGATACATGAACCATGTGTCTAACTTTCACCGTCGTCTATACAACAATGTTTAGTTTGTTGTTTATAACCATGAATTTAAATTTGATTTGATGATTTCTGTAAACTGAGAAAGGGATTTCTCCAGAGAACAATGTCTGTGAGATGATGACACGTGTTTAACCTTGTTTGCAGTCTCTTATGTTCGAATTGAACTCCAGTATTTAAGCGGGTAAAACTAATCTCTGGTTCTTGTCGTTCTTCCCCTGCAGGGTGACCGGGTGTGGTTATGGGAGGATGAGCAGTACCTCCCCAGCACCGTGTCCTCGTGCTCTGGAGGTGTTGTCGTCTTTGCCACAGACTATGGACAGGTAAGAACACACCATCTATCCACGTTCTGCTCCTGTTACAGCACTTTATGACGGTCTATGAAGAACCGCGGCGACATGTTTGGTGCTCAGACGTGTGTACATGAACATTAATGTTAAAACAGCAGAAACTAAACAAAAGAATATGAACATTAGGACTTTATCTGCTAAATGTTTCAGTTTAGAAACTCACTAAAGAAACAGCGACACTTCTACCTGCTTGGCAGATGTTCACCGCTCCCGTCTTTTCTTATCTGTATTTCTTCTGACGCTGTCGTAAAACTGGATTAAAGAGGTCCACTCATAATTTGGGATCAGCTCAAGATGCTGCAAATCCCCTAAACCCCATATGCTTCTGCATTACCTCTCTGATCCATGTGTTGTCAAAACACGGGATACAGACGGACAGATAGAACAACGGTTACCGGGTGTATCGGGGATTCACATGAAGCATTTGGTCGTAGTTAGAGGTGTGAAACTCCGCAGGTTTGGATAAGACGTGTGCGTTTCCACAGAGCTGGGGATCTTTTTGCTTTGACTCCAAACTGTCGACGCTCCTCGCACGCTGCTATCAGCTGGTTTACGGCTCCTTCCACACTCTGTAAAGACTCTTTGGTCGTGAGTTTGTTTAGAGGCGTCGATGTTCGCACATCTCGGTGTCCTAAGACGACTCTGGTTGAGTTAACTCAAACTAAACAGGAATGCGTTCATCTGCCCGTCGTAAACAGTCTCAGAGTGTTGGTGTTTCCTCAGTAACGGTCGGGATACTCGGGTCGAGCCTGGCTGAGGTAGAACTTAGATTATAAATAAGAACTTGAAGATTACTGATGGTGGAGTGACGTCACCCTGGGAGCAGTTAGAGGTTCGGTAACTTTCTCGAGGCACCACGGCATTGGCCAGGAGGTGAACTGGCACCTCTCCAATCTTTGGTTCTCAAGCCAAGAGCCAATGGACGGAGCTGTTTGTTCGTTCTTGTAATGTTCCTCTCTTAAATATGTAATACTGCACAGATTGCACCTTGTGTCGGTCAGGTCAGCGTTGTTTAAAATGCTTTTCCACAAGCCGGAGCTGAAGTGATTTCAAACCATTACCTGCCACCATTCTGCAGTTCAAGCCTCCAGGCCGACCAACAATAACCTGTGTAAACTGTTTGGGTGGGTTTAGCCTCCTGTGTTGACAGCTTGAACAAAGACTTCCTGTGTAGCCGGCGAGCAGCGGCGGGTCAGAACCAGAAGACGGCCCACGAACGTGAGCGGCGAGGGATTTAGGGTCATGTTGAGCCAGCGTATTGTGCTGCAGATTTACTGGCAGATTAAGGCGTTCTTATCTCCTGGCTGCGACTCACTCAGAGACTCTGTTAGACCTGCTGGTCTGAGCAAGTAGACAAGGTCTGGAGGGGGAAACGCTCCCGGTTTAAAGTCGACCAGAACCACAACGAGACGGAGACGAGTCCGGTGGAGTTTCAGTTATCTGGCTCTTTTTCTCTTCTTAGCTTCTTCTTTCATCGTCCTCTTCGCTCTCTTCTCCTCTGTCATTAATAATAAATAATAATAAGTCATCTCTTGTCTGTCCTTTTTTAATCGTGTCTCTTCAAGACGAGACATTGATTTTTGTCCTTTTGTCTTTTGTCCTCTTTGCTTCTTTGTGTCTTTTTGTCTTCTTGTTAAATTATTTTAGATTTTTCTTTCTTTTTTGTCTGTTTGTCTCTCTGTCTTTTCCTCTTTGTCTTCTTTATTTTTTGTCTCTCTGTCTTTTCCTCTTTGTCTTCTTTTTTTTGTCTGTCTTTTCCTCTTTGTCTCTTTATTTTTTGTGTCTCTGTCTT
Source organism: Collichthys lucidus (assembly GCA_004119915.2). Lineage (NCBI taxonomy): Eukaryota > Metazoa > Chordata > Actinopteri > Sciaenidae > Collichthys > Collichthys lucidus. The sequence goes on from CM014089.1 coordinate 2,798,643, forward strand.
TTCCTCTTTGTCTCTTTATTTTTTGTGTCTCTGTCTTTTCCTCTTTGTCTCTTTATTTTTTGTCTCTCTGTCTTTTCCTCTTTGTCTTCTTTCTTTTTTGTCTGTTTATTATTTCCCCTCTCTCTTATCTCTCTGTCTCTCTGTCTTTTCCTCTTTGTCTTCTTTATTTTTTGTCTCTGTTTTAATACTTCACTCCTTTTTCTTTCTGTCTCTAATCATTAAATCATTTAACTCCTCTCTGTCTCTCAGTTTTAATCTCATTTGTTTTATCTCCTCGTTTGTCTCTGTCTGTCTCTCGTCTGTCTGTCTGTCTGTCTCTCATCTGTCTGTCTGTCTCTCGTCTGTCTGTCTCTTGTCACTTCTCTTCACTTTGTCGTCACATGTGAGTCTTTTGTCGGCGTGCACAATACCTCTGTCAGCGTTAATAATGATGCTGTGTTCATGTTGGTGTCGGAGGCTTTTCAGCTGCTCGGCTCAGACGCACAGAGGAGCCTCACAGCAGCGTCCTGTCACACAAACGTCACAGGTTCAAACCCTGAAACAGAACACACAGGCAGCTCGTGCAAGGCGACGAGCTCCAGACGCTCGATTTGGAGGAATCATGAACTCACCATGCAAATAAGTGTGTGTGTATGTTTGTGTGTGTGTGTGTGTTGTCCCCCAGAGATTGATATGCATAGGTGTGTTTCTTTGTGTGTGTGTGTTTCTTTGTGTGTGCGTGTTTCTTTGTGTGTGCGTGTGCGCTAGTCGTCTGTCGTGTGTAACAGGAGATGGACGTCACCTGTCGAGCAGGAGCAGATGTTGCTCTTAGTGAGGGAAGCCCACGCTGACCAATCAGAGAAGCACACTACTGTAAACCACACCCACTTTACTGTGTGTGTGTGTGTGTGTGTGTGTGTGTGTGTGTGTGTGTGTGTGTGTGTGTGTGTGTGTGTGTGTGTGTGTGTGTGTGTGTGTGTGTGTGTGTGTGTGTGTGTGTGTGTGTGTGTGTGTGTGTGTGTGTGTTTTATCTCACCTTGGACCAAAATGCCAAGCGATCACGTCGAGTGACATCCTGAGACCTCATCACTCCGCCTTCAGTTTTAAAGGTCCAGTGTGCAGAATTTAGTTGTAGTCGTGTAATTTCTGCGTTGCAATCTCCTCGCATCACCCTCACCTTCCGAGTGTAAAGGAGAACACTGTCTCGGGTCAGTGTTTAGTTTGTTCTGCTGTTTAAACATGTAGATACAACCGGCTGATTTTAAAGGAACAAAAATAAAAAGATTCTTATTTCCAGCTGATCATACATGCATGAACGTCACGCCGTCCTGCAGAGGCAGTGAGGTTTGGCCACATACCGCTGCAGCGTCCGTGGTGGATTTTGGGGTATTCTGTAAATAAATCTCACGTGACACACTGGACCTTTTAAGTTTTTATAAAGCAGGCAGCTCATGGTGGGAATTGTTGAGTCTTTGGTGCAATATAAACACAATAAGATGTAATTAATCTACCTCAGAGAGAGAGACCACTGGACCTTTATGCATTCATATTAAAGACGGGCTTGTTATGCTTTTAATGTGAAGGCAGGAAGTGCTGAGTGTCACTGACAGTGTTTTACACCTGAGGGGTTAATAGGAATGAAGTAGTGCAGAAAGTCCCGTGATCTGTCCGTGACAGGCCGCCGCGAGCGTCCGTCTGCACGATACGTGTGTGTGTGTGAGTGTGTGTGTGTGTGTGGATACGTGAGTGTGTGTGTGTCGTCGGAGGTCGCAGGGTTTCTCCCGTCTTGCTCGGGTTTCAGTGTTTCTGACGGCGCAGACAGCCTCCTCCTCCCGAGCCGAGCGCGGGACAATACGGCAGCAGATGAATGGTGATTCAAAGAGCAGCTGCTGCTTTTGATGATGGCGATGTGCAGAGAGGGAGGGAGGGAGGGAGGGAGGGCGAGCGAGGGGTTACCTGTCCACAGACAGAGGGAGGGAGGGAGGGAGGGAGGGCGAGCGAGGGGTTACCTGTCCACAGACAGAGAGAGCGAGGGGGAGAGAGGGAGGGAGGGCGAGCGAGGGGTTACCTGTCCACAGACAGAGAGAGGGAGGGAGGGCGAGCGAGGGGTTACCTGTCCACAGACAGAGAGAGGGAGGGGGAGAGAGGGAGGGAGGGCGAGCGAGGGGTTACCTGTCCACAGACAGAGAGAGGGAGGGAGGGCGAGCGAGGGGTTACCTGTCCACAGACAGAGAGAGGAAGGGGGAGAGAGGGAGGGAGGGAGGGCGAGCGAAGGGTTACCTGTCCACAGACAGAGAGAGCGAGAGGGAGAGAGGGAGGGAGGGAGGGCGAGCGAGCGAGGGGTTACCTGTCCACAGACAGAGAGAGGGAGGTTTCTCTGACACTGATCCCAGGCCTGAGAGTCAGAGTCAGTTTAAACATTAAGATCTAAAGATGCTTCAAGCAGAAGATCCAGAATCAAATCATAGACTTTAGAAACGACGTCGCGTCCGTAGAGATTCATGCAGAAGAGAAAAGTCCCGTTAACATTCTGAAATCTCTGAAATATTCAGCCTCGGCCTTCGTTAATAGTTTTCTAATTGAGCTGAACATGAATTCACTTTCCTGATCCACATAAGTAAGAACAGCAGACCTGATCCGGGAGCAGAGCCCGTTGATCCGAGGGTCCAGCGGCCCGCCGTCCCTCCCTGCACTGACGCTGTCTCCCGGCTTTGTTTCACACTGATTTACTCCTGTTAGCATCTGTCGCTAGGCTTAGCGCCCCGGCCCCCTCTTACGCCTTTTTGTTTTTTTCATCTCCGCAAAGACAACTGGACCAATTAGAAAGCTAATTAGGACAAAGCCAAAAGGACGACCTGTCCTCTGCTGAGGCCTGCTGCCGGGACGGGGACTGTAAAGAGAGACGGACAGTCTGTGGACCCGCTCGCTTTGAATGAAGGGAAATCTGCACAGAGACCGGCCTGCACAGAAGGAACTGCAGGATGGGTGTGGAGTGAGGAGTGAGGCTCTCCTTGAGAGTATTCAGTTGGAAGTTGAAGACACGTCGTGTAGTCAGCGCTAACGCAGCTGCTAAGCAGATTTAATGAAGCTTTGGGCGGAGCCAGGCGAGATGTTTCCGTCTTTATGCTGAGCTGATGCATCCTTTATTATTATTATTGATCCACTGTCAGCGTGCAGACACACGTTAACAAACATTATGAAGAAAATTACATTTCAATTCAAACATCTGCAGAGAATTAAACGAATAAAAATGAAACATTTGCAAATAAATAAATGATTAACATCGTTAACATCGATAAGTGAAGTTCCTCGTCGTGGTGATAGAAACGTCAGCTGATCAGGTTGAAAACAAATGGATTCAAATTGATTTTGAGTTTTCTGTTGTTGATCCCGGTGCAGACTCCAACAGCTGACTGTGTGTGTGTGTGTGTGTGTGTGTGTGTGTGTGTGTGTGTGTGTGTGTGTGTGTGTGTGTGTGTGTCAGTATCAGTGTTTGGACTCGTCTAACTCGTCCGTTCTCTTCCTGTAACTGTCCATCTCTCTGTTTGCTCTTTCAAACCTGCGTCTCAGATTCTTGAACTCTGTCTTGCTTCTTTCTCAGACGTGCATCTTTTTTTATCTGACAGTAACAAACCCATCAGAACATGCAGGTTGTGAACGCAGCGTTTCACATTTCATCTGTCTCAAAGACGTTTGTGTGACGTTCAGTTTCCCCCTGAAGCGTCACCGAGGCTGGTGTGTGTGTGTGTGTGTGTGTGTGTGTGTGTGTGTGTGTGTGTGTGTGTGTGTGTGTGTGTGTGTGTGTGTGTGTGTGTGTGTGTGTGTGTGTGTGTGTGTGTGTGTGTGTGTGTGTGTGTGTGTGTGTGTGTGTGTGTGTGTGTGTGTGTGTGTGTGTGTGTTGGGGGGTCAGATGTGATTGACTCCTCACACAGAGACCAGCCTTCTTCAGGAAGAGTCACCCCGAGCCGCTCAGTCAGAGCGGGTCAGCAACCAGCTACAGACAACACGTCTGTGTGTGTGTGTGTGTGTGTGTGTGTGTGTGTTCTTTATGCAGTTTTATTTCATGTCCACAGAAAAAGAAACAGGCTGCAGTAAACTGGGACAGAAAATAAAGACTCTTCTGTATCTGGAGATTCAGTAACAGAAAAACATCAGGATCGATCAGCTTCTGTTTTTCTGTCGGTCAAATTAAAAAACGTTAAACTCTGATTAGAAACGACGTCGCCCGCTCCTCGATCTCCAGTTTACCCCAAAACTCTTTTTTTCTTTTTTTTTGCTCCGTCCTGCATCGACTTCAGAAGAAGACTTTGTTCATTGTCCTGGTTCATGTTTTTCTAAACATGCTTCTACATGTGGAAATATGCTATGTACTTCATTTGTTTCTTTTTTGCACAGGGTATTTTATTTTGAAAGTCCACCAGCTTCTCCATGCTGTTTCTGTGTCTGGCTTCCTGTCAGCTCGAGCTGCTCTGTCTTACATTGACGCCGGCTGCTCGTAGTTTTTCCATTTATTTGAGTGTGTGCCGCTGAAAAACGACCTGTGGAGAGGAAGCTGAGCTGGATCCAACCTTTGGAAGAAACAATAATTAATAAATAATACTTTCTCATATGAGGTAACCACAAACCAAAAAGTTTTGAAACCACAGAGAAGCCAGAAAGTTCTGGACGTTTGTTTCGTCCAGAGTTTTTCTTTGTGGCTGAGTCAGCAGCAGGTTTTTTGGCTGCTCTCCTTCTTTCCACCCAGAATCCAGCGTGGTTTGAAGTTCAGCCCTGGACAGCGGCGGACACTGAGCATCCTCAGCGTCACTTCAGCTCTGAGAGATTTGATCCTGCTCCTCTGATGTGGAGTCCTCGTCTTGCTGCAGGCTGCAGACCTCCTGCAGAGCGATGATAATCTGAGGTCTTCTGTTAATTAACCTCTCACAGCCGGACCGCCCTGTGCTCCGACATGTCCTTTAGGCATGACGCTCTGAGCTGATGTGACTGTTGAAGAATGGCTTCTCTGTCGTTGAACGTTGACGTGGTTTTCTGTGTATTTGTTCTCGACTCTGCTGCTGCAGCGTTTCTGAGCGAGGTGTGGACAGTCCGTCGTCACCTGGAGGTGAAGAACAGCTTTCTTTGTGTAGGACTAATATGTCGATGAAACCAAAAAGAAAAAAAACAGGAAGTTCATAACTGCAGCATCAACATGTCCTGAACTCGGACCCCTCGCTCTCTCTGCAGCTCGAGCTGATTCAGGATGTTTTTGTATCTCGCTCAGATAAACTGTCCTCTGCACGTGAAAGTCGAGACTTTGAGATGTTTTGACTAAAGTTTGATCTTCACAGGAGGTCGAATCCTCTTCAGCTCAGAGCAAAGAAGCAAAAATGAAGCAGTCACTGCATGCCAGTCATTTCAGGATGATTGTCTTTAGGTGACAGTCGAGAAACATGTGGCGGCTGTGCCGTGGACGGATTAAACGCTGAAACACATCCAGTCTGATCAATGTTTATGACTAATGTTAATCATCTTCATTAGATTAAGAGAAACTTGGCGTGATGAAAACAGAAGTGACACCATCACAGCCTGCCGGGCTCGGACCAGGCGACGAGCAGCCGGGTCGTGTTTGAGCTCGGCTGACGATTAACGAGCACGTCCACTCCTCGAACTTCATGTACCTTCTCCTCCACAGGGACGCGCTGTACCGTTTAATTCAGTTAAATGGATTTTAATTTGTCTGACAGTTGGAATTTAGCAAGTATCTGTAATGTGAGAGCAAGATCTCTTTTTTTAAACATGAGTCTTTATTAATTACTAATAAAATATTTGAATATGAACCTTTTAAAATCAGAAACGATAATTTCTACACACAGTGTAACACAAACATGGAGTTCAGACTGATCCAAACCAGGTCGCTGCTGCAAAAGGAAAAACTTTATTAGATTATTTAACATTTAGAGCAGCCAGACGTTCTGCAGCTGGGACTTGAAGAACTTTATTTGCAGAACCTTTAACAGTTACAAAGGTTCTCCGAGGACGAGTGGACGAAGTCAGAAATCCTTGACTTCACGGTGAGCTCTGCAGCTCCTCCTGTGTCGCTCACGTCGGTTTCATCATGATCTTCAAATAAAAAGTACTGACCCAGTTTTTGCAGAGTTGAATCTGACATGGATAAGAAGCAGCATCCGACATGAGTCACTGGAAGTTCAGTAAATCTGCTGTTGGGTTCAAATCTTTTAATCTGCTCGTTTCCTTCCGTTCGTTAAATGATCTTGGTGCTTCTCATTTTTCACGTAAAGAATTTGAGTTTTTTAAAAATGTTTCCCGTTAATACTCTGATAACAGTCGTGGACTGACGCGTGCTGCCAGAGGTCTGTCTCTCTCTCTCTAACCTCTCCAGGCTCCAGTAACATGAGATGTGATGTGTCCGTCAGTTAAACAGTGAGAGCAGATCAGGTACCAGCTTCTATGACTCCTGTCACTTCAGGCCGTGTGAAGACACCTGGACGTCTCAGTTTTATGATCGATTTGCATGAAAAAACATTGCGTAACGTTCAAAACGAACATAAAGTCACACTGCTGTCAGTTCACTCTCTGTTCCCAGCATGCATCATCCTCACTGACACGAAACTATGTGTTTTCACTCACACCAGTGTTGGCAGACGACCAGGATGAGTTTTGCTGGACTGGGTTGGATTTTAAAGAATGTGAGGAGACGTCGTGTCGTTTGTTTTAGAGTCTCAGTTCTTTTAACACTTTAGTCAGAGAGAAAACTGAATCTCAAAGCGAAGCCTGAAGTCCAAGTCAGTGAGCAAACCATCCAGAACTGGACCCGAGCTGAAGAGGAAGCTGACACGGACCAACTGTACTGTAAACAACACTTCAGGAAACCGGGTTGAGCTCTAGGGAAATAAATCTCTCTCAGACTTGAAGGTTGAAGTTGGTGAAGCAGGACGTCCTCCTGAGAACGACCCGATCCACATTTGAGTTTCTGTTTTTTAACGTCTCCGTATTTTTCCTTCAGGTCTACACCTACAAGCAGAACGCACTCACCCGACAGAAGGTGCAGCCCATGCACAGCAGCAGCATCAGAGGGGTGGAGGACATGGCGTCCCTCGAGGACCTCCACGATGGCGCCATCATGCACAACCTCTTCCTGCGCTACCAGCAGAGACACATCTACGTAAGTTTCCTTTGAGCTGCCGCACACGACGACTTTAACTCTGATCTGCTGACGGGAAATGTTTGGTTTTGTCCACTGGTTCTGGTTCAGGCTGCGAAGCTCTCTGTGACCCACAAGTAAAGGACAACATCTCACATGTTTTATAGTGAAAATGTCACTGAAGTTTGATCATTTACCAAATTTTATGTGGCTGTCCGATCAGTGTTGATGTAGAAAACTGTAGTTGGCGTTGAGACTCGAAGGTAACGCCTGGAAAAGAAAAAGGATAAACTTTAAAACACGTTTTGCAAGAATTCATTTGTTTGTCACTTTGATTTTTTTTTAAATGTTAAATTTTTATTTTAAAATTTTTTATTTTATTATTTTTTTTTATAAAATTTGCAATTTTTTTCACATTTTTTGCAAATTTTTTCAAAATTTTTGCAAATGTTTTGCAAATTTTTACAAAATTTAACAGAATTTTACAAAATCATGAAATAAATGAGCTACAACTTAAAACTCGTGATGATATGGCGATAAGGGGATATGAAGGTGTATCAATATTTTTTTTATAACACTGTTCACATAGATGCAGAGGTTTAAGATTAAAATGAGAAAGCATGAGAGATCAGCAGTGATGAGAAACCCTCTGACATCAAGATCCCGTGACAAAGACTCCTACCTGCAGCTCGGCCTGTCGGGGTGCGCTTCTTTTCATCGCAGGAATCTCCCGTGAACGGCCGAAGTTGCTCAATCGTTACGTAACCGAGATAAACGTTAAATGTGCAGGCGGCCACATGCTTCTGGAATGATCCCCGTACGGCGACGTTCCCTGCGGACATCCTGTCAAAAGACATTTGGCTTTCTGTCTCCGACTTATTGTAGCAGCAGCAGACAGTGAAGGTTCATGGTGTTAAATACACGCGTTGATTGAAAGGCATGTTAAACTGCAGGTTTAATACACAGCCTGTGAGAAACACGTGTTCAGACACAGCAGGGTCTTCATGATGTATAAACCCGTCTGACAGCTTTCTGTGTTTCAGAGAAGTAGTATATACTAAGTATACTATCATAGCTTATGATATTTGATATGGACGTATTCAAACACATTCTCCAAACGTCTCAGGCCGTAAAAGCGAGTTACCACCACGTTTGGAGACGACGCGTCCCCTCTGCAGACACGCCGTGTTCGTACAGTCTCTGTGAACGTCTCCTCCGTCCTGCAGATTGATGCTCGCTGTTCGATCGTTTTTTTAGGCCTGTGTTTGGTTTGAAGTTTCTCTGATGGAGCTTTTCTCTCTAAAAGAAGCGATTGTTTCTCTCTCCATAAAAAAAAAAAAAGAACAACATAAAATAAACGTTTCATTCTGTTGCAACAGATCTCTATTTTCAGATCGTGTGGTTACGCCATGAACGAGGCCAATAGTCATTTTAGATGCTGCTATTTGTTGCTATATGGGGTGAAGCATTTATCTCAGTCTGAACTACAGGGAGCGTTCAAGAGTTTTTTATTCTTCTGATTATATAATGTAACATTGAAAACTTTTCCACTGAGAGAAATGAATTTTTTCTTAAAGAAATAATCACAGAGTCAGCGTATTCATGCAGATGCTTGAGCTCTGACGTGTTTCCAGGTGTGTAAATGTACACACAGTACACATTACTGCACTAACAAAGCAAACATAATAACTTCAGAGGAACATAGTTTCCTTCATATGTTGTGAATCTGTGAGAAAAACGATAAAAATGTGTTGAAGTCTTGTTGGAGCGCAGCTTGTTTCTGATGTTTCCACGACTGACCAGGTGATGAAACCCGAACGAGCAGAGAGAGAGAAACTTCAGGTTTGTTAAACCCGGACGCTGCTGAACGCAGCGCCTCGTTTCTGCTGCCAAGAGTGCAGAGGGAGGAAGACTCGAGTCTGCGTTTGTTTGGTTTGACGCTCGTTTTAGAGGCTGGTATTCCAGCGGTGGCCTCGCTGGGAGTTTGGCCGGAGCTGATGTGTTCTGGCTCGGTTCTGCTCTCGGCCATGTCATCCAGGCTGTGAGACAGAACAGTTAAGAGCATGTTGGCTTTGGAGTGAAACCACAGCGACTCTGAAGAGGAAGAACCGTTAAGACAAAAAACCTGTGACTGTTGTTTGCTAGCCTCGGTTCTGCCGCTGCAGTCGCCGTAGGGAACTACGCGAGTCCTCAGGTGATGTCACTTGAGTCAGCGTGAGCGTTTCGCGAGCGGATGCCCTGACTGGCAGGACAGCATCAGATCTGTGCGTCCGAAATCTCTGTGTTCTGATGTGATAATGTTCTGGTTGAGGTTCGGTGAGGTCCAAGCACAAACAAGACTTTCCCAAAACGTTGTGGTTTGAATACTTTGTTAATTAGGAGGAGGCTTCGTTGTTATGGTTACAGTGACCATTTGGTTGAGGTCACGGAACAATCTCGGTCGTGGTTAAAAAGAAACTGAGACTGACTGTCGGTGGGAAAGCGTAGACGAGCAACAGTCTTTGACTTTTGTCGTCCCGTCCAGCCGAACTCTCTCCAAGTCTTGATGTCGTTTTTGGGCATTTTAGCATTTAAGTTAGCTGGAACTCTTTATCAATGATCCTACAAAACTTCTCAGCAATAACTGAGCCACTTGTAGATCTGTCTCCGTCTTTGTTGAGGGATGAGCTTCGTTTGTCAGGGTGTCACGATCAGTAGCAGCAGTAACGCTGGTACCAGGAGTTGTAGTAAAATGTGGATTAATCATCCGGTTCATGTAATTTATCATGTCATCAGAGCCTGTGCTAACAATGTAATTTACTCCACACTGTGCTGCTTTACATGGCCAGATAATCGGCAAACAAAGCGGCTCTGTTCCAGCTGAGCCGAGTCACGGTGAAGGAATCTGTGCATTTCTACTGTTTGCTGTGCAAAACAAAGACGTATGTAGGACAAACATCTCTCCAGCTTCACCGTCTAGTTCTGTACTTATGGACTAATGAACACTTTCCCCGGCGACAAAGGCAGCCTTGTGCTGCTCTGCACGCATTAGCCGCGGTAACCTTTGACAAATGCCATCTCGTTACTTTAATCACATGTGAATGCTCCCGTATGGTCGAAATTATCCAATCAATTCATCACAGCCGCCCCGATCTCCACTCTGACGGGGCTTTTTTTTTTTTTTTTTGGCTTCTTGGGCCAGAAGCGGCAAAACAGGGAAAATTAGAGGAGAGGTTTTTTGGTGAAGTGGGTCGTGGTAAACCGAAGGGAAGGGCTGTGAGGACGCTGCTGAAGCCAGAGAGCCAACAACAATCTCTGATACGTTAAATCCAGCCATGCTTCATAACATGCAGGAATAAGTGGACGTTACAGAGAGACGCTGGAGAGACGATAAACCTCCTCATTTGAGATTTGTTCACGCTGTTATCAGCGGATCGCTGTCGTCGGCTTCGTCCAGTAAACACCAATGTGCTTTTGCTGCTGCTTCTCGAGGTTTCTGCCTCTTTAAAGTTTCTTCGTTGCCACTAACGCTGAGTGCTTGCTCGTTGTAAATAATATTATAAAGCAAACAGATCTGTTCTGTGAGAACTTGTTTTATGAAGTGTATTAAATATTTTAGCTGAAACAAACCACGTTAATAATTCATGGTAAAGATTTGTCAGTTTATAGATTAGTTTGGATATTCCTGGTTGTAATGCGTCATCGTATTTAGTCCAAAACAAACATTTCCAGCTGGTTATTTCACAGTTTGTCCTGATACTGTTGACCAACGTCAAACTACTGCTGTTAAAAACCGACTACTGCTTATTACACCACGGCCCCTGGTAGAGTTGTCATGATACTAAAATGAGTAACCACGATACTATACCAGACAAAGTATCGCAGTTCCAGGTATTATCGCGATACTGCTGCCTTTTTTTAATTATTACTATTTTTATAAACTGCAATGTATTTGTACAAGTTAGTTTGAAACAACAACGTTTGTTTTTTAAGCAAAATTAGTGTTGCCACTGACGAAGACGCCACGGCAGACTCGCTGCTCGGGCCCGGTGCTTCTGCCACGGTGAGTGTGTTGTCTCGTGTCTGGGCGAGACAGAACTTCAGCTTGTTGTTTGTTTTGAAGCGGAGCTGTCTTCATGGAGTTCGTTCTTGCCGGCAGAAACACACGAACAGCCAATCAGCTAACAGACGGGCGGACCCAGCGTGCGGAAACAGCCTATCATATCACCAGTAACAGGCAAACAGCCAATCATTCAGCAGCTGTGGAGTTCGGTTGCGGTTCCATGTTGGTTTGTTTACAAAGGAGTAGCATGCAGCGAGAAGCCAGGAGGAGAGCAGAGGCGGCCGCTATGTAGCGGAGACTGGCACCGGTAGTATAGTAATCCACGGTAGTACCGTCGTGTAAAATTTCTAGTATAGTAGCGACGGTTATGACTTGGCGCCGCGGGGTACCGTGTATACCGTGGGTATCGTGCAACTCTAGTCCCTGGGCGTTCTTTAATCTGATTGGCTGGATGGTGTGCGTTAACTTTTCGTAACCAAACAGTGTAACCTGTAACGACGCAGGTGTGTGTCGCACCTGTATTAAACTGTCAGTAAAGACGACAGCAGCGAGGTTTTACTGACGGGGACGTTTCTGTGTGTTGTGATTAATTCTACCAATACTCCGAATCGCTCATCTTCTGCCATCGGATGCTTCCAGTGTCTGGATCTCGTCACTAAGCTGCTCACTGTAAATTCTTCTTTGTTCTTGATTAAAAAATGGACGTCTCTACATTCCTGCCAGATATCTGATCTCTGGACACGAGTGTCGACTGATGAGGCCTTCCAGAAAACTGCTGCTTGTCCTCGATGACTGTCAAACTCAAAGAGATGCTTCGGCAGTTTGAGTTTGAGTGAGATAGGAGATAATATCTGATGATGATCGTGAACCACAGGTAAAGTTCCTGACTTCCTGACACACGTCTTGGTTTCCTGGAAAAGGCCCCGCAGGTGGAAAAGCAGCAGAGATGACGGTGAGGTGACGGGCTGATGCATGATGAAGTCGAAAGCATCAGAGCGAGGGGCCCCCGGTGTCATAACCTGTCAGAGGCCCCCGAAATTCCTGAAAGCACACCTGCTGACTTCAGAGGGAATTAAATGAGAAGAAGTAATGAGATTTCAAAAACATCCACGAAACTTTCAACCTTTATTTTTGTGTCTTTCAAATATTTTCCCACCACATCGTGTTTGATTTGAGCTCAGAGGTTTAGTCTGATCACAGATCGTCTTTCTGTCTTTCCGTGACCTTTCACCTTCCCTGC
>CM014089.1:2813544-2846044 GCA_004119915.2 Collichthys lucidus
ACAAAGAGGCTGAGATGACTACAAAGAGACTGAGATCACTACAAAGAGACTGAGATGACTACAAAGAGACTGAGATGACTACAAAGAGACTGAGAAAGAGGCTGAGATGACTACAAAGAGACTGAGATCACTACAAAGAGACTGAGATGACTACAAAGAGACTGAGATGACTACAAAGAGACTGAGAAAGAGGCTGAGGTGACTACAAAGAGACTGAGATGACTACAAAGAGGCTGAGATGACTACAAAGAGACTGAGAAAGAGGCCGAGATGACTACAAAGAGACTGAGAAAGAGGCCGAGATGACTACAAAGAGACTAAAGTGACTACAAAGAGGCTGAGATGACTACAAAGAGACTGAGATGACTACAAAGAGACTGAGATGACTACAAAGAGACTGAGATGACTACAAAGAGGCTGAGATGACTACAAAGAGGCTGAGATGACTACAAAGAGACTGAGATGACTACAAAGAGGCTGAGATGACTACAAAGAGGCTGAGATGACTACAAAGAGGCTGAGATGACTACAAAGAGGCTGAGATCACTACAAAGAGGCTGAGATGACTACAAAGAGGCTGAGATGACTACAAAGAGGCTGAGATGACTACAAAGAGGCTGAGATGACTACAAAGAGGCTGAGATCACTACAAAGAGGCTGAGATCACTACAAAGAGACTGAGATGACTACAAATAGGCTGAGATGACTACAAAGAGGCTGAGATGACTACAAAGAGACTGAGATGACTACAAAGAGGCTGAGATGACTACAAAGAGGCTGAGATGACTACAAAGAGGCTGAGATGACTACAAAGAGGCTGAGATGACTACAAAGAGGCTGATATGACTACAAAGAGACTGAGATGACTACAAAGAGACTGAGATGACTACAAAGAGACTGAGATGACTACAAAGAGGCTGAGATGACTACAAAGAGGCTGAGATGACTACAAAGAGGCTGAGATGACTACAAAGAGGCTGAGATGACTACAAAGAGACTAAAGTGACTACAAAGAGACTGAGATGACTACAAAGAGACTGAGATGACTACAAAGAGACTGAGATGACTACAAAGAGACTGAGATGACTACAAAGAGACTGAGATGACTACAAAGAGACTGAGATGACTACAAAGAGACTGAGATGACTACAAAGAGACTGAGATGACTACAAAGAGGCTGAGATGACTACAAAGAGGCTGAGATGACTACAAAGAGACTGAGATGACTACAAAGAGGCTGAGATGACTACAAAGAGGCTGAGATGACTACAAATAGGCTGAGATGACTACAAAGAGGCTGAGATGACTACAAAGAGGCAGAGATGACTACAAAGAGACTGAGGTGACTACAGAGAGGCCGAGATGACTACAAAGAGACTGAGGTGACTACAGAGAGGCTGAGATGACTACAAAGAGGCTGAGATGACTACAAAGAGGCAGAGATGACTACAAAGAGGCAGAGATGACTACAAAGAGGCTGAGGTGACTACAGAGAGACTGAGGTGACTACAGAGAGGCTGAGGTGACTACAGAGAGGCTGAGATGACTACAAAGAGGCTGAGATGACTACAAAGAGACTGAGATGACTACAAAGAGGCTGAGATGACTACAAAGAGGCTGAGATGACTACAAAGAGACCAAGGTGACTACAAAGAGACTGAGAAAGAGGCTGAGATCACTACAAAGAGACTGAGATGACTACAAAGAGACTGAGATGACTACAAAGAGGCTGAGATCACTACAAAGAGACTGAGATGACTACAAAGAGACTGAGATGACTACAAAGAGACTGAGAAAGAGGCTGAGGTGACTACAAAGAGACTGAGATGACTACAAAGAGGCTGAGATGACTACAAAGAGACTGAGAAAGAGGCCGAGATGACTACAAAGAGACTGAGAAAGAGGCCGAGATGACTACAAAGAGACTAAAGTGACTACAAAGAGGCTGAGATGACTACAAAGAGACTGAGATGACTACAAAGAGACTGAGATGACTACAAAGAGACTGAGATGACTACAAAGAGGCTGAGATGACTACAAAGAGGCTGAGATGACTACAAAGAGACTGAGATGACTACAAAGAGGCTGAGATGACTACAAAGAGGCTGAGATGACTACAAAGAGGCTGAGATGACTACAAAGAGGCTGAGATCACTACAAAGAGGCTGAGATGACTACAAAGAGGCTGAGATGACTACAAAGAGGCTGAGATGACTACAAAGAGGCTGAGATGACTACAAAGAGGCTGAGATCACTACAAAGAGGCTGAGATCACTACAAAGAGACTGAGATGACTACAAATAGGCTGAGATGACTACAAAGAGGCTGAGATGACTACAAAGAGACTGAGATGACTACAAAGAGGCTGAGATGACTACAAAGAGGCTGAGATGACTACAAAGAGGCTGAGATGACTACAAAGAGGCTGAGATGACTACAAAGAGGCTGATATGACTACAAAGAGACTGAGATGACTACAAAGAGACTGAGATGACTACAAAGAGACTGAGATGACTACAAAGAGGCTGAGATGACTACAAAGAGGCTGAGATGACTACAAAGAGGCTGAGATGACTACAAAGAGGCTGAGATGACTACAAGAGACTAAAGTGACTACAAAGAGACTGAGATGACTACAAAGAGACTGAGATGACTACAAAGAGACTGAGATGACTACAAAGAGACTGAGATGACTACAAAGAGACTGAGATGACTACAAAGAGACTGAGATGACTACAAAGAGACTGAGATGACTACAAAGAGGCTGAGATGACTACAAAGAGACTGAGATGACTACAAAGAGGCTGAGATGACTACAAAGAGGCTGAGATGACTACAAATAGGCTGAGATGACTACAAAGAGGCTGAGATGACTACAAAGAGGCAGAGATGACTACAAAGAGACTGAGGTGACTACAGAGAGGCCGAGATGACTACAAAGAGACTGAGGTGACTACAGAGAGGCTGAGATGACTACAAAGAGGCTGAGATGACTACAAAGAGGCAGAGATGACTACAAAGAGGCAGAGATGACTACAAAGAGGCTGAGGTGACTACAGAGAGACTGAGGTGACTACAGAGAGGCTGAGGTGACTACAGAGAGGCTGAGATGACTACAAAGAGGCTGAGATGACTACAAAGAGACTGAGATGACTACAAAGAGGCTGAGATGACTACAAAGAGGCTGAGATGACTACAAAGAGACCAAGGTGACTACAAAGAGACTGAGAAAGAGGCTGAGATGACTACAAAGAGGTTGAGATGACTACAAAGAGGCTGAGATGACTACAAAGAGGTTGAGATGACTACAAAGAGGTTGAGATGACTACAAAGAGACTGAGATGACTACAAAGAGGCTGAGATGACTACAAAGAGACTGAGGTGACTACAAAGAGGCTGAGATGACTACAAAGAGACTGAGATGACTACAAAGAGACTGAGGTGACTACAAAGAGGCTGAGATGACTACAAAGAGACTGAGATGACTACAAAGAGGCTGAGATGACTACAAAGAGGCTGAGATGACTACAAAGAGGCTGAGATGACTACAAAGAGACTGAGATGACTACAAAGAGACTGAGGTGACTACAAAGAGGCTGAGATGACTACAAAGAGACTGAGATGACTACAAAGAGGCTGAGATGACTACAAAGAGACTGAGATGACTACAAAGAGGCTGAGATGACTACAAAGAGACTGAGATGACTACAAAGAGACTGAGATGACTACAAAGAGGCTGAGATGACTACAAAGAGACTGAGATGACTACAAAGAGACTGAGATGACTACAAAGAGGCTGAGATGACTACAAAGAGACTAAAGTGACTACAAATCGACTTCAAATGACTACAAAGAGACAAAAACAAAGAGACGCGTCATGAGTGCAGAGTGAAGGTGCTGATGTTTGTCGGACGTGTCACAGCTCAGGACTGATTCAAACTGTGACGTTTGACACACACACTAACAGACTTCATCTTAAACTCGCACGTCAGCCTGAACAAACACCTACAAGCCAAACTAAAGCCGGTGCAGCATGACTCCTCCGACTCTGATCCGGCGTGACCGTGAGCAATCGAGCAGCCGTCAGCAAACATATCATGATCTACGTGTTTGGACTGAAACCTGGTCTTGAGGTGGGGGGAGGGGGTATCTACAGCCTCGACCAACAACAAATCAATAATTAATCTGACCCCTAAATATTACATTAATGTCATTAACAACAAAACCTGACATGTAAAGGTTGCGGAGCTGAGAAAAAAGAAAATAACCGCGAGAGATCCTCCGGTCATGTATTCGATGGACGATGATGTGAAACTGCAGCCACGATCAGTGGATATTAGTGGTTACGGAGAAGGTGGGGGTGGGACATACAAAGAGTCTGACTTTGACATTGGAGCCTGCAGTTAACGTGCCGTCTGCTACAAAGAGTCTTTAAACCGTGACCATAACCTTTAACCAAGTAGCCGTATTGACCAAACTGTAACCGGAGAGGTGGCAGGCCGTAAAACACCGGTACGGTTTGGTTTTGGACGGCGCTCACAGACGACCGATGAGTTCTTGTTGAGCAAAGAATATATCACACTCCATTCCTACCAATAGATACTCCTTAATCTTGCACGCTGGAGCTTCAAGTTTCATTGACCTTGGATGCAACAACCACTCGTGACCGGTGAAACTTCTCTGCCAGTCGTGGCGTAAAAAACCTGCCCCGTATTAAACAAACTTGTGATTCAGTGTGAATGGAAAGGGCGAGCGTCCGTCAGAGCGAATGAAACATGAGCTCGGCAGATCGGTCTGGTTCCCAGGCTACTGCTCGACGCTCAGTCACACTCTGATCAAAGACGTTGCCAACTTGGTCAGTGTGAGCGCGGAGCAGAATCGGTCTCGTGACCCGCTCGGCTTATTTTAACAAGTCTGTGTGTCTGCTGTCGGCCCGCTGACAGACTGCGACAGCCAGCTGCTGCCCCACTTTCACAACGTCCACGCTCATGACCGAGAGGGGCGGCACAAACCTGGAATGTGGACGACTTCCTGATGGAGCCTGTGAACGAGTAACGTCGCCGATCACTTGATTCGATCCTGGAAAGCGGCTCATGTGCAGACTGTGTGTTCACGAGCACGTGTTCTTGGATTTTGACCCAAATTCACGTCCCCGATCTCTGAACGAACACAGAGGACTCAGTGTTTTCACTCGGTATCTGGTTTTGGTATTAAACCCGTCATCTGTCTCCTCATACATAAACACACACATTCACAGACCACACACACACATTCCTTTATATACACACTGTGTGTGTGTATAAAGGAATGTATGTGTGTGTGTGTGTGTGTGTGTACATTTACATCTCAGAGGTTTTTTTTAGCCGGAGCTCGTCGTCCTGATTTCTTTCAGATGTGGAGAATCGGCCTCCGAGCCAACGGAGCGTCACGCTTCGCCAAGAACTCTCCTGATGTCATTTCCTTCAGGTCCTGTATATAAATACCACGTGCTGATGTCACTTCCTGCGAGGACAGATTTAGAACCACTTGCGGATATTATTGGATTTTTTTTTTTCCGTTGTAAATATGTTTTGTTCATGTTTTCGGCGGAATGAGACAAAGGGAGCACGGCGTGTGTGGCTTCGTGTCATTTTTAGCATTTTTTTGGTTTTTGCTAATCGCGGTGAGTTCTGGCAGAGATCGATCGCCCATCTGTTTTTGGTTAAACCGTGTTGCTAACAGAAAAAAAAGCAGATTTGTCTGGACATATCTGTTGGCTCGGACCGAGCTTCCGTCAGATTTTCACAGCTGTGGTCATTAGGCTGCGTGTTCACATGCTGCTCTGTAAAACAGAAATCACTGCAAAGATTTAAGGCGTCTCAATGTTTATGAGGGAGTTTTTGTTCATTTGATTCATTTGTAATATGGGAAATTATCCCAGGTCCATATTTAAAAATAATGATCCATCGGATGACAGTGTGAAAGGAGGAACAGCAACAATTCAACTCTGACCATGTGATCGATAACGTAAAGGTTTTAGATTAGATTTTAAATCACTGAGTGGAACCAGCCTGTTCATAGATCTGTACCCAGCAGATCCTCTGCAGCTGGACTTCTAGTTCTACCTCAACAGAAACACACGGGGAGTCCGCCTTCAACCACTGTCTCATCCGTCGTGGATCTGATGGACTTCCTCCTCTCTCGCCTCTGTAGACATTTCTCTGATTTACTTTCGACATCTTACTGTTGTCAAATTGGCGCTTTTTAGTTTCTTTTTTATCCAGACTGTGAGTTAGAGACTAGCTGGTGAACTTGAGCGAGGACTCAGCAGATATTCGTCCCCGAGCGGTTGGTGGAGACCAAAGATGGAGCTAAAAGAGTGAATATTAGACCTAAATTTAAAAAAAACGTAACTGTGTAACTGCCGGACATGTACATAATGTTTAAATATGTTGGAACTCTAACCATGATGATTCACAATGTTCGGTTCTGCTGCTCAAGTTTGGTTCGAGACTCAACATCATGAACCCTGATGCAAATCCCTCCTTCGATCGCTTATTTATTTATTATAGTTTGAAGGTTGAAAATTCTTCCTGGTGCACGAGAACCACAGAACCCTGCACAGATACACAGAGTATAAATCAGAATATTAGGTCTTCTTCTTGTGTCTGTTTCTGCACCATGTAACACAATCGGCTCTGCAGCATTATTTTCTTTCTCAGCATCATTTTTCTCATCTGTAAGATAAAACTGTCCTCCAGTCAGGAAACCAAAACACGCTTTTAATATGTTTTCCACAATTTATTGAGCGTTGAGAAGCGTCCGCGTCCGCGGGAAGCCTGTCTGTCACGGCGTCATTTCAGAAACAGACGGTTCTGCCGCCTCGGACACGCAGCGGAGTTTTGCAGATGTGAGGCGATATTAAACAAACCGCGGGTCGGTGGATCGCTTTAATCGCCAAGTATAACAAATGTGCAGGAATTTGTCATGTGACACGGTAACTCAGCGACTGCTTCGCATCCCCCTCCTTGCTCCCCGCGCTTACATTTCCTGCCGTCAGTCAGGCAGGTTTGGCGAGCGCGCTGCTTCTGATCCTCCGGGTTTTTCCATCTGGTCTTCATTTCCCTCTCGGTGCAGTTATCTGGCTCTGTCTCAGAGAGATCTTATTTTTTTGGACCCGTCTGACTGCCTGTACGGCCTCCCCCTGTTCTACAGTTACACCGTCAGCAGTGACTGATGCCTTTCTGTAAACTTCAAGTCGCCGTGGCTTATCTGCCATCGACACTGAGGGTCAGTTTGACCAGTGATAACACATCTGCGTTCTGTCCTCTGCAGATGCTGCTGGATTTGTTGAACCAGGTTTTGATGGTGCAGAGCATAAGGAGCTCTTTGGTCCTCAGCCTGGATTGTGGAATGGCTACCAGAGCTTTGGCTGAGGCAGCGTAAACCGACACCGAGTCACGACCAAGACCAGACGGTCTCTAGCCACCTCGGGTCACTAATAAATCCCCAATATCGGTGTTGGTACAGGCGACCGAACCCGCCTCAGGTCCATTGATGATTTTTAAATTAGCTGAGAGGCAGAAGAGGCGGGACAGCCAACGTGGTGGCAACCTGTGACGTCACGGATGTCTTTATGCTGTCATTGGTGAAAAGGCAGATGTGGAGCGGTGACGGCCCTCAACAGACAAGACCAAGACCTTCAAAAAGTGGTCTTGAGACCAGTCTTGCGATCCAGTACAACACGAGGCTGAAGACCTCAGGCGTTAGCAGATCTGAGAAAGTTCACCAGAAGCCGACGAGCAGCCGCGTGTTCACTTCAGTCCAAACACGAGTAAATAAATCTGCTTCCAAAATAATCTGCAGACACTAATTGTTGTTAATTTCGTAGAGCGTCTGTTTGCTGTCGGAGGCTGAAATCAGAACCAGCCGCCTCACTGTCGGAATCACGTCCATGTTCGTGAATAACCTCAGGTTTAAATGCCTCAAACAAACAAAGTGCAAACGTGGGTATCGCCTTTCTCGCGTCACCTCCGTGGCATGAAACGTTTGACACCGCACACTGAGGACGAGGGGGCCCGCGGTTAATCACATCAGCCAATGGGGGGGCTTCTGACGAGAGTCGCAGCCAGTTAGCTCTCGGCCAGGGTGCTGCCGTGGAAACTGTTACCAGGATGGAGAAAACAGGGGGATCTAATTGAGTCCAAATGGTCGTAATTCACCGAGTTAAGGGGGCAGCATGACTTTTCCCAAAGGTTTCTTTTTTTTTTTTTTGAGGGATACTCACCGCGTGGACTTAACCCCCTCCAGACCGCCGCCCGAGCACATGTGACTTTTGCCTTCGTGTTTTTCTTGGCGGGAATGTCCAGGCCTGCAGCTCAGACCTTCTACACACAGTTAGTTTTACTTCCCCCCCTTTTTTTGGCATATATAGTAATAAAGTAGACATTTCACGCTCTATTTAAAATTTGATTAATATCCAAATGGGCTGTCAGGTTATATTAATGAAAGTAACAAAGTTTTAATGAGTGAAATGCATAAACAAAGAGTCACAGTGTGTGTCCACTTTCACCTTGACACTATAAACAAGAACTACAAATCCCAAACACGACACGGCGTGCACGGCGGGCTGAGTGATGCACGTGAGCCTCGGATCAGTCCGACTGTAAACTGTTTACACCGCCGGGGGAAGACGGACTCCTTCACCTGAGCAGAGGAGTGCTGTGTTTACACTGTGAGAGATAACACACCGTGATGTATGACCTCAGCGCCTCCACCTCCGCCTCCACCCTCTCTCTGCTGCAGCACATGCTGATTTGCACAGGCGGGGTATTTGTCATGTAAATACTGTCACCTCAACCGCCATTCAAATGTATTTGCATCCAGGCTGGATGTAGGTCAGTCAGTCAGTCGGCCGTATACGTGACGAGGAGTTTAAAGAGCAGCAATGTTTGTACGGGCCGCTTCAACTTTGACCTCATCGTACCTCCTAAAGTCATCGTGAAGAAACGTTTAAGAAGCGTGTTTCTTTTGTGTTTGTACAGGATGTTCAGCCAGGATGTGACCCAGGGCGGGATAGTTCAAACACTCAAACAACTGTCTTAACGTTATTTATAATGTGTGCTGTTCTGTTGGCCGTATCTTCCAGTGTGGAATGCATACAGAGGTTAAAATAACGCCCGGTAGATCCACTGTTTCATCCTGTTTGAGCACCGTGAAATGCGAGGTGCTTCCATAGACACGTCTCTGTTTGGTCCGTCGAGCGTTTCAGGAGCGCTTCTCCCTCCACACTTTGTTTACCTGCTCAGGTTTGGTCATCTTCCTGGTTTATGAGCTTCTACATGTGGAAATATGCTACGAGCTGCTTTGTGTCTCTAGACAATACTGGACCGCAGCAGGAGCCGGTGGACTGAACCGGCACGTATCACTGCAGTTTTCAGTGCAGGATTTTGTGGGCGGTCCTTAAGGGGGTGGCTTGATGACATGCTGAGGCCACCCTGAGCATAATCCCCCTGCCTCCCTAACCCACAACAGTATAATAAATATGAGAATACTGCTCATTTCTACACCTAATTTCATGAACTTGTCGATATATTTGATTATTCAAATTTGGCTGGGTGGTTAATAACACTCTTTTTGCTCTGACAAACATTTATTCTGACTTTAACCCTGTTGGCTTTCCTCGTCAACCTTTCATTTGCTCATGTTAATTCCAGGGTTCCCACAGGTGCTTGAATTCCTTGAAAATGCTTGAATTTCAGTTTAGTGTTTTCAAGGTTGTGAAAGCGCTTGAATTTTTTGTGAAGTGCTTGACATTTCACAATTAGTTAAAAATCAAAACAGTCAATCTACCACCATATGAAATAATGCTAATTAGACCCATATTATTATGCCATACAGTGGCACCGCTGCGCTTCCCATGACCATCATGGCAAACACAACTAGTAGGCTACCTATTTAAAGGTGCTGGAAAAACTGGTGCTTGAAGGTGCTTGTAAAGTGCTTGAATTTGTTCATGAAAAAGGTGTGGGAACCCTGTAATTCAGACATGAATGTATCTATACACACACACACAGTGCCTTGACCCTGAAGCAGTTATGGAAATTGTTTGGATGGATGAGCACGCACTGACAGCAAATAGCGTTTAAACACAGCCCTGCAGTCAAGGCGTTGAAATCCGACCGCAGATCCGGGGTTTACGTTACAGATCCATGAAGGTTCTGAAGGTTCTGATCAGACACCAGAACACTGCGTACACATTACAAAGTAACATACCAGCAATGAACATTTCCACATATTGCCGGATGAGCCAAAGGTGAGGTCAGTCTTTCTGAAGAACGATGGTCAGCAGGGGGCGAGTCCATTGGCGGTCTACGAAAATGTCACTACTGCTTCTCTTTACTTCAAGTTCATGTCTCAGTCTCTAGTTTCAAGTCTTCTACCACACCGCACGATGTTCAGTTAGTAAATGATGGTTCAGTTTAGAGGAAAATAGACGATAACGAAAGGTGTGCTTCAGGATGTGGTCACCTTTGTGATTGGCAGATCACCACGGGGTGTCCTCGGGCGACCGAGGCGTAGCTTCACGCTCTCGTCCTGATGTCGCCACATCGAGCTCCAAAAAACCCCCAAAACCCCAGACCACGAGGGTCTGTGACCGCTGGTACCTGTGCTCACACAAAGCTGAACAGTTTGCCCTGAAGTCTGTAACCAGAGTCTTCTTCTGAATGAACTTCACGACTCTCTGGAAAAATGCCCCATCAGTGAGACAACAGAGGCTTTTTTTCCACTCGGCTTCATGTTCTCATACACATGGAGCAACCTGACATTGGCAGGAGGGTTTTATTGCTGATATTCTTTCCATGCTCTATACATCGGCATGCCCATTAACCTAATTGGCGTCATTATGGCTGTAATTTGAGTTCTCCACTTCAGAGCGCTGAACACGCTTTCACCTCAGGCATGGCAGCCGATGTCAGAAAGAGCCGTTTAGCTTTTTCTTTCCTCTCATCCGTCCAAACTAAACTCGGTGTGTGGAATCATTTTCTTATTGACCTCCGTAATAAGGAAAAGGAGTCTTCTGTTTTTCATTTATCTGCTTGTTTTTGGAAGAGCCGAACGCTCTGAAGCTACAACAAACTTCAGCTAACTGTTTAACGGGTGATAAAACATTAATGAGCAGCTGCAGACGTAAAGAAAACACTGAAACACACGTCTGCGCTCTGTTTGCTTTCAGACGTGTGTTTGTGGTCAGTGGAGATGAACAGGATAAGATACAGTCGGGTCATGTTGCTGCAGACGCGGAGATGCTCTGCAGAACAAAATATCCTCTCTCTCTCCGTCTCCGTCTCTTTTTAATGCGTTTCATCTCGTCCTCCAGGCAGCAGCCGCTCCACATCCTAATGTGCGGTTCTGGGAACACTGTGTGCCGCTGTAATGAGATTTTCACTCTTGGTCCAGGGTGCACGGACAAAAATGTTCTTGTCTTCCGAAAACAAGTTTTGAGACTACATCGAGTTTTTGATAGTAACTTTATGTGTCGCCAGGCTCCGGTTCTGGCATGACACCGGCCCTGTGAACCTCCTCTTCTTCTTCCCGGTGGTGCGAAACACCTGTGGTGCCAACACTAACCTCACCTGGAGCTCTGAGCTCACAGTCCACTACAGACTGAGCTAACAGCAGCTAACAGCAGCTAACAGACTGAGCTAACATGAGCTAACAGCAGCTAACAGACTGAGCTAACATGAGCTAACAGCAGCTAACAGTCTGAGCTAACCTGAGCTAACAGCAGCTAACAGACTGAGCTAACCTGAGCTAACAGCAGCTAACAGACTGAGCTAACATGAGCTAACAGCAGCTAACAGACTGAGCTAACAGCAGCTAACAGTCTGAGCTAACCTGAGCTAACAGCAGCTAACAGACTGAGCTAACATGAGCTAACAGCAGCTAACAGACTGAGCTAACAGCAACTAACAAACTGAGCTAACATGACCTAACAGCAGATAACAGACTGAGCTAACATGAGCTAACAGCCCGGCTAACAGACTGAGCTAACATGAGCTAACAGCAGCTAACATGAGCTAACAGCAACTAACAGACTGAGCTAACATGAGCTAACAAACTGAGCTAACATGAGCTAACAGCAGCTAACAGGCTGAGCTAACATGAGCTAACATCAGCTAACAAACTGAGCTAACATGAGCTAACAGCAGCTAACAGGCTGAGCTAACATGAGCTAACAGCAGCTAACAGACTGAGCTAACATGAGCTAACAACAGCTAACAGACTGAGCTAACAGCAGCCAACAGCAGCTAACAGACTGAGCTAACATGAGCTAACAACAGCTAACAGACTGAGCTAACAGCAGCCAACAGCAGCTAACAGACTGAGCTAACATGAGCTAACAGCAGCTAACAAACTGAGCTAACAGCAGCTAACAGACTGAGCTAACATGAGCTAACAGCAGCTAACAAACTGAGCTAACAGCAGCTAACAGACTGAGCTAACATGAGCTAACAGCAGCTAACAAACTGAGCTAACAAACTGAGCTAACAAACTGAGCTAACATGAGCTAACAGCAGCTAACAGACTGAGCTGACAAACTGAGCTAACATAGCTAACAGCAGCTAACAGACTGAGCTAACATGAGCTAACAGCAGCTACAGCTGTCAGCAGTTTACTTCACTGTCCATCATAAACTCTCAGGAAAGTTACAGGAATTAAACCTTCACGACTGACGAGTCTCTGACAGCATCACAGCATTTAATTTTTTTTGACTCTGAGAAATCAGCGCGACCTTTTACGACCTCTCAAACCGAGCCGGCCGGTGGCAGAAGTCGGCCCAGTTGTTTTCTCACAGACGCTGATGTGCCGCCTTTTTTTCCAAGCTTGCCTATTTATCCATTAGTCACCACCGCAGCACCGAGGCCGCTGCCAAGACTTCCTCTGGCTCCACAAGCTTCTATTTCAGCAGTTTGGTTTGTTTTGCTTTGAACTCCTGAAATCTGAAGCCGGCTTGGAAAAAAAAGTGCAGGAGGAGGAGGAGGAGGAGGAGGAGGAGGAGGGTGCAAAGAAAAAGAAAAGGTCAGATGTGTTGAATGTTGTGGAGCTGCTGCAGGAGGTTTTGTGCACTACAGGGGTCACGTGTTTGGATGTTTGTCATCCACCTTCTGGAGCTTAATGCAGGTTTTATGACTCTGTGCTTTTGTCCGTCTGTGCTTCCACCTGATCCACGACAGGCAGCCGACCATCGATTAGATTCAGAGACGAGTCTCTTCAACTGTTGCTGCAGTAAAATGCAGATTCTAATATTGACGATAATCATTTTTCTATTCTAGATCCATTGATTCGTTTTTTGGTTCATGAAATGTTAGAAAATGTTTCCTAAAGTCCAAACTGATGTCCTCAGATGTCCTCCAACACAACGATACTCAGTGTCCTGCTATAGAGGACGACGGAAACCAGCAAACTGTCACATTTGAAATCAGAATTTGAACTTTTTGAAGTTGAAAAATGACTCAAAACAGAGATTTAATTATCTGAAGAGTCATGCATGAACGTCACAGCTTTTCTCTGCTGATGCATCATGATGATCTCTGCTCCTCACACTGATGTTCATCCTCTCTCTCTCTCTCTCTCTCTCTCTCTCTCTCTCTCTCTCTGTCTGTCTCTCTCTCTCTCTCTCTCTCTCTCTCTCTCTCTGTCTGTCTCTCTCTCTCTCTCTCTCTCTCTCTCTCTCCCTCTCTCCCTCCCTCAGACGTACATCGGCTCCATCCTGGCGGCGGTCAATCCTTACCAGTCGCTCCCCGGCCTGTACGACCGGCCGGCCGTGGAGACGTACAGCCGACACCACCTCGGCGAAATCTCGCCGCACATCTTCGCCGTGGCCAACGAGTGTTACCGCTCGCTGTGGAAGAGGCTGCAGAACCAGTGTGTCCTGATCAGGTAGGCGTTCGTCTTCATGTCGTCCTCGTAGCAGCGAATGGCTGCTCACCTTTCTTTGTCACAGGTTGTATGGAGCGCTCTGATTGGCTCGTCTAGTCGCCCTGAGCGTGCCAAAACGCTTTGATCAAGCTTCAAGTCGACCCCTGGGCAGTTTGGCTGCAGCTCTGAGGATCTGCTGCATGCCACAACACACACACACACACACACACACACACACACACACACACACACACACACACACACACACACACTGTCCTTTCCTTCCTCACATCCGTCCTCTTTGATTTCAGCAGGATGACTTTCACATTGTTTTATCACACTCACAGTTATTTTTACATTTTAAGAAACGATAATAATATCTGAGAGCGGATGCAGAGGACATCACAGTGTTTGACTCTGTCCTGAACACGTCTCCAGAGGACGCATGGAGATGAATTATGTATGAACAAAGCGAATCTAACATTCATCGGTCTGAATCCCAACAGTGTCCCATCTTGTACAGCTCCAGACACCAAAGATCAGGTGGAGGAACTTCTCCATAGTCTTTGTGTTGCCTACAGTGGACAGGGCTGAAATCAGTCACAGCATACGCTATATTTAGAATATTCTATCTTTTATATGGATCCAAACTCTCAGTTTGTGTTCTTGCATGTTTCAATTTTAGTTTGGGCTCAACCCTTGTTGCTGTGGATCGAGGCGGCGGTGGATCATGTGCTGCAAGATAAAATAAGGGCTCGGATTCCTCACTCGTCCTCCTGTTTTGCTCCTTGTCTTGTATCTGAGCTGATAAAAACACGGGAGGTGTCGGGAGGAGGTGGCGAGTCGCAGCTCGCCGCTTCGGGCACCGACGTTGCAGTTTTCTGACAATTAGCTGGCATTACTTTTACAGCCCTGTTTGGAGCCGTTTCATTGGCATGCTGGGTAATGAGACACACATGTCCCCTTTTAAAACATGAGCTGCTCTGAGTTCATGAGGAAAGCACAAAGCGTGCAGCGGCTTTGTGCTTTCCTTGCAAAGTTTTTGTGCACTTCCATCATCAGGGACACGATCGTCGACCAGAAACATCTCACAGGTTCCTGTCACGTGCTCAAACTTCTTCTAACAGCATGTTTGTATAATAATTCTGACAAATTAAGGAATGAAATATTAATATTAATAATGAATCCTGGTTTAAAGTCGAGCTCTGCCATGAACCTGGTCTCTCAGTGAGTCTTCCTTCGTCCTCTTGTTCAGGGAACAGAAACTCTATTGTCTGGGCAGGATGTTGTTCAGTGGGCAGCGAGCGTGCACGGCGAGGCGTAAACACAAACATGTCATGTTGTCGTCGTCGGAGGAGGAGGAGGAAGCCGCGAGCTTCACAATGCTGCCGTTCAGTTCCCAGAGACGTGTCGCTGCCGTGGAGCTGCTCTGTGATTCTCCTCATCCGGCTGACTCTTAGCATGCAGCAGGTTCCCTCGACGCTTCAGCAGCGTCAGCAGATGAGTTTCCTCCTTGGAACTTTGTATTTTCATTCAGTTCGGAGCGCCTGCACTTTATGAAAACACTTCACAGAATCTGTAACTTCAAGGAAAAGATAAACGCCGGTTTGGTTTGCAGAGTTTTTCCGTGACAGCACTCGAAGCCGCGGCAGGTCAGAGAGGACGAACCGCAGAGCACAGGCGCGACCTTTCACCTGCTGACTCAGCTCAAACACAAACTGACGGACCCCGACACACAGGTCCAACATTTCATCTGTTCTGCTGTGTGCGCCTCGGTTTCACTTGCTGTTTGTTTTACGGCCTCTCAGCTGTTAATTAGCTGTTAATCGTCGCCCTCGAGCAAGGCACTAAACTCCCAGCTGAGCTGGATGTGAAGCGATGCTGTGAATGCTCTGCAGACGCTTCCTTTGAGAGGATCGGATACTTCTGCACGACTGACTGACGGGATGATTGTCTTAATAACTCAACTTGCATATTTTCACGCGATGAAGCGGTTTCGTTGATTTCAGCCTCTCCGCTCTGAAACGTGGCCTGAGAGCAGAAGCGAAGCGCCGGAGCTCCCTCTGCTCTCGCCTGCTGTGGGTGATGGATGTGCGAGGTTATGAATAATTGAAGGGCGGAGCAGCGACACACAAATGTTTTTTACTGCCAAGTGTTTCTCGCCCGAGGGCTCGGCCCGGCTGTGTGGGCTGACTGCTGAGCTGAGCGTCAGGGTCCCGGCTGCGGCGAGGCCTCGAGGCGACGTGGAAACCTGAACAAACAAAAAGGCAATTATCAAATAAGATGGAATCATCTCACGCTCAGTCCTGCTGGTTAGAGGCTCCTCAACTTTATTTATAAAGCCCTTTAAAAACAGCTGACACAAAGCGCTGCACATAAAATAGAACCTGAAATGAGACGTGCAAAACAAAGAACAATATAAAAACAATAAACGATAAAACAAACTGCAAATATGTCGATTTTTACCTGGTTACGTATCGACGGAGCTGAGAGACAAACCAGGTTACACAAAGAAGATAGTAGAAAAGTTCTGGACTTGTGTTATTATTTTATTTAGTTTCTCAACTTAAAGATCCACTCACCAATCTGTTGATCCGACCGACCCAGAGAGACTAACGACTGATAAAAACATCAGATCTGCTCGTTTAAGAAGCGATAAACGCCGAATCAATGAGTAATCAGCTGATGAGCTTCATGCCAATAGATGAATTGACTAATGTTTCAGCTTCATTAGCAAATGGAGCCGGATCGAGTGTCGTCATGTCCCTGATGTTTTCCATGCAAAGCTGCATGTGTTAATTTCAAACGAGCCTGGAGACGATCACGGTGACGAGGACACACCGTGATCGTCGTTAACCTGCAGAGTCGAGTTCGATACCTAAAGTTAGATTTTAACACGGAGTCGCGCTGCCCAGCTGCCACAGTGTACGTGTTCTGGTTCACAATGATCTCTGACACACACACACACACACACACACACACACACACACACACACACACCTCCTGTTGGTCCCCTGAAAACACTAAAGCCATCTCACAGCGGCCCCTCGTAAAACATGTAACATGGCAGCACCCCCCCACCCACACAGAGTGCTGGCACTTTCAGGCGAGGCAGGAAGCTTCCTCGTCGGATTTAGGGATTGTTGGTAATCAGATCCAGAGGGAGGCGGAGGAGGAGGAGGAGGAGGAGGAGGAGGAGGAGGAGGAGGAGGAGGAGGAGGAGCAGACTGGCTCTAACACGAGTCATCTGCTCATTAACGCTCGTGAATGCCACTTTGCGTTTTCGCTGATGCGGATACCTGCCTGCATCGGACCACATGATTTTAATGGAACGCCCCCCGCCCCGCTGAGAGACGTCGTTCTGAACCGCCAACAAAGAAAGTTCTGGAAAAGCTCCAAACTTTTGTAGCCCTGCGGACAGTGAAGCAGCAAACTTTCTAATGTTCGCTGGTTTGGGCCTCGTGGGTCCAGCGGCGCTCCGGTGTACATGACACCTCAGTTTGCTGTGGGAGAAGTTGTGTAGGACTTCATGATGATGTTGTTGGGATCGACCTGTGAGCTGTGTTTGTCCCTGACCTCCTGACCTCAGAGGTGGGTGTGAGGTCAAACTCAAGACCCGGTGAGCCTCGTTCATTACTCAGGCATCTGCAGGTCACAGAGACCCTGCAGCACTAACAGACCTGAGAGGTTTTATCATCCACGTCGTCAAATTAAGAATTTGTCTGCGAGGAATGCACGACAGCGAAGGAACAGAGCATGATGGGAAGGAAACGTATCTGCACACGTTGGTTTGTCTCGCGTCACTTCTTCTCTTCACATCTCGGTTCTTCATGAGTAAGTGAGGACGAGACTTTAAATAGTTTGGTGTTTGCTTCAGGTCGCGTTGAATTGTTGTTGTTTGTTGGAGCGACCGAACTCAGTGAGTGTTTTCTTTCTTAGGTCGTCGTCACAAAAACAACTGAAGCAACAGAAATGATCATCGATGAAGGATTTAGGCCCCGGGTCCGGTCCAGCGCTCGCTGCTGCAGAAACTTTAATCAGAGAAACTGAATGAAAGTTTGAATAATTATTTATTATATCAAATCTCACAGGTCGAGCCGTCACTCTGCATTCGAAAGTTTCGCAGGGCTCAAAGAGCAATGAGAAGAAAACACTGGATCTGTCCAAGAAGAAACAGATCAGGTTTTAAAAAATGTAAAACAGGAAGAGAATTGTTCACAAAGTTCCTAAAAAATTCATCTGTGATGAAAAAATCAGGAGAATTTACTTGTTGGACACAAACTTCCTGCAGTTATTGTTCCACTGTTCGGGTTCATCGCTCAGTTTATCAGCTGTTCTGTTTTTGGTAATATAAAATATAAAATATGTCACTTCCCTGAAGGAAGGTTGAAGGTTGGGACACTGTATGGTGGCCTTTTCAGGACATCTCAACTCGTCAGCTTTGCTTGTTCATCTTTAATTTCACGGCGTCGTCTGATCCGGTTTCTCTTTGTTCTTTTGTCGCGTTAACCGATCGCTCTCGCCGTCCTCGTCGACAGGAAGAGTTCTGGAGGTTTTGTGTCAGACCGGATGAAAAAATCAGGGCATCACCACAGTGATACATCCTCGCAGGAAGCTGAATGTTGCTGGTGCCGGTTTTGGATTTTAACGTGAGCCTGTTTGACTCCAGTTTAAATATTTACGGCAGCAGAACTCCTGACAGACTTTGGTCCGTCTAAACGAGTCATTCAATCCTAATCTTCTTTAGACGAGCTGCAGTTTCGATGCGTTCCTCTAAACAAAGTTCCCGGTTCTTAAGAAGACTCCAAACCAGATTAAATGAGGTGTGCAGTCTCGGTTTCTCCTCCCTGCAGAAGCTCTTTCACTCCTCGCTACAAAAGGCCTGGGTGAGGTCCAGAGCCGCGAGGGCGACTCCGTCCAACACGCTCGGTCGCCTCGGCTGAAGACTCCCTCCT
This sequence comes from Collichthys lucidus, assembly GCA_004119915.2. Classification (NCBI taxonomy): domain Eukaryota; kingdom Metazoa; phylum Chordata; class Actinopteri; family Sciaenidae; genus Collichthys; species Collichthys lucidus. The sequence continues at coordinate 2,832,402 of CM014089.1, forward strand.
TCCTGCCCGTGGGGGGTTTTACCTTGGGTGGCAAACGGCATGTGGAGAGCCAGAGCCAGGGTTCAGCACAAAGGCAGGGCGCTGCTTAGTTGTAGTGTGTGTGTCCTAGTTTGGATAAGTTGGCATGCAGCCAGAGGGCTGAGTTACATTTAGCAGGCTCTTTCACATTCGGCTGTCTGCTATGAGCTATTTAAATGAGTTACACACAGCGAGCCCTTTAAAGCACGATCCAGTCCCTTTAGGAGAGTTTGACCCACTGGTGAGAATTTACAGTTTCTAATGAAAACCCCCCAAAACTGGAGCCTAAGACTCAAATCTGTGTAACTCTTCTTTCTTATTAAAAGTGCTGCAGTCTCACCCGGTTCCCTCCTGAACCGATCCGATCAAAAACGTGTCATGGTTACAATAAAACACAACGATGTTCTGTCAATGAAAATCTGCTTTAAACATAAAATCGAAGCTCGTCCTGCGACTTTAAAGCTGCGCTGATTAAGTTTTGGCCACTAGGGGGCAGAGAAACACCAAAACAAGATGCTGGATTTCTTTAAAGTTCTTCCAGCACAAACTGCAGCTGAAGCTTTAGTGTAAATTATTACATGAAATTAGTGAAGAAAGCAACAGAAATGTTGTCGGTTCCTGCAGCTTCCTTCATGTTCTGGGTTGTTAATTATTCCAAATGATCATAACTAAAACGGCCGATGTTTAAAAATGCTACAAACAAAGAAGCCGATGACCCGACCTCAGCTCGTCCTGTCATAACATCCGTCCACGCGAGCTGCAGCCAGACGCTCGCAGAGTTTACACGATCTCCGGTTCTGTTTTCTGTCCGTCATGAGCGACTCGATGGGACACGACCCGTCACGTCTCTGCACGGCTGACGTTCAGCTTTATTTATAAAAACGCCGTGCTGTCCCAAAGACAAACGATGAGGCTGAATGTTTGCAGCAGCAAATACACCAAAATCTATTTGAAACCTTCAGACCAAACGTACGAGGAAGAAGTCGTAGATTTTTACTGACTTTCTATGTTTGTTCGGCCTCTGTCACCGCACGTGCATCACGTCTTAGTCTGACTTTTTATTTTGTTGTTAACAACAGAATAAAAAATGTTTTATAATAATGACTCAGATATAAGTTTGGAACATCCTAGTTTGTAAAATAAAACATTTGTTATCACATAAAGGTGCAAATCCAGCTGAGAATCACTACTTTATTCTTCCACATGCAGTTCATTGAAGGTCTGCCGTGTGTTTGCCTCTGAATCTAAACCAAACAGTAGATGTGCTCGTAGTCGATCCAGATTTTTTAATTTGATTGTGTCTGACGCTGAGGCTGAGATCTCTGACTCAGCTGGAAATCAAACAAACAACATTTCTGCTTTATTAGATTAGTTTCAAGTTTTGTGAGAGTCAGGAGATGAGATGAGAAGACTGTGGATGTTTTTCACAGTGTCGTGACTGTTTGGTGTGAAGCTCAGACTTCTGAGCCACCGTAACGCCCTGTGAGGTGGAGGTGTCTATATTCTACCCAGTGCTTCTGTACCGGGAGAAAAAACTCAACCGACGTCGACTCTGAGACGTTTTCAGAGTCTGTCAAACTTTTCTTCGTGCAGTCAGTCGACCAGCTCGACTTTTAAAGGTCTGAGTCTGTTTTTTTTTCCCACCTCTGCTGTGAATAATGTGTCTGTCGGGGACTAATCGCCTCTGTAATGAGTTTACATGTTAATAATTAACACGGCCGGCCTGAACCTCACGCTGCGTGACTGCGGGTTGCCAGGTTCACATTTAATGTCACATAAGGTGTGTGAGAGGAAAAATCTGATGTGACTCGGGAGAAATTAGAATATTATCAATAATAATATTATATATATTATATATAATATAAAGTGTGTGCAGGTTTCCTTTCAGCTGAAGTTGCAGGTGATGTTTGGCCAGCAGGGGGCAGCAGAGCAGACTGTAAACACAAACTGATGCTTTAGTTTTTGTGATGTTGCATCCTGGATTTCATTCAGTCCGTGATGACAGTCAGCCTGCAGCTAATTAGCAGTGTGCAGTGCGCCATCTAGTGGTGGAGCTTGGGAACATTTCCATGATGCCATCAGCTGCTTGTGTGACCCTTTTTCAAAGATGCTGTAAAGATCCTGAGATTAAGACTGCTGCCGTGTTGCTACATCTGCTCTGATTACAGAAAATAATAAATGATTTTCAATAAAAAGAAGAATAAATATTTTGTTTCTTCGTTATCTCTGTGGGGAGATTGTCTTCCTCTCTGCAGGGAGGTGGATGCCTTGCTCGGAGGCATGTTTTAAGCACCCCTCATGTGTTTTATTCCCCCCTCAGTGGAGAGAGCGGCGCCGGGAAAACAGAAAGCACCAAGCTGATCCTCAAGTTCCTGTCGTGCATGAGCCAACACTCCCTGGAGGTGTCGTCCAGAGACAGGACGTCACACGTGGAGGAGGCGCTGCTGGAGAGCAGGTGGTGTTTCTGTTTTGTTTTCTGCTCGTCTGTCTGAGATATTAATAGTTTTAATAATTGGCAGAGAGGTGTTGTTTGTCGTTAACGTTCTCGCCGCTCTGCAGCCCCATCATGGAGGCTTTCGGAAACGCCAAGACGGTCTACAACAACAACTCCAGCCGCTTCGGGAAGTTCGTCCAGCTGCATTTCAGCCAGAAGGGCAACATCCAGGGAGGCCGGATTGTTGACTGTATCCTTTAAACTGACTCGTGTTCAGTGGCCGCCACTTCCTTTCCTACCTGAATATACAGGAAGGAAGTACCTGAAGTTTGCAAAGATGCTTTTAAGGGTAAAGGTCTGCAGACATTTGCAAATCATAAAAAACTGGATTTCCAATCTGCCGTTTGCTCGATGTTCACCTCGGACAGTCAGCAGGATGCAGGAGGAACTAGTTTGTTTAGCCAGTAGCTGATGTGACGACCTTTGCAGGGCGGGTGCACGTGACATTTACCTGAGTCTGTTCCTCAAACATTCAACTGTTTTCTGCCTTGACTGACTCGTTTCTGACCACAGACCTCTTAGAAAAGGTGAGCGTCCTTTCCTTCTGCCCAGTCTGTCATTAACTTTAAATGTTTAAGGAGACACTCCATCAAAATCTGTCTTCAGACGTCCTGCAAGGCTTCAGACACCTTCGTCATTAAGTATTAAAACCTTCCCAAAAGCTGCTCGTAGGACAAATAAAAGAAATCTTGTGTGCAGCAGAAAGTCTTTGAGTTTCACCTTCGAGAGCCCATTAAGCTCATCTTACATGACGACATGGTACTTACACTTTCTCGTGAGCATTTGATGGTTTCAGGTGTGCACCAGTTTCATGGAGACGTAAAGATTTTGACGCCCTGTGAGGTCTCTGCACCGTCACTGGGCCAGAATCAGATTAAAGAGCTTCTGAAGCTTTGACGGAGGGTTTGTGCTCCAGGCTCCAAAGATATATTTTGGTTGGAGTGCCGCCTTAAAACAGTTGAATAAAACTGTGTTAATATTAGCACAAGTTCCCAACAGCAATGCTTCTTTTCCAACAGAACCGAGTGGTCCGACAGAACCCCGGGGAGAGAAACTATCACATTTTCTACGCCCTGTTAGCAGGAACCAACACCCAGCAGAAAGGTGGGTCCAGTGAATCTGAACGGCGACGTGTTACTTGGCATTAAAATCACCTGCACGCTTCACCTGCGCTCGTTCTTGTTGCTGCAGAGGCGTTCGGGTTGACCCATCCTGACGCGTACCATTACCTGAGGCAGTCCAGCTGCCTCGCCGACAAGACAATCAACGACACCGGCACTTTTCAGGACGTTCTGGTACGCAGTGTTTCACGTTTGAACGACACATAATTCACCATTTCCCACATATATTTCCATTCATTTATTCAGAAGCATGAATCAGGGGTAGAAACTCTGACAGCGCTGCTGCCAAACCGACAAACACGGAAACTTCAAGTCCGTCCAAACCTCGAGAAAAGACCGATCAGCTGCTGGAGACTGAAACCTAACAGCAGAAACTTTCAGTGCAGAACCAAAAGAAACTTTTAAAAGTTTTTCATCGACTCTGCTTCGTCTTCTTTTGTGGCTTTCCCAGAATTCCATGCGAACGATGCAGTTCACGGAGGAGAACATCGGCGAGATCCTGCGCCTCCTGGCCGGGATCCTGCACGCGGGGAACATCGAGTTCATGACGGCCGGAGGAGCGCAGGTCTCCTCCAAATCAGGTCAGAGGGACTTTCTCCTCACTCGCCCACACCTTCATCAGCTATCATCACACACTGACGTCTCATTATGAGGTTACCCGACGGTTCTGTGGAGGTAAAATAAAGGTTGACAGGGACCTCTAGTGGCTGTTTGAATTATGACAGGTTGCAAGAAGTGACTTTAACTAATAAAATACTGAATTTAAACATTCATTAAGCATGATAACAGACTGAAAAACAGATTTTATGCACTTAAATTTCTTTATGCATTGCACAATTATAATAAAGATATTCTGTAAAAGCCGTGACTTTGACACCAGAGGCTGTTTATTGTGTTTCCTACCGACAGTCGGCGTTCGACCTCCGTGTGTCCTAAACTAGTTTCCATTAATCCGACTTCAACCAGCTCATCTGAATCCTTTTTGGAAAAGCATCAGAAAATTGATTGATTTGTAAGACGACAAATGAGCTCCAGTGTTTTAGTTCAGCTGAACCTTTTTACAGAATAAAAGCCGGAAAGAAAACCGATAAACTGCAACAAGTAAATTAAAACCTGTCTGCAGCGTGTTTCAAGACAAATCCTTCAAAGTAAAACACCCAGACACGCTCACGCCTTCGTTGACTCTCTCTCTGGACGTTCGAACTCTCTGTAAACGGCCTCGTTTGGTCACTTTATCACCAGACTGAACAAATACTAATGTGTTTAATATCCAAGAGTCAAAGGTCACGCTTGGACAGGCGGTGACGGCAGTTATTGATTATTGATCTGTGGATCTGCAGCGAGCTGGATGAGCGATCAGCAGCTCGTTCCTGCAGGATGTCTCTGAACTCTCTGACCATGTTTGTGTGCTCCTTCCATCAGCAGCTCTCAGCCGGACGTCCGACCTCCTGGGGCTGAACTCGGACCAGCTGGCCGAGGTCCTGACCCATCGGTCCATGATCCTCCGGGGCGAGGAGATCTCCACACCGCTGACTGTGGAACAGGTGAGGAAACCTCCAGCCGCCTCACCTGCTTAATCAAAGATGGATCTCTGTGGAGCCTTGACTGCATGTGTGTGCTCCTCTGCAGGCCGTAGACTCCAGAGACTCCATGGCCATGGCACTTTATTCTCAGTGTTTCAACTGGATCATCCGCAAGCTCAACATCCGCATCAGGGGAAAAGAAGACTTCAAGTCCATCAGCATCCTGGACATCTTCGGATTTGAGAACTTTGAGGTAAAATATTGAAATATTGTTTGTGTTAAGAAGTTCCTCTGTGCTAACATCCATACAAAGAGAAAACTAAAAAGTAGAAATAAAAATGTTTTAAAGAAATATCAAATAGATCCACGACAGGAAGTCACGTCATGTGTTTGAAGGAGGAAAACATTTCTGTGTGACACGATCTCAGATTCTGATATTCTCTCTGGGATGAATAAAGTTTATTAAACTCCGGTCTCTCTCTCTCTCTCTCTCTCTCTCTCTCTCTCTCTCTCGCAGACACACTTGAACTCAACATTTCTCATTTCCTGTCTAACTTTAATTATTATTTTTATTATTATTTAATTATTCGGTGTGTGTTATCTGCCACAGGTCAACCGCTTCGAGCAGTTCAACATCAACTATGCAAATGAGAAGCTTCAGGAATATTTCAACAAGCACATTTTCTCCCTGGAGCAACTTGAATACAACAAGTAAGTGTGGAGGCTGTCAGCGGGGGGCGCTGTCAGCAGGGGGCGCTGTCAGCAGGGCGCGCTGTCTGAGCTGGAAGTTCTGCAGGCAGAGGTCCAGAAAAGATCTGAGCGAGTTCATTGTAAAATGTCTCTGACCCTTCCCGTTGTGTCTGCTCGGCTGCTTCCTGCAGGGAGGGTCTGGTTTGGGTCGACATCAACTGGATGGACAACGGCGAGTGTCTGGATCTGATTGAGAAGGTACATCCAGTGTTCTGCGTCCGTTATGGGAAGAACGTCGATACATGTTGAGACACCTGCAGGATGCATTGATAGCACAAACTTTTTTATAAGAAGGGAACGTGCTGAGATCAGAACAGTCGAGAGCCAAATGATGCTGATGATGCTGATGCTCATCTCTCTGTGTTTCCATAGAAACTGGGTCTCCTGGCACTGATGAATGAGGAGAGTCACTTCCCCAAAGCCACAGACGACACCTTACTGGAGAAACTGCACAGCCAGCACTCGGTACGATGTCCTCATCGTCTCTGACAGCCGGTTTATCTTCAGAGCGTCTCTCCAGGAGATGTTGCTTCCACCTCTGTGATTTCTGAGCTCCTGTTTGTCGGACAGCTCTGACGGTTTATCAGCCGTGCTGCGTTGCTGTAGTTGAAGTAATTGCTCTTGTTTGCATCTGTTGCTAACGGGATACTGACAGCAGAACTTTGGCCGGCGGCCCCGATTCAGCGTGAGCGAGCGAAACAGCTTGACTTGATTTAAACAGTGAAGTGACTGGAAGCTTTAAAGTGAGCCGTGTTAGTCAGGATCAAATAAAAGACTAAACCAGAGACGAGGCCAACTGATCGTCTCTTTTCACAGGTAGATGAGACATTTTGTGATATTGTGAAATGAATTAAAGCGTTTCCTTCCTGTTGCTGCAGAAAAACCCTTTCTATGTGAAACCACGCGTGGCTGTGCACAACTTTGGAGTCCGGCACTATGCAGGAGAGGTAAGAGACGCTGCTCCTCCGCTGATCTGTGAATGAACGTCTCTCCCTCTGCTGCTCCTCTGCTGATCTGTGAATGAACGTCTCTCCCTCTGCTGCTCCTCTGCTGATCTGTGAATGAACGTCTCTCCCTCTGCTGCTCCTCCGCTGATCTGTGAATGAACGTCTCTCCCTCTGCTGATCTGTGAATGAACGTCTCTCCCTCTGCTGCTCCTCTGCTGATCTGTGAATGAACGTCTCTCCCTCTGCTGATCTGTGAATGAACGTCTCTCCCTCTGCTGCTCCTCTTCTCTTTGTTCACATAAAACTCACCGACGCCCCCCTGTGGCCGGTTGCAGGTGGTGTACGACGTGAGGGGGATGCTGGAGAAGAACAGGGACACGTTCAGAGACGACATCCTGAACCTGCTGAGGGAGAGCAGGTCAGTGTGAATGAACTCACACACAGTGCTGCAGGAAACAAGATTCAAACTTTCAGTTAAACCCCCAGAAAAACTCCCTCAAATATCAAAATGACTGTAACGTTTGTTCACTTTATTTTTTATTAAATATGGTCCTATAGTAGATGAATGAGTCTCTGATTTCAGCTTCTCTCATGTGAATATTTTCTGGATTTCTTTTGGTTGTTTTTGGAAACATTTAAAAAAAAAAATTTCTTTAATCGAATAATCTGGAAAATGATCATTGGATGAATCGATCCACAGTGTGACGTCTCAGAGACGGACTGATGCCATAAAAGTTCAGATGTAAATAAGATATGATCAGAGTCCGCTGTTGGGATGACGGAGCTCGTCCTCATGTTCGTGTTCTGTTTTTGAACTTCTCCTCGTGGTTTCATCAGGTTGGACTTTGTCTACGATCTCTTTGAACACGTGCTGAGTCGAAACAAGCAGGACACCCTGAAGAGCACGTCCAAGCACAGACGGCCCACGGTCAGCTCGCAGTTTAAGGTTCGTCACGAGTCCAAACTTCAGAGTACTGTCAGATACTGCAGTAGTTGTAGTAGGATCTGGAAGAGATGCAGTAATGATACTAAAAACATCAGCATAGTTTGCAGGATTCTCTCTGCAGCAGTATCAGTAGTAACACTGACTGTGTGTGTGTGTGTGTGTGTGTGTGTGTGTGTGTGTGTGTGTGTGTGTGTGTGTGTGTGTGTGTGTGTGTGTGTGTGTGTGTGTGTGTGTTTCAGGGTTCTTTGCACTCTCTGATGGCCACGCTCAGCACCTCCAACCCGTACTTCATCCGCTGCATCAAACCAAACACACACAAGGTGAGTGACGGAAAACACACACACACACACACACAAGGTGAGTGACGGAAACACACACACACACACAGGATGTTTGAGCACATATGTGTGTGTGTGTGTGTTTGTGTGTGTGCGAATCGTTTGTCATTTAATAATCAGTCTTCACCCCCACTAAACAACCAGCAGAGGAATGAGAAGTGTCTGGACCTCCTGTGTGACCTTTGACCCCTGGTTGCCTAGCAACAGGCTGGAGTAGTGGAGAATGTGGAGGCTAATGTACACAAGACAGACAGACCTACAGACAGACCTACAGACAGACCTACAGACAGACCTACAGACAGACAGACCTACAGACAGACCTACAGACAGACCTACAGACAGACAGACCTACAGACAGACCTACAGACAGACCTACAGACAGACCGACAGACAGACCTACAGACAGACAGACAGACAGACCTACAGACAGACAGACAGACAGACCTACAGACAGACAGACAGACAGACAGACAGACAGACAGACAGACCTACAGACAGACCTACAGACAGACCTACAGACAGACAGACAGACAGACAGACAGACAGACAGACCTACAGACAGACCTACAGACAGACCTACAGACAGACCTACAGACAGACAGACAGACAGACAGACAGACCTACAGACAGACAGACAGACCTACAGATAGACCTACAGACAGACAGACCTACAGACAGACAGACCTACAGATAGACAGACAGACCTACAGATAGACCTACAGACAGACAGACCTACAGGCAGACAAACCTACAGAAAGACCTACAGACAGACAGACCTACAGACAGACAGACAGACCTACAGATAGACCTACAGACAGACAGACCTACAGGCAGACAAACCTACAGACAGACCTACAGGCAGACAGACCTACAGACAGACAGACAGACAGACCGACCTACAGACAGACCTACAGACAGACAGACCTACAGACAGACAGACCTACAGACAGACCTACAGACAGACCTACAGACAGACAGACCTACAGACAGACAGACCTACAGACAGACCTACAGACAGACAGACAGACAGACAGACCTACAGACAGACAGACCTACAGACAGACCTACAGGCAGACAGACCTACAGACAGACAGACCTACAGACAGACCTACAGGCAGACAGACCTACAGACAGACAGACCTACAGACAGACCTACAGGCAGACAGACCTACAGACAGACAGACCTACAGACAGACCTACAGGCAGACAGACCTACAGACAGACAGACAGACAGACCTACAGGCAGACAGACAGACAGACAGACCTACAGGCAGACAGACCTACAGGCAGACAGACCTACAGGCAGACAGACCTACAGACAGACAGACGGTCTCTTCTAATTGGTCGTCTGGTAGAAACTGGTATGATGATGAGGAGCGTTATTACGTGTTCATGTTATTTTGTCCACCGTCTCTCTCTCTGCTGAAGTCAGACACACACTGAGAGGTCAGTGACGTACAGACACAACCCGTCTGTACGTCACAGTGTCGCCTGTGATCCATCCACAGAGAGCCCTCTGTGTGTGTGTGTGTGTGTGTGTGTGTGTGTGTGTGTGTGTGTGTGTGTGTGTGTGTGTGTGTGTGTGTGTGTGGTTCAGTCCTTTGTACATCATTGTCATGAACGGGGAAATTAGCTACAGAGACCAAAACAGTTTTTTGTCCCAGGCTGTAAACATGTTTATTTCTGCTGTGAAGCATGGGACATTATTCTTGATGAATAAACGTGTAAACAGATGAGTGGGTGGCTGCAGAGATGCATCTGTTCGCTCTGTGGGTATCTCTCGTGTCCTCTGGGAGACAAACTGGACAGCCGGCGTGTTTTTATGAGGAGCAGCTCGACCGTCTGGACTGCTCTTCTGATCGAATGTTAAACAAGGCTGGATGATGACGTTTGAATGGGGCTTAATGTAGTGAGAGGAGGAGGGCCGGTCCCAGGGGGAACAGGGGTCAGGGCGGCACCACGCGTGGCCCCCTAAAAGCCCTGAGAGGCGAAAAGTGAAGAATCAAGTCTTTAAAGTTTGAAGGTTCTGCATCAGAAACCTTCAGGGTCCGTTTCAGCCTTTTAGATTTTCTTCAGGGAAGTGGCGGCGTGTTGGAAACGCCTGCAGGGTCAGAGGACTCCTGCAGATGGTGAGTGGAGTCTGTGGAAACATCAATATATTGACCGAATGCATAATGGTGTGGACAGACTGTTGGCTCTAAATACAACCGACACACACACACACACACATTTCATCTGTGCATCTACGAAACACACAGGAGTGTTTGGTCACGCTGTGTTTGGAAAGCTGAAAAACTTTAGTTTGACGGAAAATATTGGACACAGACACAGAAATTATTTTAATTTGGACAAACATTTAACTGCTCATTATCTTCAGACGTGGTTTTATCGGCCGCCTTCTCCTGGAGGCTTTTTCAAATTCATCTTTTGTTTCAGTTCTCTTCATACGTCGACGAGCAGAAACAGATTTGACTGAAGTGTGTGAGGATGGGCGACAACATTGGAGTCGTTTCTGCGTGATCTGGTGAACACGCGATATTTCTGCTGTTTGTTCCACAGCTGTGAGACAATAACTCACTCTGTGACACACAGCATCCATCCGGCTTTACTCATCAATGCATGGTGTGAATGTGAATCTGTACGTACACAGCAAAATAAACTACACACACACGTAGCATGAAGTTAAACGTGGAGATGAGTAAACTTCTTTATTACCGTTACTATGTAAACTAAGATTATATAAACATAATAAAATATATAAAGCAGTGATTCATCAAGGTTCAGTCCAGTTCAGCCAGTCTGAGGCGGCGTCACGCCAGTTTACCCGACCAGTGCGCGCGCACACACACACACACACACACACACACACACACACACACACGTCAGCACCGTGTTTGAATGTAAACAGCCTGCTTTCACACTCACACACACACACACACACACACTCTGTCAAGCCCTACAAGTGGCCTGCACAAATTAGCCTCAGCAGGAGACGCATCGCCATGGCAACCACAGCCCTCCCTCTCTCAACACACACACACACACACACACACACACACACACACAAAGGGGGAGTGGAGTTCTGGGTTTGAAAGCCTTTGTTTGACTCTATGGTGGCAGAGCGCTCTGTGTGTGTGTGTGTTGTGGAGTGTGTGGATGTGGATGTGTGTGTCCGAGCCGGTCGGTCGGTCGGTCAGTGTGTGGAGCAGAGGGAGGACGCTGAACGCAGCTTCTGGGGAAGTTTTCTGTCATTTTCTGTCTGATCTCGACGAATCCTGCAGGAAACGAGGCGGCAGCAGCAGCAGCGATGTGACGGTGAGACCTGATGCATGTTTGGAAACGAAGCGGTGCGTTCAAGTTGCAGCTGAGCGGCTCTGTAGTGCTGTGGCACGAGGGGAGATGCAGCAGTTTGTGTTCTCGTTATTCTTTGCAGTGACATGCAGGGAAAACTGATGCTGACGGTGCAAATGCTACAGAATAAGAAGTGATATTATGAAGCGTGCACGTCTGAATGTGTTTTTGAATGACTCCAGTTTGTGTCCAACTCTCCTGCTCGCTGGTTTCACACAGTTATTCAGAGTGAATCGGTGTTTGGAGCTGAGAGGTCTGTGTCTGTAGAATGATTCTGTGCAAAGATCATTAAATATTAGAAGAATCGAGCATAATTGATACGTTTTTTCTTAATTGCTTAAACAACCAGAATTCATCGTTGCCGTGTAACGTTGCACTGAGCGGACAGAAAGTCGCTCTGACGTTTCCTGTCTGTCGTCTCGTTAATTGGACTTGAAGGATTCACATCGGATTACAAGATGGAAAAAAAAAATCATCATTTGACTTGAGATTAAGCCCGCCGCTCTGCCAGCACATGATTAGTATTATAATTGAGCTCGGGAGTCAAAGCATGAATGAGGTTGAATGCATAATGAGTTAATGACATGATAACGAGGAGGAAGAAGCTTCTGCAGGAACGGCTCAGCTCTCCGTCTAATGAGATTTCACTTTTGTTTGAAGATTACCAGGCGTCACTGTTGATCCTTCGACAGAAGCTCACGTGATTTTTCTTTTCTGGAAGCGATGTCGGACTCATCGCTCAGTCGTTCCTCCTCATGCCAGGCGTTTACATTTATTTGTGGTTTCTGTAAAACTTGATCATCTGTTCGAACATTTGTTGGTTCCAGCTTCTCAAATGTGAGAATTCGCTGCTTATCTTGAACCTTTTGGGTTTTCGAGTAACTTAAAGCGTCACTTTGGTTTCTGGGTCTTTGGACAATTCATGGACTGATGTTCTGATTCACTTGAAACTTCTTAATGGTTTGTTGCATCTGTAGACTCTGATATCCTCTTTAAAGGCTCAGCTGGATCATCTTAATGACGTGTTGTCTGCTCATTATGGTTCTGATTGTTCTGCTGGGCTTAATCATTACAAGGATTTGCACCAGGTCATTTTCTATGCAACTTAATTATCCATGATATCTGCCTGTCTTTGTATTTATTGCTTCCACCTCAGTGGCTCCACCTCCTGTAGGTTTCCTTTGTCTCATGGATGTTTTTTTTTTTTGGAAATTCAAACCCACAAGAATCCTCCATGAAACTGGGTCAGGCTTAAATCCAGCAGGGTCAGGGATTTAGGTTGGATTTCTGTCCGTCCATGAGCAGAAATCATTGTTCCAGGGATTCCCCCCAAAAAAACTCAGCGGAGGAGCCCGACTGAGCGGTGAGTGATAATCCCTGCTGGCTCCCACACTGAAGACCCGGACGCCCAGAAGCAAACACAGAGGTCTTAGTCCAGTTAAAGCAAGAATGTTGAGCTAGTCTCCCAACGCTTTGAACTTACAATAATAATATGTCGTCTTATGATTAAAAATGTGAGAATTTGCTGCTTTTCTCTGTCAATCTTTGAGGTTTTGAACTGCTGGTCAGACGATTGGATTTGCTCATTGGATGAAAAAGTAGATTCATCTATACTCATCAAAATTTAAGGTTTCTATCAATGGCAGAAAATCTTTTAGGTGGAATCGGATGTTTTCCTAAAGAGCGGCGGTGATCTCTTCATCCAGAGAAAAGTGGCCTGAGGAAAATCTCATTTAATAGTTTCTGAGTAACGACCAATAATCTCTCAATCTGCCAGTGAAACTGCAATCACAGTCACTGTAAAGTCGCCCACACCGGATCCAGATGAAAGTAAACGGAGAATCTTGGGCCTGACGTCACGGATGATTTTGCAGAACTGGCATAAATAAAACATCCTGCCTTCATCAAAGAGTCATGAGGTGTGCTCCATGGTTTTTATTGGAGGTCCAGTCAGGGCATCCTAAACTCCAACTCATAATGAACGTCAGCGATCCATAAAGAGAAAATGTTCATACTCTCCAACTTCATGGTGGGGATGATCTAACCCTGATTTTGTTCGACCTGCAGAGGTGTCGACGAATAAACGGAGAATCTTTAGAAAAGGGGAATTTGTGCAGAAAATCACACATAGAATGAAAAAAGGTGTTGCAGCTCT